>JAKZHN010000009.1:584965-943158 GCA_037179335.1 Cyclaneusma minus
CAACAAACCCCAACAATTCAAACCACCCCCCCACCCAACCCAACAACCCCAATTCTCTTAAACAAAACCAAAAAAAAAAAAAAAAAAAAAAAAAAAAAAAAAAGTGTTCCTCAGCTTCCCAGCCACGAATCTGTAAAATGGCATCTCTACTGCCGACAGGAGAATCTGTCACCGTTACCTCCAGCTTCTCAATGCCAAGTCTCCAGCTCATACAGGTACAAATAGTCAACGGCGATCGCCAGCCAGTTTTTCCCCAAGGATAACATCATGCATCATTTGGGTGAATTGGATGCACTGCATGGAAGTGGCATGTAAAGCTCGATTTTGAGGTAGGCCGTAGAGCGGTCAGGAGATCTTTCACGGGTCCATCCATTGCAGATGTTGCATTCGTCATGTCATTGTCAGCGAAGATGGGAGGAGACGCTTTCCTGCTGTCGACGCATATACCTACCGCCATCTCTATCCATTACTGTCATCTCTAGGTATGCATCTTTGTAGCGAAATTTTCTTCACAGTCCTTCACAGGAAGACATAGATACAAATAATTTTCCTTGGGCACAATGGCAGCTTGCAGAGCTACCGTTCAAATCACACCCATGATGGCTGAGACACCTCTATGGCCAGAGCATGAAATTTTCAATGACGCGGTCGACTCCAAATAATAAAATGATACAAGACTTAGCCTCTTTATATAGATCCAAACCAGCAAACGTCTTAGTCAGAACACCGTCACCAGCCCCTGCACCTCTTATTAGTGAAAACTACTAGCACCTAAGACACCTGACTGTCTTCCCCCTCCCACATGTATAAATATCGAGCTGAAATCCGCTGAGGCCTTTTTCTTGAGAAAACCTTGCCGGAGCAAGTCACACCAGGAATTCGGCTTCAAACTCTGATTGTGGAACGACCAGGACCCTCCCTCGTCCATGGCAAGCCAAACATCGACGGAAGACAAAACAAGGGCATCCACGGTGTCATCGCCGAGGCATTAAGCTACCGCCATCCAGCCTATTCACCGCCGTTTTTGAGTATGCATGAATATAGCGAGATAGTTTTCCGCGGGGTCTCAGAAGGAACATATCAAAACAATGCACTCTCAGGTGAACACACCTCATGAATTTGTCTTGCTATTAAACAATCATGTTCAGCACGAGAGTAATGATCCAGGGAATCGGCAGCTTTGGAGCCATAGGGAATCTGAGGTGGGAATTCAGCCTTACTATATAGTTTTGAGCCAGGTACCTGGCAGATGTAAGCTTTGCCCCTGACCAGTTTGTTTATGACTCACCGATTCCAGAATCTTAGGGCAAGACAGCAGAAGAGCCTCCGAGCGCCAGCGAGTACAGGTATAAATATCCTGTCAAGTTGCTATCGTTTTCCTTCTTCAATAATGGAATTTGGAACTCGGCTTTTCTAGTGCAATCTCACTGAATTGTAGGACCCGCTTCGTCGTAAAAGTTGAAAGCTTCACGAGTAATCAGATACCGCACGCAAATTCGACAACTTACAGTGAAACGAAAACCCACCCACCTTCCTGCTATCATTGACGCAGCTTACCACCATTGAGACTTCTCGTTGTCGCTTTGAAGACCTATTTCCACATTTCTCACCCCTATCTAGCAAATGCGGCCCAGAAGCCTGGTCTGTACTTTGTACTCGACTCACAAAATCGTACCATTCGTAGTAGCCACCACTTCTTGACTGACCGAGTTCGTGCGCTCCAGGTAAGCAACACAGCATGTAGCGAAACCTGTGTATTTGTTTCCTTGAGAGAAAAGGGTTGGAAATAGGTCCTAGAGGTCCTTTTATACCTCCAGCCAGCGCCTTTGCTCCCCTCTTAGCGCAGTCCATCCAATAGACAGTCCAGCCCTAACCTAAGCGATCTCTAGCGAATAAGCTTCAGCCTTACAGCTTCTACCCTCCCCTTTCCTCTTCATCCCATGCTATAAAAGCATGGCTCAGGAGTCAATCCTCCTGCCTCCAGCAGTCTAGCTTCCCAAAGATGAGATCGAACGCTGGCACCCATCTTTCAGCTGGCCAAGCAAGGCAAGCTGTCATAGAACAAGAGCGTCAAATTTCATTCTCCTGAGTCCAAGAAAGACAAATACTCTGTGGTCGATCAAAACTCAGCTCGTCTTTTTTGCTGTCAGCGCAAGTGTCTGCTGTCATGAAGTCTTTCTACTGTCGCTTGCAGGGTCATACCTCCATACCTCAAAAGAAAGGAATCCACAGTGATAGTTTGGAGCAAATTCTTGTCAGGTTTTGTCGCAGCAAACAATGATTGCGCAACGCGAAAGCAGTGACCTGAGTATGGGCACCGCTAGCATGCCAAGCCGACATGGGATTGTTCTCCCTCCGTTGTTGCCATGAAAGAATGAAACAGGAGGCAGATTCATGGTCTTTATATACCCCTGAAATGAGACAAACAGCAAAGACCTCAAGCTCACGAGTGTATTCAGGCAATCATTGCCGCCCCAATCTGGTGGTATTTCTGCAAGAAGCCCTGTTCTCTTCCCAGAGCTTGACCAATTCCCGCCGCCGACAGACTTTTTTGCTATCAACAAGAGTCCTAATTGCCATGAAGTCCTACTACTGTCACTATAAGTGCCCTACCTTCATACTCACTGATCAAAGCAATGCTGACACCTAGTGATATCGGAGTAGACCAGAAACAGTAATTGATACCTTGTCTATACAACGTCCATGGCGTCTTGGACATTTTTCACAATGGGGGAATGAAACTGCAAGGAAGCTCCATGTTCTTCCTTTTCTATTTTTCTGGTCATGGGAAAGAGAGGCTTTAGGAGGGTCCTGGGCTTTATATACCCTAAAGAGAGCCAAGACAAAGACTCAAACTCCAGCAGTCGTCCAGCTCCGATCCAAGCGCTACCATAACGGATATTTGCCGCCATCAAGTCCTCCTACTGTCATTCCTAGAGCCTAATTCTATCCTTCTATAACTGAGGAAAAGAAATTCAGAGCGGGCGGTTGAAAGCAGGGCTTGGGAGACAGCAACCCAGCAACCACGATTGTGCGACTAGAATGCAGTGATTCAAGCTTTGATAACAGGGCATCGGGGAAGAGTTTCCATACTCTTCTCCATGGAAGAGGAAGGTTTAAGCAGTGTTTCCGATAGTCCGTCGACCGAATTTTTTTTGGACCGTATTGATACGGTTTGCCCTTTTAGAAAATAGTCCAGACTAAAGAAGTATAGTTTTGGCTTTTAATTTTCAATTTTAAACCATGGCGAAACGGCGAGACTGTGGTTTGGACTATTTTGAACTATTTAGCTATGGCTTGCCAAGGCTTGCCAAGGCTTGGCGGGCACGGACCGTTATATATAGCTATTTAATTAATAGTAATTCTAATTTAGCATAATTTAATAATAGCTTAATAAAATTTTATTTAGAATATTTTTAGCTATAAATGCAGATGAATTTTAAATATTGAAAGCTAAATTATAAGCTTTTTAAATTTCCAATTTTAAAAATCCATAATGCCAAATTAAAATACTATAAATAAATACCTAATTTTTTTTAAAAACTCTTAAAACATTATATAAATAAAACCATTTATTAAATCAAGTTTATTTTTAATAAATTGAATAAACTTGAGTTTTATTTAATTTTATTTAAATATTCTATTATTTAAAACTTAATATTAGGCATAAAATATAGCAAAAACAGCTTTTGGCTATTTTTAGCATAGCAAATTATAGCGATTATAATAGAGCCTTTAAAATTGTGATTTGGACCAAATAAATTTGGTTTATAGCTTTTCTAAATGGTTTCAGACCGTACCGATACGATTTAGGGCCCAAACCGCGATCTCAGACTATCGGAAATACTGGGTTTGAGGCAGCTCCCTGAGCTTTATATACCTGCACACCTTAGGATACCCAGATACTCGTATCTTCTCAGCTCAGTCAAACGTCCGCCGTCTCTGCCATGACCTACCACCAGTAACACCGTTCACCTTCACCCCCGAAGCCTCCCCCCATATCTCTCAGCTGGACTCGATGAACGAATACAGAAAGCGTGTTTCAATTGCAGCAGGCTCTCAAAAGGCACAGCCACAGCAATGACCACTCGTAATTTGGAAGCAGTGATCTGACCTTGGATATACAACAGCCAAATGCTGTTATATATCCGGAGTCTTTCTGATCATGGGAAGAATAAATTCAGAGGCAGATCCTTGGTCTTTATATACCTTTCCAGCTCAAGGTACTCAGGTACTCTTATCCTTTCCAGCGCAGCTCATTTCTCAACGTCATCGCCGCAACCTACCACCAGCAAGACCGTCTACCGTCGATTCCCAGCCTCCCTCCATATCTCCCAACTGCACTCAGAAAGTCGAAACAGAAAGCTTGCGTCACTTGCAGCGAACTCTTGCAAAATAACCCAGCAGCCACTGCTTCGTAGATGAGTGTTAAAGCTTGGGCGCGCTTTGAGTATAGCGACACGGCCGCAAGGCGAGGAATGAGGGTGGGTTGTGACGTGCGTTTACTCTGCTATAGGGGGAGAAACTTCAAGACAGATTCCTGGTCTTTATATACCTGGCCACCTGAAGGTACCCGTGCGGTTTCGCTTGCTTAGCACAGTCAAATGCTCGCTGTCGCTTCCCCGAGCTTCCACCAGTAAGCCCATTCTGCCGTCACTCCTAAGGCCTAACCCCGAACCTTCGAGTTGCGCTCGACAAATCAATACAAAAATTTCGCTTCATTTGTATCAAAGTCTTGCAAAATGAAAGTAGCAGCCACTGCTTCTTAGATGGCACTCAAGCTTAAGTAGGCGCTCCAAGTGCGGCAACACGGCACCAATCAATCAGTTGAGGTTCGACGGACGTAAGCTTTGGAAGAAGGAACCACAAAGCATCTCCCTGGTCTTTATATACCTGGCCAGCTCAAAGTACCCATATACTCACTCCTCTTACCTTCACCAGCGCCACCCGAAATCCCAAAGTCATAACCATAACCTACCACCAGCAAAACAATCTACCGTCGCTCCCTAAGCCTACCACCATACCTCTCCACTACTCTTAGCAAAGCATCTTGCTTCAACCGTAGCTCTTAAAAGCAACCGTACCAGCCACTGCTTCATACTTCTGTATGAAAATCCACGCCTGACTGCGTGAGTAGGCGTTCCGACTGTGACAATGCAATACCTAGGTACCAACGTGGCGAGCTGGGTTTTCCGTATTGACTCTGGGAGAAGAAAAGTCCAAGCCAGATCCTTGAGGTCTTTATATACCCCCAGCCAACCTGTTACCCCTGTTCCCACTAGGCGATCACGTGATCCACTAGGGTCCTGACAGGATAAACATCCATTGCTCCCAGCTACAGTCGATGGCTACAGTCTCAGAGTGGTCAGGCGACATATTAGGAAACCTGTTCATGGACTTGAAGTCGTAGTCTGGTGGGAGGGGAAATCCAAACCCTGCAGCCCGACGAAAAATCCGAGGATGTTTCACTCATGTTGCCCCAAAACGCCGTGCCGACATTGAAGCTCTTCTCGCGAATGCATGCAGCGAGGCATAAATCATACAAAGCTCAAAAGTCAAAACCACGAAGTTGCAGCTGCAAGTGAAGCAAAACAAGAAACGGAAACTCATTTCATGCATCAAGAAAACAATCGCCATCATCAATGCCCAGCCTCCTCGCAATGCCGCTTGCTTGCTATGAAACACAACACGCCATCACAAACTAGCCCGCTCCAGACTACACTACCAGACTACGCTACACGAATCCCTTCAATTAAAACACGCTAAGAACAACTAAACAGAGTGACAAAGCACTATGAAGCGAAAACGCTGGACGAAAACGACCGACGACGACTCGAACCACTCGCCATGCCTATGTATATCGAACAGTTGCGCGCCAGCTATGTATATCCACAGACGCTCATCGTGACCTCCTGAAACACTAGACACAATCTCCCTCCTTCTTTCCTCCGTGACTTAACAAGGGAAGAAGAATCGAGCGGAGAACCGGAGAAATCCGAAAGAGTTCCTCCACTCCCCTGCTCATCTCCATCAGAAGAAATCCGTCGAACGTCCAACCGAATCCAGTATGACCGACTGACTTTGAAAAGAGCCCTATGACTGACTAGCCAGGTAATTCGCAGCCTAAGAAAAATCCACCCGTCAGAATCAATTTCATCAACTTCATCCATATCATCGCATCATAAACAATTTCGCCCTTCCCACCCCCTAGGCAGTGTTCGGAGTTGGGCCACGCCTCTCTCACCCCCTACCCCACCGGGGGTCCCACCGGGGGTTTCGGCAAAACCACCTCAAAAATCAACGCATCAAAGGATTCTTCACACCAGCAACATGACTTACCCGTTCCAAATTATAGTCGTACTTCTCCAGCGCCTTCAGCGCCTCCTCCCTCTTATACCCCATCCCCGTCAGATTCTTCAGAATCGGATCGTCATGCTCGCCCGCATCCGTGAGCGCTCTACCGAGTTGCGGCTTCTCTGCATTTCCAGCACTCTCCTTCCTACCACTTCCACTTTGACCAGCGGTGGCGGAAGTAGCAGTAGGGCTAGACGGAGCCGCACCGTTCGCGCCACTCGCCTCATCCATGCCCTTCCCAACGGGGTTCTTCGCAGGAGGCGCCGGTCCATCAAGCCCCGCAAAAATAGCATCCCAGTCATTATTGCTATTAACCTTCGCACTTCCTCCTCCTCCACTCTGACTCCCCTTCGCACTATGCATACTGCTCCCAAAATCCCCAAAGCCCGAAAACGCACTATCATTCGCCTTATGACTGTGGCTGCTGGCAGTGCCCTTCCTCTCCGGACTATCAAACACAGGATTAAACTCATCGCCAAACCCGCCGCCAATAGTCACACTCATATTGCGACCAGCACCAAAGTCATCATCCGGCGCTTCGCCTTCGGCCGCGTCTTCGAGGTCGTCGAAGTCGTCGTCGAAGCTGTTGTTGTTGTTGGTGCTGGCGAAGGAGACTTTGGCGGGTGGGGCGGGGGCTTGCTGTGCGGATGAGGTGCCGGGGCGTTGGGCGGTGGAGGTGCTGGGGCCAGCGAAACTGCTACCAGCAGGGAGCGAGCTGCCGAAAGCTTGCTGCTGCTGCTGTTGTTGCACGGTGCTGGGAGCAGGTTCTTCGCGGCTTGGAAGGAGACCGGAGAATTGGTCGACGTCGGATACTTTCTGTCCCGAAGTCACTGTCTGGTCATAGCTAGGCGGGCTTTTCTGGGCGCTGGGACTCGGGGGTCCAGCACCGACAGTGGATTCATTTGCTGATTCCTGGCTCACGGTCTGCGGAGCAGACAAAGTATCGCCGGAGCCTTCATTGCCATGCTTCTGCACCTCTGCATTGTGACTCGCAGAGCTAGCTTGGCGAGAATGACCAGCTGAGGCGGGAGCGAAGTCATCGTCGAAGCCGTTTCCGCCTTCACTAGCACTGTCGCTCTCGTCTTCGCGCTCGAGCTCGGAGATGGGTGGGAACTCGCGGCTGAAAGCAGAGGCGTTTGCGGGCTCGAAAGCGCCGCTCTTGCTAGTGCTGCTCTTGCTAGGACCGCCAAAGCTGGCAAAGGCGGAGTCGAAATCGTCTTTCGAGGATCCTGATGGCTTGACGGCGGCGAAGGGGTCGCTAGGGTCAGTGTTCGTACTGCCGCCAGTCGGCGTAGCAACAATGTTTGAGTTGGCATCGCCAGGGAAAGCACCAGGGATAGACGTAGTCGGCCCACTAGCCGCCGAACTTCCAGTGATATGACGAGCCACGGCTGGGAACTGCGGTGCCTGGTCGGAGGATCCGGTAGGGGTGGCGCCGCTGTAGTTCGTGGGTGTTTCGATGCCGGAAGAGTCTTCGCCGAAGCGACTGGCTGGGGCTGAGACTTGGCGGGAAGAGGTCATGGATTGCGTGCGTTCGGGGAACGGCAGAAAAATGGAGCTGATCTGGCGGGACTTGGGGGGTGCTGGGGGTTCGTTGGCCTCGGGGATGGACTCGGAGGGAGCACGGTTTGACATGGAGGATGGAGCACGTTCGCTGCCGCTGTCGACGCTTCGGGTTGGGAAGGTGACGGATCGAGCAGGCGAAAACTCACGCTGCCTGCTGTCTGGGCGCTGAGAAAGGGTGGCTTCACTAGCGTTGGCCGATGCATTGAAAGAGGGACCGAAGACATTATCGAATGAACGATCATTGTGCTGCTGAGGCGCTGGTGACTGTGCGAAAGGCGAGTTGGACATCTCAGAAGTGCTGCCCTGGCGTCTGAAGAACGGATTCGTGGTACTCATGTTCGACGGTGCAGGGCTGGCGACACCCGATGGGCGCACTTCAGACGCAGCAGACATCGACCTTGCCTGTTCTTCATTACCCTTTCGCAACTCCTCAGCCTCAGTCTCCAGCTTGTCTCGCTCAGATTCGCTCGTAGAAAGCTGCTTCTTGTTGATCGCAGCCAGCCCCTTCTGGTGACGGGCTTCCGATCTCAATTTCTCGAGCTGTGGCTTCAGCTGTGCAATTTCGGCATTAACAGCTCGCATACGCTCTTTCAAGTTCGCGTTCTCTTGCTGATCAGCTTGCAAAGCATCCAAAGCTTGACCATGCTGAGTCTTGAGGTCCTCATAAACACCCTCGACCATGGCAAACTCCTGTTCCAACTTCTTCGTCTCATTACGGGAAGCTGTAAGACGCTCTTGCAAGCTGCGGACATCTTTGGCTTCATTTTCGTAGAGAGTGCGGAGCTGAGCAAGACGAGCCTCAAATTCACGCTTCTGCTGCTGAGCTTGGTTGAGCTCATTTTGCGACGTGGATCGTTGATGTTGCACCTCTTGCATTTGCTTGGACAGTGTACCCACTTGGTTGGAAAGATTTGCCAGCTCAGATGTTTCGTTGGTCAGTTTCTTGCTGACTTCTGGATCGGCATCTCCTAGAAGGTCCTCTTCGATTGCAGGAGGCTGAGGTTGCATGAATCGATTTTGCTGCGAAGGACCTGCGCTTCCAGATCCGCCAGTATTATTGTAGCTCAATGACTGGCCAAACGAAGAAGATGGGACGAACGGCTTGAAAGTGTTTGTTGATTGCACGGGGGAGTGTTGAGCAGGGGAAGTGGGTGTCATTTGCCTGTTGGATGCAAATGGATCGGCACCAAATCCTGCTGCAGAGCCACCGGTAGAGGTAGGCACTTGAGGTTTTGCGGCTGTCGGAGATGGTGCTGAAAGAGCGTCCAGACCAAACAGATCATCTGCAGCAGACTTTGGCATCTGAGGGGTGTTATCAAAGGTTGGTGCTGTGGGCTGTTGCGGGGGATGAATCTGGTGGCGCATGCTAGGAGGGATCATATTAGGAGGAAGGGTAGTAGGTAGAGAATCTCGGCCGTCCTTCTTTCCTCTCTGCAGTCTGATCAAATGCATGGCGACCGCAAATTCATCCCTATTCAAGCGACCCTCAGAGTTGATATCGGCAAGGTCCCAAATCTGTGCAAGAACATCTTCTGAAAGCTTGGACTCGCTGAAGAATGGAACCGCTTCGTCGCCCGTGATAAATCCCTTGTTTGCCCTGTCGAGCCCAGCATAGATACTGTCGAATTTCTCCTTGTCGGCAGGGCTTATTGCCCAGTCTCCTGTACTCTGGGGGTTCATCATTTGAGCCTGTTGGGCTGGAGCAGGAGGTCCATAAGCAGATCGACTCAGCGGACTGCTTGTTCTCGGAGTACCACTCATTTGCCTTGGGATGGCCGACATGAGAGGAGGTCCCATGCCGGGTCCAAGGCCGGCTCCTGACATCTGTCGGAGTGGTGTCCTGCGAGCTGCAGCCTCGTAAAGCCCAGCTGGTAGTATGCTAGGTAAACCACGCAGAGCTCCAGTCTTGAACGATGCGAGAAGATGCATGGCAATAATAAACTCCGTAACCACAAGTGCACCACGCTGCTCTGTATCTGCCAAGTTCCATATCCTGCCCAGGATCTCATTAGGCAATCCGGCTCGCTCGAAAATCTGCTTGGCCTGCTCTCCTGGAAGAACACCGTTCTGTGCGCCGGACTTCTCGAAAAGCAAGGCATATTGGTTGACCTTGTCGGGCGTCAAAGGGGGAACTCGAATGGGACCAGAACCGCTGGCTTGTGGTTGTAAAGCGCTAGGAGGGGGTCCTGGAGGAGGTTGAATGTCTGCAGGGCCGGGTACAGGGGGGCCGCTGAACTTGGGCAAGGGTCCTGGCTGAAAGGCAAGCTCGGGAGTTGGATCTCTGCCAGCTTGAGCATGTCCAATCAACCTAAGCACCACTCCAAAGCCAGCTGGTGTCAGGAGTCCTCGGTTTTCCTTATCGGCGATCTGCCAGATCTGTTTGCGAATAGTTGTCAGCCCGGAACGATGGCTGAGAGACAGCTAGAAGTGAAGCCATTCTGGTCCACGGTGCAACGTACCTCGCCCAAGACACGGGGCTCCAATCTTGTTCTCTCAAAGAATTTGACCGCGTTCTCGCCGGTAATGACGCCGATGCTGTCGGTATCGGCCTGGCGGAAGAGGGTGCCGAAGACTCTCTTCTCTTCTGGGGTTAGGTTGAGGTCCGCGGCGGCTGGGAGAGTGTTAGTAACGGTGTCCTTCCAACAAGCTCACATGCATCGCAAGTCGCAGTAGATGCACGATTCGGTCAAACAGAAAATCCTCACCTCCGCCATTCATAGAGTCGGCCATGGTTGCGTATGCGCTTGTGAGCTCCAGGGCGACAGGACTTGGTGGTCTCGCTGGGTGTCAAGCTCCGCTCCCTGAGTAGCCAACAGCTGTCGGTAATGTCGGGGGGGTCGTATCTCGCTCGGTTGTGATTGGATGAGGGTTGTCGCGCAGGTGATGGGTGCGCAGGGTTCTCGAAGACAACCGATGGGATGGGGGAGGGGGAGAGCGGGTTCCTTTGCGAGTATGTTGGTTTGGGGGCAGTGATGTTACGATGGTCAGTCAAGCAGGAGAGATGCCAATGGAGCTCCAGTCGGGATCTCGGCAAAACGACGGGAACTGCGGGCACCAAGCACTTAACAAGATCGCAGAACACAGCATAAATTATGAACTAATTTTTGATTACAAGCTCTCAAGCAACCACACTATATGAAATCCATGCTGCTAGTCGAAATATACCTTTGTACTGCTCCATGTGCTATCCCAAGCTTAATACAGCTGCCTAAAAAGGCTGTGCACATACGGGCCCGTGCACCATTAGCGTGTGCTGTATTCATCCAACGTCAACCCCCATGGCTGTCCACTTTCCATCACCATACAACATTGAACATAACAGAAGCACTCAAGTTCGCAGTCTCACGGTTCAGCAAACAATTTCTACTTATTTGTCGCTTCCCGCTTACTCCAACTTGCGAATTGAGGAGTCTCAGTCTGCAACTTACAATAATTACTTGAAAGATATCCAATTACTTGGAACATCCAGAATTACCTGAGAAGGGGAAAGTATCCCGATTGCGTATAGCTTGTCTTGGATTTCAAAACTCCAGTCGGGATTTAGCTCGCTCCTTATTTTATTACTTGGTGAACGGTGACCAAAAAAAGTAGCTGTCTATTTCATTTGCACTCCTTCCAAGTTCCAACTTCGAACCCCTGCCTTCATCCGTCCACACGGTTTGTTTGTCGTACAACAACCACACCATCCCTGGCACCCCACATCACCCTACTTGAAGCTGTTGCCTTGCAACTGTTAGTTGGAATCTGTCTACGAAGCTTAATACCACTACAAGCGTCTTTCTCTCTCCTATAAGATAGCCAGCTTTCCGTCGTCAACAACCACCTACTCTTCCATTCTTCGTCCCAGTCTGCCGAGCTGCCCCGTTTACCATAATTACTCGTCTCCCAGATGTCTACCGAACCCCTTCCAGTCAGAGAATCGATCCGCGAGGTCTCCTCCAATTCCTGGCTCATTGGTCACCGCCTCCTGCTCTCTCTCCGCCCACATCCTCCTCCGTCTGGCCCCAGCTGGGGTGACGGTTCCGGCTCATTCTACTCTCTTTCCTCTGCCCCTTCCCCACCACCCGCCTCTCATCCACTGCCGGAATCAAGCCACATCACCAAAGTCTACGACGCCGGCAACGCTTCTGCAGTCTGGAAAGTCGGCTCCGCATTCATTAAGGTCAAAATCCCGAAGCCGCATGCAACACGCGAACACGTCACATTGGAACATCTCCACAAGAAACAATCTCTGAGCTTTGCGATCCCCGACGTCCACTATCACGATGAATTCGATGGTCGATACTACATCATCCTCAGCGCAATACCCGGCCAGACTCTTAGCGAGGCGTGGCCGAGCATGGACGAGACGACAAAGCATAGCTACGTGATGCGAATTGTCGAAATCTGAAAAGAGCTAGCGGCATGGCAGAATCCCGAAATCAGCGGTGTAGACGGCGGATACCTCTCCGACCTGTATCACTCGCGGCCATTTCCCCAACTTGAGTCCGCAAAGTCTGAAGAGCAACTGTATGGAGCTGGGAATGGATTGCTCCACTTTGGTATTTTTTTACTGCGACTTGGGGCCTGGGAATATCATTGTGGGAGCTGGGGGCGCGTTGGCGGGCATCCTGGATTGGGAAACGGCCGGCTTTGTGCCCCGAGAATGGATCAGAACCAAGTTCCGCGTTTCGAGCGGGCTGAATCTGCCGGGGAAGGAGGTGGACGAGCAAGTGGATTGGAGAAGGCGGGTACACAGAGACAATTGGGGGAAGAGGGGTTCCCGGAGATCGCGAAGAGATGGGAGGAATGGTGGAGGAACGCGGGATGAGTCCTGTTGATGACACTTCTTCCTAACACGTCTACACTTCTGAGGAAAATCTGGAAAGCAAGGGCGAGAGACGCCTTGATCTGACCCGGGCTGACGAACATGAATATGGCAGCGCAGATAGGGCTGCCAGTAGAGGTACTCACCTACTGTCTATCTAGGGTATATCTGTAAGTCACCCGAGTAGAGGGATACCCCAAGAAATGAAAGAAGGGCAGAGACCCTGCTGGTAAACAGCTACAGTGGCTCGTTATGCAGTGAATTCCTGACAAACTCTGACACCCACGGGCTTTTCAACTATATATAATCCAAATCATTCAAAGAAATCCAAGTTACTCGAGGAAATTCAGGTAATCCAGAGAAATCAAAGTAACTCGAAGAAATCCAAATAACTGGGAATAATTCAAATAAGTATCTAGCCAAGTAATCAAGAGGAATCATCGCAATAAGAAATCGTTACGGAAGTCCGAAAATACAAACTCAGGTACCAGCCTCCATCGCACAACGAGACCCGGAGGAGAAAACCCTGGATACTTTTCAGCTATTGTTCCACTCAAAACCATATTCGCTTTTTCCCCCTTCAATCCTACTGTAAGATAGAGTTATTATGCTCTGGGATGGAGGGAAGCTTTGGGTCCCTTTAGACATGACTTGTTGCAGGGTATTGGTCAGGCTATGAAACCGGGGAACATTCCATCACCCAAACCTCGAACAGCGGGAACTCGAGTCTGGGAGCCATAGAGTATGGGTATCTCAAGGGCAGGGAATGTATCCCTAAAAGTCTAAAAACCACGCGTCAACAGCCACAGGTCCAGGCCAGCAATCTAATTCTGGACCTGTCACCACAGTCTTCATCCAGTCTCTGAATCCCACGTCCTACAAGCACCGCACCGCATTGCAGCACGCACAAGTCCGTACCTAGCTACCACAGCATACCAATATGTCACCATCATCCATCGTCCAAGCACAGCACAGGTATTCACAATCTACTCGCACAAGCTTCACGATCTCACATTCAAAACACAGCATCATTGAGTAGTAGTATCTTGGAATTGAGCTACTTAATAAACCCTCAATTACAAAGACTAAGTTTGTCATGCGAATTTTGCATTTTTCGTGTTGATCGAAGCATCAATAGTGCCCTAACTAACCACCACGCTTTGAAAGAAACAAACTACCTTGCGGTCCTGGGAAACCGCCCAAGACTCCACAGCTCCAGACAACTCCATAGCTTTTTGGAACCATGATGAGTTTCGAAAAAGAGTCTGTCGTAAGGGCGTATGAGTCTTGATGCGGACTAGAGAAGAGCTTTCAAGCGAGAGAGTTCAGCCTTAGTACTCAGCCTCAACACCCTCATCAGCCTCGAGAGAGTCGGTGGCGACCTCCTCGTAGTCACGCTCCAAAGCAGCCAAATCCTCGCGAGCCTCAGAGAACTCGCCCTCCTCCATACCCTCACCGACGTACCAGTGAACGAAGGCACGCTTGGAGTACATGAGGTCGAACTTGTGCGACAGAGCGGACCAAGCCTCGGCGATGGCGGTGGTGTTGGACAACATGCAGACGGCGCGGTTGACCTTGGCGAGATCGCCGTTGGGGACCATCTGAGGAGGCTGGTAGCAGATGCCGAGCTTGAAACCAGTGGGGCACCAGTCGACGAACTGGATGGTGCGCTTGGTCTTGAGGGTAGCGACAGCGCTGTGGGCGTCCTTGGGAACGACGTCTCCGCGGTACAGAAGGCAGGTGGCCATGTACTTGCCATTACGCGGGTCGCACTTCACCATCTGGTTGTGAGGCTCAAAGCAAGACATCGAGATCTCCTGGACGGAGTTGGCCTCGTGGGAAGCCTTGGCGGCCGAGACGACAGGGGCGTACGCAACCAAGGGGAAGTGGATGCGGGGGTAGGGAACCAGGTTGGTCTGGAACTCGTTCAAGTCGACGTTCAGGGATCCATCAAAGCGGAGGGAGGCAGTGATGGAAGAGACGACTGTTCACATAAATGTTAGCAATGACCAAATTCAAGAGTGGGTCCGGAGGATTGACTCCAGGAAATTGATTCCACATACCCTGGGCGATGAGACGGTTAAGGTTCTCGTAGTTGGGACGCTCCAAGCCCAAGTTCCTTCGGCAGATGTCGTAGATGGCCTCATTGTCAACCATGAAAGAGCAGTCGGAGTGCTCAAGCGTGGTGTGAGTCGTAAGGATGGAGTTGTAGGGCTCGACGACAGAGGTGGCAGTCTGAGGAGCGGGGTAGACACAGAACTCCAACTTGCACTTCTTGCCGTAGTCGACGGACAGACGCTCCATGATGAGAGCACCGAAACCTGAACCGGTTCCACCACCGAAGGAGTGGAACACAAGGAAACCCTGGAGACCAGAGCAGGCATCGGCGACGCGGCGGACCTTGTCCAGGACCTGGTCGATCAACTCCTTGCCGACAGTGTAGTGACCGCGGGCGTAGTTGTTGGAGGCATCTTCCTTGCCCGAGATCATCTGTTCAGGGTGGAACAGGCTGCGGTAGGTGCCGGTACGGACTTCGTCGATGACATTGGGCTCCAAGTCACAGTAGATGGTACGGGGAACATATTTGCCTTGTCCTATGAGGCGCAGAATGGTTAGCACTGAAGATTTGGGCGCATCATCAGCGACAGAAGCTTACCGGTCTCGGAGAAGAAGGTGCTGAATCCCTCATCAGGCTCAGCAGCCTTGCGCTCCTCGGTCAAGTAGCCATCGGGCTAGAAGCAAAGTGTTAGCGGTATTCAAGGTGAGGTCGGTCGACATGCTCGAGCTGCTCGGCCGAAGTCGTCACAGTCGGCGCAGTGGGCACAGTGGTCGGCGGGCGGAACAGCCATACCTGGATACCGTGCTCGAGGCAGTACAGCTGTGAGGGCAATGTTAGCTCGTGGCACACGACAGCAGCGCAGAGTTCGGATTGCACATACCTCCCAGCACGAGTTGGCAATCTGGCAACCAGCCTGGCCGACTGTTCATGGCAGACGTTAGCATGAGCTCCCAGGGTCGCAGCTCTACCCGCGCAGTCGCAGCGGTGAAGAGCTGCCAGGAGGAGCGCGTCCAGATCCCGGGCGACTCACCGTTGACAGAAATAACTTCACGCATGATTGCTACTTCGTGTAGTTGTAGTGTTGCAGGAAAGATTGATTGGAGGTGCGAGCGGAGAATGCGCAGCTCGGAGTTGAGCAGATGTGGGTGGTCGCGGGCGGGAGAGGTGTCGAGGATGGAGGAAGAGGTGACAGGAGATGTTGTTCGGTTAGTGTCGACGGCCACTTAAAATTGACCGAACCGCTGGGTGCGTTGTTTATCTGGTCGCTGCCCAATCAGGGCAAGCGCGGGAGCTCGGCGGGGTGGCAGGCGCGAGTCGGCACGCTTCCGCTTGGGCAAGTGGCTCCGCTTAGAAACCCAGCAGGCCCGAGCTTCATGCCACGTGACGCCAAAGGAGAACGACAACATCAGGGACAGAGCCCGCGCAGAGTCCTGCGATTGCGGAAATTTTGATTGGAGTCTGAAACAAATTCATTCAGAGGCATCATGAACACTACACATCTGTGGGGAAAGCATTTGATTTGATCTGTCGGCCGTACATCAGCCCACAACAGCTGCCATGAAGCTCCCTCTCCAAGCTCCTTTCTGCACGGCTCTGGCCCTGTGGACATCAATTGTCTCAGCAAACACCGAGAAAACCATATTCATTGCCCCAGAGCCTCTGGAAGCCCCCTCGCCCCGTCCAACGTTAGAAGACCTTGCCCTTCATGAGTTGACTCCGGCCCGTCCTTCCCTAAGCACCGTCCTTCCAGCCGTATTCCCCAACGAAACCTCCCCCAAAGGTGTGGAATCATGGTTCCTCCTCCGCAACCTTCGTGAAGGGCAGAGATATGAAGTGCGGATATGTTGGGCGGCGACTGTATGTATCATTTCTCGACATTCCCTTCACCTCCTTAATCAAATTGCAAGCAGGCAGATTCCTTGGCATGGAAAAGGGCGTACTTCAGCACTTCGTCCCAGTCAATCCGCAAAACATACCTTTAGAATCACTGACTGACACTTTCGCAGCAACCGACCGATTTCTGGCTCCAAACCCACGAACTCCCAACCGTCTTCTCCACGCCCGAATTGATCCAATCCCTCGCAGCATACTCCGAGTCCCGTCAATTCTGCCCAGCAGAAGAAGACATCCGACCCAGCATCGCCGAAATCAGTTTCGAGAACCAGAATCCCAAAATCCCGTCTATCCTCTTCCTACAAATCCACGCAGCAGCTGCCTACTATACCACCAACCAGACACTAATGCAGAACCCGCCGCCAGTGCTTGTCGATATTATCCTGGATCCGTATGTCTTGAACGTCTTTCCCAGATCGCTTGTTCCGACGGCCGGCTATTTGGTTCTGGTGGCTGTTGCGAGCTGGTATATCTCGAAATTCTTGTCGGGCTGGCTGCATGGATTGCGAGGAGAGGATGGGTTGCAAGGAAAGAAAGACGAATGAAAGAGCTATGAGTCAAAATCGGTGAGCATTCACTAGAAACTATACAGGGAAAAGGCACAGTAGCATATGGCTTGCCCTTTTCCCTTCTACAGAATAATGAAGCAGTACGAAGTTCACTTGTGCACAAGGCCGTGCCTAAGTTAACTTACAGTCACGTTGCATGTCCGAGACCGCTTACAGGTATAAAACAAGGGTTCTGTAGGTTCTCGCTTTTCTTCTTCAGATTCATTACATGGTCTGGCCCGCGAGCATGGCGACCTTGCGATCAGAGTTGGCTAACACTGCTTTCCAAGGCTTGAGGTCCAACCGCTGAGCCCAGCCCAAGCATCCCAAGCGGTATAGCACAGCTGCCTCCCAGCCATCTCTTGGACCATGTCTCTCGGAGCTGAAGGTCAGTGGTGAGATGAGCATCCGATAGCAGCTATCATGGTCGGCGGTAGCTATCTTGGTCGACAGCAGACGAAAGAAGTTCTTTACACAATCGAAGAGTCGACGACCTAGGTGAGCTGCGATTTGGTCCAAGCTAAGAAATCGATACTTCTCATGTCCATTTCAGTGGTTGATCATGCACTTCAGCATCGAAGTGGTGTTTTATAGAACGTCCCAGCGGCATGAACATTCTCTCTCCTTGTGAAGAAGGCCGTGGGCAAGGCAACCTACGGTCACATGCCAGATTCCCTTGTGTCTCCTGCCTGAGACGGCTGACAGCTATAAATAGGGCCTGAGTCCACCAGCAGACTTTTCTTTTTCAGATTCACAAAGTCCTCCAACGTCGTTGAATGGCAGCGAATGTACAGAGACCTGGAGACCAGAGTTGGTGACACACAAGTCGTCAAGCCTTATCTAACCTCTGAGCTCAGATACCAAGTGGTATAGGACGACTGCCTTCCAGCGATCTTTGGGACAGGTATTTTGAGCCCAAGATACAACGGCAGGATGTGAGGGTGACAGCAGCTGTCGTAGTCGACGGCAGAAGAATGTCGTTCTCCACACCATCGAAGAGTCGGTGGGAGAGATGGACTAGACTTTGGTCCCAGGTAGGGACTCGTCATTTACTTTCTTTCTATCTCAGCTTCTCAGTTGCGCTTGTGTCAAGATAGTTTGGTGGTTTATCATGCTCAAGCACAGCAGTTCCTTTTAAAGCACAGTCGACTCATCTCCATTCACCTCTAGTCGCCGGCGAGGCAACTCACAGTCACGTGTCCGATGCTGCTATGCTGCGCTTGAGACAGGCTACAGCTATAAAAAGGAGGGAGTTCCCTCGAAATTCTTGTTCTTCAGATTTCAGTATGATGCGACTCGCCCTACACTAGCCATCGAGACTTGAACCTGTATGTTTAAGCCCGATATGCCAAGTGGTATGGCTTTACTGCTTTTCGGAGACTCATGAGTTAAGCATTCTAGGACTCGAGTATAACGGTAGGAGGGGAGTGCGACAGCAGCTATTACCACATCCGAGAGCAGATCAGTGACGCCCTTTACAGTTTTACTCCGTCAAAGAGAAAATGGGAGAGATGGACTGCGATTTGATCCAAAATAAGGAATCAATACTTTCCATCCATGTGCTTCTCCCAGAATAGTTCTAGTGGTTGACCATACAATCCAAGCACAGAAGCCCTGTTTTATAGGACAGTCCACTCATCTCCACTCATCCCACTTGCTCCGCAAGGCAACTTACAGTCACGTGTCAGACCATCTTGTGATCATCTTGCGTTCTCTGCCCAGGAGAGGTATAAAAGGTATGGAGTTCCCCACACGTCTTGTTCTTCCAGACCACGCTGATATCAGAAGTCTTGGGACGCTGTCCTCCGGATTGAAGCTAGAAGTCCCCAGAACTTGAGCCCGAATCCCTGATCACAAGACCCTAACCTGGAATAGCACGACGGTTTTCTCCAAGTCTCTTTGGCCACGTCTCACTGGGCTGAGGCTTGACGGTAGGATGAGGGCATGACAGCAGGTATCATTGCTGATAGCAACTAAACGATGCCCTTTGCATGATCGAGAAGTCGGTGTGTAAGGTACACTACGATTCAGCGCAAGGTAAGGAATTGCCACTTCATCACGTCAGCTTTTTTTCCTCGTGCTTAAGTGGTTTACCATGCACTTCCAACCCAGAAGTCCTTTTTTATAGAAAGGTCAAGGCAGCAAAGCGTGTGGAACTCACCGTCACTCGTCTGGAAGGCACCTTGCAATCACGTGTCCAAGTCCCCTTTTCTCTTCCCAAGAAAGGTATAAAAACGTAAGCGTGGCTCAGGTTTTGCGCTTTCAAATCCAAACTACACCAGAGACATGATGATGCTGTCTCCAAGGCAAAAGCCAACTGTCTCCAAGACCTGAGCTTCGAATCTCTAGCTGGAGCGTCCCAAGTGGAAGAGCACGGCGGTTTTCTAGAGATGTTTTGAGCCGAGTCTGTGTGGGCTCAGGCACGAGGGTGAGATGAGAGCGCGACGGTAGCTATTATGGTCGGCAGCAGAAAGACCACGCCTTTCGCATGGTCGAGGAGTTGATGGGTGGGGTGGGACGGACTAGCCTTTGGTTCGAGGTGAGATACCGTTTCTTGTTTCCCTCTGAACTCCTGTGAGACACCATCAGGGCCACTCGCCGTTGTAGACTTACTCTGCCATTGGTAGTCTTGAGAGACAATTTTGATGGATACTGGCTGAGTATTTATACCACTTGATGGATCAAGGCTGAGTCAGTCACAGCGAGGGTAAGACAGACTATGACGTGGATCCAGCATCCTCTGGCCGGAAATCACGTGCTGATTTGGACTGGGAAGGAGATCTATAAAAGAGAGCTGTGTGTGGGCTACTCCTCTCCTATCTTTTTCCACCTCATTTCAAGATTTGATGTTCTTCTAGTACTGCCCAGGACGCGTCCAGCCTTCAGATGTAGGCAAGTGGTCGATTTTCATCTCCAATGCTACTACGTCAAAATCCCGAGAACAGCACATTATTTCCTCTGGCCTTTCGTGGAGCTTTCACAGCCTTGGACCCAACAGCAAGATGGACACACGACGGTAGGTTGCTTTGTCGATAGGCAGAAAAAGACGAGCCTCTGGTCTGGCCTTTCGAGTGATTGAGCTGGAGAGTAGCCAGAGTATGTATAAAAGAGCCATTTGCGAACCAGATTTCCCTCCTCAACTTTCAATAAGATGAAACCAGAGGACGACTCGGACGCTTGAGCATGTCCAGCGCGATAGGTACAAGCAGCTTCCGGAACTGAACAGTTCGTTCATCTTGCTCTGCTACTCGTTGTTACGCTCAAAATATCTTCCCTCGCCTCTTTCGGTGCAGCCTTCGCAGACTCGGCATCGACAGCAAGGTGGACGCACGACGGTACGTCCTTGTTTTGACCGTAGAAATGTGTGAGCACCAGGCCGCAAATTATGGAGTCAGAGAGTGGCCAAAGATTGCATTTTCCTCATACTGTTTCCTTACAAGAGATCATTGTCTCTGGAAAGAGGGCAAGAACGCCAAGTTCACCCTCGACTTTGGGGAATCCTCTCGTTTCTGTGGACATTGCAGCCTAGCGAGGAATGTGGCTTTTATACATCTGCTTCCTGGACCCCTGGCTGAACCGTCTGCACGTCATGTGACTTTGACGACGGGTTTCTGTTCAAGGTTTTGGACAAGATGTCAGGTGATGTCCACTTTCTCTCCTTTTCGACCAAAAGTTGGGGCACGTGACACTTCGACTCTCGAGAATGAATCCCTCGCCTTCGAGGGATACAGCACGTGACTGTGTGGCCAATTCTGCGGAAAGAAGTATCTATATAAGGAGACCTTCGTGTGTTTTTTGCCACTCAGATCGAGCAGTACCCGATATTTTCTCGAATGCATAAGCCATCTCCAGCTGCAGTGGCGAGTCTAGCCCCTTTCCGGACCATGAACATTAGTAGGTAATGTCCTGGATCGAGAGCAAAAAATGCAAACGACAGTAGATATGGCTAACGGCAGTGGCATTTTCTTCTTGTGATATCAGGTGCAATGAAAACTCAGTACCTGAGAATTCTAATATACGCAACCAGCGCAAGTGATCGAGCATAACTGCAGTCATCTGTGAAGCTAGCACATTGAGCCAGAGTCTCGGGGCCGACTTCTATAAGTAGGGCTTTATCTTCCAGCTACAAATTCGTCCCAAAAGCAGATAAGCTGTATCTGATGTAATGTGTCTACAAAGAAGACTAGCACAGGTGAAAGATGTCTTCTTAACAAAGTGCAAAGTCCTAGGAATAATTTTCTGGCTCAACATCATGTCTCTTTCAAAGAGCCAGGTTATTTAAATTTCAACACTAGCAACAGAAGCCATGTCTGTCGACAGCAAGCAACACAGAGCAGTGGAGCACGAACGATACGATCCAGGACGGTAGATTTCTTGTTTAATCTGAGAACGCACGAGAGGACACGTGAGAAAAAAACGGATCCCAACAAAAAGCCTGGTCTGTTGACAACCAAGTCTTCAGTAAGCGTGACACTCGACTCATTCATGTACAGTAATCGATGAACGTTCCCCATATATTCTTACCAGGCACATTGTCTGCCCAAGTAGCTTTATATAGGAAAATCGTAAAGCAAGGCCGCGGCACGTGAGACTTGGAAGTTGGGACTCGAAGTTTGCGGCAAGCGCCCAACCCACAGTCCTTTGTGAAGCTGGTGCCTTAGGTAGTCAGCGTCCTTAAGGGAACTGACTTCTATAAATGAAGCTCCTACTCTGCATCCCTGATTTTTCTCCAGAAAACGGATAGCACACCACCAATATCACTCCAAGTGCGTCGAACGAGCTCCAAATGCTCAACTAATCCATTGACTCATTTGCTGGGCCGACCCAATACTTGAGTTCAGGGGTAAGATGCAGCTATTCCTATAGTGAAAGCAAGTAAGCGATAGCAGTCTCCTCTATCGGTAGTAGAACACCAAGATGACGGTGATCGTCTGCTTTGCTCGTCTATGGTCAGTCGTCTTCGTAGGAACCTACAGAAAAAGGGTCAAGCATGTGGAGGAGATTTCAGCTTCCGTTTGCTGTTGCGCTTAGCCACATTAAAAGTCTTCTCGAAACCTTGCTCTCTTTGAGAACTGTGAGCAGACACAGAGAGCTTTATATAGTACGAAAGTGTAAGGTGGGCAGCTGTGCGCCAGAACCTAAACATACAGAGTCAAAGCCACACATCAAGCAATGATCAGCTGTTATCTTCCGCACAATTTACGTCTAAGCCACATTTTCACAGGGAGCCAACTTCTATAAATAGGGTCTGCTCTACAGCTTCCTATTTCCTGCTTTCAGCGGCACACCAGCCCTACCGGACGAAGTTTGAGTGCGGTATCCTCGGACAAGTACATTTCGACAGCGAATTCCTGGACTCAATCACTGGCACGATGTGATGTCTAGGTCTCACGCTGCAAGGTTGTTTAGTTCTTGGAATTCAAGCAACAGTGGTCTTCCCCATCGACAGAAGCGCAACCAGGCGGTGGCAGACTTCGGGTTCGATACTCGCTCATCTGAGCTTGGCCCGCCGAAAAATGGCGCACCATAGAGAATGAAGGCGTCGATGGTTGCAAGAACGCATTAGCACCTGCGCGACGCTGTGTTTGAGTAGCCACATTTCATGAGGAATTTCCATAAATGCGGTTTTTCGTGAAGAGCCAGGAGAGGACCCGCAGGTCTATATATAGTTTCTCTGCAAAGATTATGCAGATACTTGCTAGTGTCACGGGGTGAAGATTGTAGACTTGGGGTCATGTGGCTTTATTTAGCGTGGGACCGCTTTGTAGCTTTTTCCTGGACTGAATTGCAGCTCGGTACGAATACATGTAGCTTCTGTTCTTGTGACGTCAAGTGAATCGCTCGAATTTTAATGGAATTTGATCTATATGGAGAGGGCGGCTTGCCCGTCTCAAAATACCATTTCTCATATTTCGACTCCTACTATTGCTTAGACTCTGTTATCCTGCGGCTAGGGAAGTGTGACGGGGCAAAGGTCGTGCATGTGGCGGATGTCGTGTGATGTGGTCACGTGCGCCAGCTCCTAAGTCCCCCTTTTCCTTGCCTCATTGCGCGCCTAGTTTTAGCCCGATTTACTTGGTTTCTTTTCCACAGTCTAAATCCAGGGTCAGAGATTCTGGTTCTCTATCTGGATGTGTATAAAGCGGCCGGTCGACCACCCTTCATTTTCCTTTGACTCAAAACTTGCCAAGATCTCGATCACGCCAAGGTCTCGAACTTGCCAAGCCCCTTGACCTCGGTCCGGCTCTCGTTCGTCACAGTGACTGCGTATAGTATTCATATGAATTGGACTCTAAACGTATGGACACCGCTCCCAAGGCCTCCGAAACCCTCAGCTCAAGCCCTATCTCTTTCACAGCTCTATTCCGGTCCTTCCGTGGAAACTGCTCTCTACGATAATGCCGAGCCCTGCGGGTAGGTATCATTCGTCATCCGAACTTCAAAACTAAGGTTATCATTTCCTGACAGTTGGAAAGAGTCCATGTCTTGTTCCTACCAGCTGGCGCTGGCCGCCTCGCAAGCGAGGGGAGCTAAATTAAGCTGGATTCTTATAGCCGGAACCCCGTGGCTATTAGCCAATAGAAGGGAGAAGTAGCAAAAAAAAAACAATTAAATTATTTTACTTATATATATCGGGGGGGGACCCCCGGAACCCCCCTTTGCCTGCGGCGCGCTGCGGAATAACTATTGTCCGCTGCGAAAACGCCGACCCGCTTGTATTTGCCTAAGCGCAGCCAATAAGGTACTGCGGAATTTCGGATTTACTAATAGCCAATGAATTTTAGGGAATCACGTGGTTCGGCCCATTTGACCCATTTAACCCATGGGTTGGGTTACGGGTTTAACCCAACTCCCCTAGATTAGGTCAGACCTCTTACCCAATCCGACCCAACCTCCTTCGGCCCATTTGACCCATAGGTCGACCCGACCTATTGCCAGCCCTGCCTCTATCCAGAATCTCAGCACTTTGCCTGGCGCACGCCCCCGAAACCTTCAATATGACGACGGAAGCCTCCAGATTGCGAGAGATGCCCCAGCCGCCTGGGAGACGACAAGCCACTATACCCACCCCCCTCGCCATTCCTGAGCTTCGTGAACCGCCGCCGAACCCTGCCCTCCTACCGTCATTATCTCCATTTACCGTACAGCTACCCCGACCTCCGGAGAGACTATCCGAAACAGTCACCGTGCCTCTTCCACTCGTTGTTCCTGAACTACGCGATCCGCCGCCGAACCCAGGCTACCTACCACCCATAAATCCCGGCCCTGCGTTTTGTCAACATCTACCCGATCCCCTATACCCTACCTTACCGTTTCTGGGAGAAAGGCGCAAATATCTCTGGGGAGAACCGTGGAAACAAAATGGCGGTGGACAGACGAAGAGACCGATCAACTGTTTCTTGCAGTTCACAAGCACGGCCTAGGAAATTGGACAGCGATTTTGCAGGACCCTGAATTCAACTTTGTTGAAGGGAGACATGGTCCTGATTTGCTTTACAGGCTCAAACGATGCTGTCCACCCGAGCTCCTAAACGGACACACACTTGGGCTGGAGCCAGACCCTGACCACGCGCAAGAATATAGCGGCACGGCTGGGCAGACAGTCGTACCTGGCCCTCCAATTGAATCGAGGCGCCGGACTGCTCCACAACGGAGGACAATGGAGGGTCTTGCCGCGCTGGGTATCCGTGGCCCCTTTAAAATTCCCGACCGAAGATTTACGGCCGAAGAAGACGAAGCTATCCGACTTGCAGTCAAGAAATATGGCCCTGCGTGGACCCAAATCCAGCGAGATCCTGAGTACGGACTACCACACAGGACGCCCTCAGTCATTCGTCGGCGATGTATGCGAAAATACCCCGAGTTATATAATCCGCCTGTGTCCCCCCCAAATAAGTGGCGGGGCGCCGTCAATCTAGAAGGATGAAACCTTGTTACGACTTTTACTTCCTCTAAATGACCAAGTTTGACTGGCTTTCCGTCCCTTAGGGTTCGTAATGCCAAGTTAGCTTGCTTTGGTGTCCTGGGTTTGTGAGAGACGCCGTGTGATAATGTGGGTGTTGTCGGGTGGTTGTTGTGGGCATGGAAAAACAACAAATGAGCCTCAAATTGCTGGAGTTGTTCTCGACAAAGCGGGTGTGACGGGTGTAATTCGCATTTTTATACATCAACCTACGCACTGGAAGAAAATAAGAAAAGAGCGCGAGTTACGGAGCGCGGGATGAAAAGAAGTCTGACAGGCTAGGTGTTCGGGATAGGCGGTCTAGGATAAGGGAAGATCTACGGAGCTGGTATTAGATTAAGTCATGATTAATCACTACGGAGAAGACATGTCACGATCACAAAAGCAATGATAGGAAGTCGATGCAAAAGGTTCAAGCTGTGGTCTTATTTATTGAGAGCAAAGCTATACTGGGACATTGTCATCCAGGAAGACCCATATTATTTCCACCCATGACCGACGTTGGACCAACAGTGAAGTCAGCAGATTATGGTCAGTGGAAGTGTGGACAGAGTCGCATTGTTGGAAGATGCGTGTAATGACAAGGACTTTGACCCATGACGTAGTGTAGCAAGTAGGGCACGGAGTCGAGATGCGGAACAGGGAGAATTATGACGGAGGTATTGACAGTGTGGTCGATGATTCTAAGAATCAGGTCAGCAGTGGACTCACTTGGGGACAGTGTCAACAGGCACTTACACACTCAGGTCCACTCAACACCAGCAACCAAAACCAACAACCTAGTAGGCTGCGTTGCAGGGGAATGCCACCTGGCAAGCCCACATGTCACCGCCAGGAGCAGTGTCATCGTTGATGGGGTAGCAGTCCGTGACCGGGAAGACGTAGTCATCCGGGAAACCTTCGTCGGGAGCAGGCTGCCAGACAAAATCAGTGATCGCCACTTGAGCCGGAACGCCGTTGTAGCGGAAGTCCTTGTAGGTCCAGAATTCCCATCTGGGGCCGTTGATCCACCAGACGCAGTAGTCGAAAGAGTTCTCGTAACCATTGGGAGTGGTGGAATCGGCGGGACAATTGTTGGCTGGGTTGGCCGGGATTTCGTTGCAGTTGTAGTCGTAGACATGGGTGGTGACACTGTCAAAAACAACGGCGCCGTCGACGAGCTGCATGCTGATACCAAAGTTGCAGCTGTCAGTGCCGGTGGTATTGCAGAAGGGCGGCTCGCGGGTGTTGCTGTCAGCAACAACGAGACCCATGGGACTCATCAAGGCCAAGAGGATGAACATGATGTAGTTCATGGTTGCGGTCGTGGGTGAACTTGATAGACCTCAAACTCGAGACGTGAAAACGACTTCAGAGAAAGGAGTTAGTGAATGTGTGTTCATTTGCTGTCGACTACTTGCTCAATGCGAAAGAAGCGCAGGTGAAGAAGAAGGTGAAGAAGACAAAGAGCTTGGGCAGTATACATACGGGTGGAAGTTTGCGTAAGGAGGTTCTGGGCAGTCTGTAAGTAGTGTCACAAGAGCGCAATGCAACTGTTGAACAAGTTTCTGAATGAGGGTCTGTCGAACAAGCGTCTGGTGAAGTGGCAGCAGAGAAGAAAGAGAGAAAAGAAGAAGTGTCGCGGATTTGGAGAAAGTCGCGTCGTTTTATGTCCTCTCCGACCCGCCACACTTCTCAGCCTCAGCTTAGCGTCCTGACCGTGGGGACTTTGTTTGCTGCGAGCTGGAGCTATGGTCAGGAGGCGGATGAACATCACGTGCGGGTGAGGCTGGCAAGGTGCCTCGCCTCGACCCAACACGCGCGGACAGACTTACTTCGTTCTTCTCCGCCCGCGTATCCTCAATGCAGCACACCCAAACAGTTGTACTTCGTTGGATTCGCCCGTAACACAACACGCATTCAGGAATCAGACTGACGACGGACAAGCAGTTAACATCCTGCCCATCATGGCACCACTGGCACATGTCCTCGACTATTACTTCATCCTGGGTGTGACGCAAACAGCTTCGGCCGAGGAGGTTGCAAGAGCCTACCGCAAGTTGGCGTTCGAACTGCACCCTGACCGCAACAAGAACCCGGGAGCGACTGAGGCGTTCCAAAAGGTTGTTTGCTCTATCCTCCCTTCCCCGGCACCAATTGCCCCCTTTCTGGTTACCAAATGAATCACTGACACACAGCTCAGTTGGGCACGGCTAATGACGTTCTCAAGGACCCAGAGCAGCGTGTCAAGTATGATAAAGAGTATGATGAGATCCGCGCCCGTCTCAGGGGCACCGCCGCCACGAGAATTCCCACCCCAAGCACCACAGCTCGGGGAGCCCCGTCCTGGACCGGACCAGCTCCACGAAGAGCGGCTTCGGACACCTTCAATCCGCGTTACCCTCGCACGTGGTGGCCTGGAACTGACCCAAGGAGCCGGAGAGCTGCCAGAGAGGCCAGAGCCTATCCGAGCTCGCCAGGTGTTGGAGCAAGACAACCCCCTCCGACTACCTGGACCAGGACCGATGCAGAGTACGCTGCTAGAGCCTCCGCTCGGAGCTTCACCACCCCGAACATTCCGTCCTGGAACAGTTCCGCCCACAGTCAAACTCCCCCTCAGTACCAACGCTACACTTGTGAGAACACCCCTCCTCCGGGGTACCAGAATGGGGCCACTCCCGACTACAGCACTCCGCCCCAATATCCACATGCGGCCCCTCCCCAAAACACGATGCCTCCGCAGAACGCTGGCCCTGCCCAGAACACGACCCCTCCTCAGAACGTATCCCATCCCCAGCGCGGCATCCCTCCCATTCGAAACCTCCGACCGCAACATCGCTCGCCTCTGTCCGATCTGAGCCAGAACCCGTTCAACGGTCGAATCCGCGCCCCCACCGCTCGTGAATCCAGACCTGACCAGTACTGAACCCCCCATGCGCATCTATCGGGTCCATGAGTACTGGAATTCCAGCATAGACAAAGACTGTGCCAGCAGCTAGGGGCGCGAGAAAGCTAACAAACTTGGATGGATCATGGGCTGGTTTTCTGAAGTTGTGTGCATGGGATGTCGTGGTAGATGAGAAGGATTGCTGCTATTTGCGACGGTTGCTGGGTATACAAGGTGGACAAAGCGGAGTTTGGGAATAAGGCAGGGTTGTATCAGTGCTAGGTATACGGAGCTCAGGCTTAGATATGACTGGAAATGAGGCAAGGTTGGGGAGTAGGGTATCAAGATCGATGCCTCAGAAAGGGAGCTCATAGAGCTCGACAACAGCATACACATGGCGCAGTTACAAAGTCTCTCGACAGCAACAAAGGCTTTCTGCACCAAAATAAAGCCTGCATTGTCTCATCTGCTTCTTCCTGGTTCGAGTGATCTGCCTCTCTCGAAAGTGATCACAGATAGGAAAGAAGAGAACGTATGGAGAACGTATTCATGTGTATGAGTTACTCCATTCGTATTGATAATGGTTAGTTGTAGAACACTTAATGGGAGATCGCAGTCCTTTTATAGAACTTGGATAGAGGTCAGCTTTGGTTTGAAGAGAAGTTGGCACCCTCATCTTCCTCGGGCCATGCCTAAGCCCATAGTGGCAGAGATAGTTTAGCAGTAGCATATTGCCTCGACAGCAGCAACTGCTACTCCGTTCCGTGGGTGTGTGATGCCACTTGCTCATGGCCAGAAATCAACAGACGAGCCTCCAACACACTCATTGATATCTGTCACAAGAATAACCACGAGGAGTTTCTGAAGCTCATGTTAGCGGCTCTGATTTGACAACTTTGAAAGATCACGATGCTGGAAATGTGAGGTCCTTTTATAAGTTTCCAGAGGCTTATTTGGGGCCGTGGAAAAGCAAACACTCCTGAAGATTGCAAGACTGACAGCAGCTTCCATGTGCAGCAGCAACTGAGTTTCTCGACAGTAGTGAGCAGCAATCTGAGCAGACTATCAACAGATGTCTGGTGCTACTCGCTCGTGGCCATGACTCATGAGCTTTCTAAAGATTACCCGACATATCAATATCGATGAGTACGAGAAAAGGAGCCAAGCTTGAGCTCTCGAGCCATCGACTTCTGATGAACCATGGGTCTATGGATCATACTTTTCGAACCTGAAAACATCAAGAGCTTGGAGACCTTCTATCTCTGCAGCGTCAGACTGCTCAAATGGCTTGCCAGGAGTAGTGATCCGTTGCTGTTCCCGAAGCTTGACAGCAAGCTTGAAGTCTGAGGCTTCCTTTGCAGACAGAAATGCCTCAACTTCTTCAACACTCGTCACATATGCTTCAGACTGCTCAGGTTGAGTAATATAAGCGTCTTAGTGTTTCCAAGCTTAAAGAACCACAACATGGGCCATCCGTGGTCCTTTTGTAGAAACCCTCATGTTCCCAAGAAGCCCGCTTCAGCTTCCGAACAAAACACCCTCACATTCCACCAGCTGACAACACAATCCCGGTGTGGTAGCGATCAAGATCTTTGACGGCAGCAAACCGCTGCCCAAAAACAAGGAAATGTCTAACTCTAATTGCTCATGGCTCAGGGACTTTCGAGAAACATCCAGCATAATCATGTTGACGATTGGGATAGTCGCAATCAAGCGTGTGAAGGTCAGATAGCTGGTTGGATTTTGAAAAGCCGCAGTGTTAGGGAATCGAGTACTTTTTTATAGGATTTCCCTGAGAGTGGGAGCCTGTTACAGCATCCACAAAATTCACCCCACTTGCATTCTACCAGCTAACAGCACTATCGCAGGTCGGTAGCAATGGAAATCTTCGACGGTAGCAATGAGCAAACTACTATCCAAGTAGCGAGAATATCTGGTCATACTCGCTCATCGCCCAGAGCTTTTAGAGGAGCATCTGACATACTCATATTGACGATCAGAGCAGAAGTAGTCAGGTTGGGAATGAGGGATTCGGTCTTTAATTTTGAGGAATCGCCGTACTGGCCTTCGTGGTCCTTTTATAGAAGTTCTCAGAGGGCCTGCTTCAGCGAAGTCAGTGCCTCAAATTCTTCTAAAACCGACAGCACCACTCGGTACCAGTGAGAAGCAGATTCCTCGACGGCAGCAAACAGCTACCCAACTAGCCAAAAAAAAAACGTCCGGTTCTACTCGCTCATGGCCCTGAGTTTTCCGGTGAGCATCCAACATAGATATTCATATCGAGGCAGAACAGAAGCAGTCAAGATATTACGATAGTGGTGATTCTGCAATCTTGAAGAACCGCAACATTGGGCGTTCATGGTGCTTTTATAGGATTTTACTGAGAGCGAGGGCCCGCTTCAGGCTTCAGCACCCACAGAAGTCAGGTCCCTCGCGCTCTACCAAGACCGACAGCACAATCTAGGGAAAACAGCAATCAAGTTTCGGGAAAGTCAACCGAAATTCAATTATTACTCCATGGTCAAGACATGCCTGGTCCGACTGATTCATCGCCCCGAGAGGAGTATTCAGCATACTTCTATCAACGCAAAGCAAAAGCAACCCTGCAAAGGAGTGGATACTGGCATCCAATTTGAAGAACCGCAAACATCACCACGGAGGGTATTTGCCCTTGCACAACGTCAGGAGTTTGGGAAAGGTTATCTGCAGTGCGTCGTGGCATTCGGTGTCCTTTATAGGATTTCCCTCGGAGTGAGGGCTCTCTTCAGTACCCAGCGAATTCAAGTTGCTCGCATGCTACAAAAACGACAGCACTATCCAGAGGCAACAGCAGCAACTAGGTTTTTCGACGGTATTGAATTTTCTACTCCGTGATCAAGACATGCCTGGTGCTACACCTTTATGGCTCGGAATTGTCTGGTATTGGACTAGTCGACAAGCGGGACCAAAGTGCTAAGGCTGATAGTTGAGAGTTGAGAAGAGTGGAGGATCGATGTCTGGAATTGGGGGTATTTTTATACGGGTAAACAGGAGCTTGCTTCTCAATGTTGGGGAGAAGCCAGCATCTCAGGGGCTTTAGGTTTTACCAAGCCTGACAGCAGCATTCGTGGCCAACAGTAGCCGGCATCTTCGACAGTAGCAAATTGCTGCAGAGGCGATGATCATGTGATTGCTCATCTGAGGTCTCAAATAAACCTTGGTCTAATTTGCGGTTTAACTTACCATGTAATATTTGGGCAAATAGAAAAGAGAGACAAGTGAGCTGAAGTTGTCATCCCATCAGACGGACAGTATTGTTTGCAATTTTGCAGAGCCACATTTACTGGGAAATTGAGATCTTTATATAGGATCGAGGGGATGTCGACTTGAACTGAACAAGAATTTGACCAACTTCCCTCACGAAGCTTCATCGAGCCCGACGGCAGGATTCTTGGCCAGCAGTAGCCGGCATACTCGCGCAGCAAACAGCTAGAAATATGATTATCACGAAGTCGCAGGTCTCGAATGAACCCTGGTCTGATCTAAGTTGAACTAACTTGCCATGTAAGATATAGGCGAGAAAACAAAGACAACTGGATCGAGGTTGTCATTCCATACAATGTGGACTTCCATTCTCTAAACAATTTTGCGAAGCCCATCTCCTACGAGTCTGAGGTCTTTTTATAGTAGTGAGCGAGGGGTGACTGTAAGCGGACAAGAAGTCACCAAACACCTTTGCAAGAAATTTTTCAAGTCCGACAGCAGCATTCAAAGCCAGCAGTAGCCGATCATCTTCGACAGTAGCGAACTTCCTGAAAGGTGATATCCACCTAGTCTCAGGTCTCGAACGAACCTTGGTCTAGTCTATCTGAGCATGTATTTGTAACATGTGGGCAAATTAACATTAGAAACAACTGAAAATCCAGGCTGTCATCACATCCAGGGCCATGGGATACGTTCCAATTTTGCAGAGCCACAATGACTGGGCAATCGGGGTCTTTATATAGGAATGAGCAACTAGTGACTTCAGCCGGAGAAGAAGTCAACAAACACCCTTACGAAATTCCGTGAAGTCCGTCAGTAGCATCCTCAGCTAGCAGCAGCGATGGTTCCCGACGGCAGCAGACTCCCACAAAGGTACTGGAAGTCACTTCCACCCAATGCCAGGTCTTACTCGCTCATATTCATAATGCTGACTTGTCTACCCAGCATCTAGCATGCCGACGGAGAGAAAGCAAAATCAGCCAGGCCGAGGTTATTGACTTTCCAGTCCTGGGAAGTGGGACGTAACATCACCGTTTGGAATTTGCAAGAGTTGGAGCATCACGTAATTGGAAACGAGGGCCCTTTTATAGGAAGTACAAAAGGTCTGGCTTCAGTCACACAAGAAGTTCACGGCGTGGCAGAGAAAGGCATGACCTCGGGACTCCACTGAATCATGCCACCATTGGACCATGTCACGTGATCAGGGATGCGGTAGCGGCACGGCTCAGATCTGTGCAGATTCAGCTGGTATAAAAGAGAGGAGAGACTTGCCTCACAGCGATTCTTCAGAAGACGAAACGGAAGGCCATAGAAACAACTGAGTGCGATGATGATTCTGGTAGGTAGAGAACTACACGCGGTAGTCGCCTCAGCCAGCTTCAAGGCCTTCCATCTGTGGGAGTCATGGTTTCCTAGCCTCTTCAGACGAATTGTTCAAGTCGAGAAGTTCTGCGTTTACTCGTTACTGGATTGATTTCAGTGGCAGCAGCAGAGACCAGCAGTGTTTGTCAGTAGCAGCCGTCGGCAGTGTGCTTCATCGACAGCGTCAATTCCAGTGGCAAAATGTTTCACTGTCACTTTGGGCATCGCATGGGGAATAGGGGAGTAGCGGTTGCATTGAGGGGTATCTGAGAATGCTTTCTTTTCATGTTTGAGAGGTGTGGAGTCTATTCTAGTAGTGGTCGCCATCGACCTTTTGAGAGGGGAGAGATGTAGAGACTTCAAGAGAACGCTCTTTGTGGTACAATACGTTGGGGGGAGTCACACCACAACCTGGCCATTTCTCAGATGTCGTCAGTCTTGATCGAGGTTAATGCAGTCCGTCCTGCAGTTACAAACCCACGCGATGAACTCATCATCCAGCAGTTCCCTGGCAGTGCTTCGCTTTTCCGCTCCCACTTCAACATCCTCTCGATCATTCGCATGAATTGCTCCTTGTCCTCGCTTGTATTCGTCTCTTCGTATCTCCGACGAGGGAAGCATTCCGGCACAGGAAAGCCAGCGGAGAATTCACCTAGAGGTACATGTATTAGACACTGGGAAGGCAAACCAGACTGCACGGAATTATGGACTCACCTTTCTCGTTGAACCACCTGTGGCTGTTTTTCCCGCGCGCGACGAAACTGGGCGGTGGCGGGCCAAGGAAAGAGATGATCTCGGCAAGATGTGCTCGAATTCGGTAACCCTTGAATTCGTCATCGTCGCCGGTGAACAGAGAGCCACATTCGTAGGTGCCTTCGTACAGGTCCCACATCTGTAACATGTTAGAAGCCAGTCAATTGGGTACCGACCGGTCCATATGCTTACCAAGCATCCCAGGTTCCAGATGTCCACGCTGTACGACCAGGGAACCGTCAACATCGATTCTGGTGAACAATAGTTTCGAGGCTGGATGTAACGCGTGTTTTCCCTGTCTCCAAGGACAGCCGAGCCAAGGTCGCACAGAACCGGGGCACCGACACTCTTAGGAGTCGGGAAGTCATGTGAGTAGTAGAGCGTTCGGTCCTCAAGCTCTTTCCTCGGAGAAGGATCCTCAAGCTCACTTTGCTCATACTCACTGAAAATCGAATCGTCGATAATACGGAGCATGATGTTGCGCCCACTGATATCTAACATGCGTCAAAAGTAAGCAAAGGTCAAAGAGAGCAGAGAATGTACGTACCTGTGTGTATGATTTGACATTCGGTGTGCAGAAAGTATTATTGCTGGATTTGAAGCTTAATAAGAACAAGGATGGGTCGATGTTTTTAAATAAGACTTAAGGAATACAATACTTGTTATATCGATTTTTAAGATAATGGGAGCAACCGTATAATTGTGACTTCTTTTTATTCTTAATATAAGACTTGTTGTATATAAGACAGAGACTGCTAGTATTATTATTATTGGTGGTATTGATATAGTTAGTTATAATAACTTGAGTTATACCACTAATCTGTTTATTGAAGGTCGCAACCATTAGAGCCAGATTCTCGACTTGTTTTTAGAAAGCGTATAGTAACTATATATCGTTATTTTTATTGACTATATTAGCGATTGGGGATAAGGCTGAGCTTAAGGCGCTTTTAAATTGCACAGGATCTTTAGCTTTAGAGTTAGAATTTTTTAAGGCTGAAATAGCTACAATAGCTATAGGAGGGGCAGCTAAAGGAGCTCTGTTTAGGTAAGGGTGCTATAAGAGAGCGCATAGCTAGTGATTAAGGCTGGCATTATAAATGTCTTGATCGGTTTAAGGCAAACCGGGATATTAGAGGCTGTTGTATATAGACTTGGAGCGCTGGGTTGCTGTAGCGCGAGATGGGTTGCTTATAGAGAGCAGAGTTTTATAGACGGCAGGTTTTTAAAGCTATTTAAAATTTGAAAGAAAGCGAGTTCAAATCAACTGTTATAACGCGGGCTAGAGGTTATATAGGGATGGTTAAAGGCATAGGTTATAGGTGTGATTTAAACTAAAGAGAGAAGAGGTCCAGGGGGAGGAGCTTTTTAAGGAAGCTCCAAGCGGAGACCGGAAGCGCTAGCGCTGTTTGCTGGCATCGGACCGGTCACGCGCCGGGGTGTCCGGGGTCACGTGACTGGCTGTTTGCGGCCTGGGGCCGTCACACCACACACTTGCTCGGCCTGACCCTTCCGAGCCGGAAGCTCCTATCCCACAACCGCCTGAGTAATTCTTGACATGCGGCCAGTCATCCCTCCTTCCAGTCATTCTCTACGGACTGCACAAATCCAATTGAGCTTCCACCGGGGAGCGCAAGAGTTGGTCTTCGACTTCTCGGCACAATGGTCACTTTGGTTTCGGGATGGGATAGAATGGGCTTCTCGCGCATTAGGATGGACGGATGGACTGATACTGGGAAGCGACGAGGTTCGGCGTAGCATTGGGTGGGAAACAGGAAGTAACGGAGCTGCAGCAACTCTCTGCGCAGTCCGCTAGTGGTGCCTATCCTACAAGGCTAGAAAAGCATGATTTTTCAAACAAAATTTTGCCTTGACAGTTGCTAAGTGCTAGACATTCAAATTCGTGTATCTATAATCTACCTATCTAAGGATCACAACAGAATGACAGGGTCCATTCGTTTACAAGAATTGACCAATTCCTGACCTAAAATAATCACTGAAAAGAGTCACGCGGAATTTAACTCAAGACTAAAGGGCATTTTGCTCAGCTACACCGCCACCATCCCCTGAACCTATCGCCAATCTTCCTCCTCTCCACCGATGTACATGAACCATAAATACTCATGTTGTGGATAACAGTCGGCGACAAGTCACAGATCTTTCACGATTGAGGCAGCGACATCTCTGACAACGGTGCATGTTTGAAAGCTGAGAGATACATTGTTCAAGTATCTGCGATTCTGGAGTCATCCAGAAACCCACCCAGCTACGATGTTGCGGTGCTCGAAATTCCAAATTCGCAAACGCAAGAGTTCTCCCTTTCCAATCTGATAGAATAGCCAAAGAAAACAAAAAACAGCTGACCATGTTGTAGATCCCTTAGCCCAATGCCACTCCGAGAGACAGACCAAGTCAGTCAAATGCTAGCACGGCGACGACCGAGAGCATCTCGACATCCCCCACGACCACCCCGCATTCTCTCAATCGCCTGCTCCGCTCTCTGTCTCTCCAACTCCTTCTTTTCTCTCTCCTCCTTCTTTTCTCTCTCCTCCTTAGTAATCCCCTGTCCCCATGCCTCCACCAACTCAGCCATCGCCTTCTCGTCCATCTTCACCCTGCCCATCATCACCGTCTTCAACAAGAACATCTTTTCTTCTTCCTCCGTCTGCGCCTTCTTCCTTCCCCACTTCTCCCCACTAACCTCCGGCCCCCATTTCTTCACCAACTCCCCCATCACCTGATTCTTCCACCACAACTTCCGCCCCTTCCTCCAAACCGCGAAAGCGGCTTCCCGCACCACCCACATATCCTGCACCCCCACCCACTTCCACCGATCCTCCACCTCCATCATCTTCTGAAAAAGGCCCACCAACGCCGGCGCCACCTCCCACCTCAACATGATCGACTCGCCCTTCTTGAGTCTCAAGCCCCGCCTCATTCTCTCTGCCATCTCCGCATGTCCTTTCTCCCACGCTTCTTGAATTACTTTCTTCCACTCCTCGAAAGTCACTTCCCTTGCGCCTTTGCACCGTCTCTCGACTCCCAAGCCATTGCACTCCTCGGGCGTTGGACCACCAAGCCTCCTAATGGCTTTCTGGAGCTCAGCATGGTACTGTTCCATGCCGTTCAGTTTGTCGGTGCAGTGGAGGCCTGCGTCGTAGGCCCTGCGTCTGATTGCTGTATCAGCACCGCTGATGGGAGCGAATTCCTTGCGACGGCGGCGCTCCTTTTCCATGTCGCCTCGGATATTGATCAGGCTGTTCATCAGGTCGGTGATCAACAGGTCGGTGATCAAAAGCTGGTCCAAGTAAATGTTCATTTTGCCGGTTGTGTGAAGTCTCGGGGTTGACTGGGACTTGAAAAGTTTGGCACGATGCTGGAATGGACCTTTGGTGATCTGGTGGTACTCACGGAAGTTCTTGCGGTATTGACTGGTGAGTCGATGATTGTAGCGAGAACACAGGTTCGTCACTGTGTGAAGCGCTTTGGTTGAATGATCTTTTGCAAGTTTGAAACTTTGGGACAAGATCGGGGGAAACACAGTGTGTGAAGAAGGAAGAAGAGAAGCTGCGAGGAAGCAGGGGTTTTATAAGATCCAGAATGCTACGGCGCTAGTAGCATCCTGCGGATCAGTCTAACACGTATTTCTTTCCTAGCGTCCAATCGCTGCGATGGGCGACTCGGGTACCAAGCCGAATAAGAGATTTTGGGTCATTTGGTTCAAGGCGGCTAGGTTCTACCATGGTCGAGCAACACAGAATTGGGAAATTCATGAGCTCGACGAATCGCAGCATCGCTTGTCCTAGGCAGAAGGAATTGTTTTCCGGCGTTATTCCTAGCCTGGATGTGAGAACCGTGGGACGAGGAAGTGAAGCGCGGTCAGGCTCCTAAGTAGGTAATTTCTTGCTACTCATGCCAGCTAAGCATTCAGTTTCCCACTAACCATTCGAATAACCGGATAGTTTGTGGTACTTCGTATCGAGAGAGCGATTTGGATTAGGTATTCTCCGAATTACCAATGTACTCGAACCTTGGTTGCGAGCGAAGGAAGTGGTTGCGCTCAGTCGGCCTTGTTGCAAAATCATTCGTTCCTCCGCGTAACCGCTCTATTCCAAGACTCGGTTCCCAACTACTAGGAGCGCAAGTCAACAATTTACAGCACCCTGAATCTTTTTCCAGGTAAACACCCTCACCAGAGATAGTAGTTCCCTCCTGATTCTTCTTCGCAAACTCGCCATCAAGGCTCCTTTTGCATAAGGTAAGCACCTCTCATCCTGGCCTACCAATACCAATTCACGACTTCACATTTTTTTGAGCATCAGTATCAAAAGCAAAGACCTTGCACGCCAAGTTGCTAGCCGATTGCTCGCTTTTCATTTGCGTGATTCTGGCCCGCAGCCTCTATCCGCACGGCTCCTGGTTCCGACTTTCTTCCCAACCTACCTAACCATGGTTCTCACCTTCTGGTCCGCCACATCACAAATAGCCACTTCCAATTCCCGTTCTTCGACAATTCAATTTATTCATTCGAATTCACGAAACGCCCCATGGGTCATGGCTCCACTCTTCCACAGGTAATTCACCCACGACCCATCAACCCCATCGCGCTCCCTCTCCTCTCCCTCCACCTCCTCTCCCTCCACCTCCTCTCCCCCCCAACGCCGACCGACCCCCACGCCTACACCTTCGGCCCCGGCCGCCGCATCTGCCCCGGCCTTTACGTAGCCGACAAACTGCCTCTTCCCCACAACCGCACAAACCCTGTTATGTGTGTTTCGAACATCTGAAAACCCTGTCGAGAAGGGCAGAAATCGTCGAAGCATGGAAAGCTAGAGTTTGAGGAACTGGCACAAAAAACATCCATGCGAAACCGTATCGTGTGGTGACAACGCCGGAGAGCGAGACGCACGCAGAGTGGGGAAGGAGGGCAGAAGGAGAAGTAATTCGTGGGAGCAGAGCGAATGCTAAGGAGTTGGAGAATGTGGGATGGGAGGTGTGAAGCCTGGAAAGTGAGAACTGGAGAGGGAGATTTGGACATCGAAAGAAGCTTGTGCAAAAGACAAAAAAAAAAGGTCAAGTCTTCTCCGATATGTGCAGTACTTATGTTCTCTCTACGCTCTATATACCTTGCGTTTCACGCGCCAAGAACACTACATCCGCTCGCTTCGCTACACTCAAGGACCTCTCTTCGCAGCCCTGCACCATACTTCCATCATTAACGATTACCCATGCCTTCGCCAAATGGACCAAATAGAGGCAAGCAGTCTGCCCTGTGCAAGCAATGCATGTCCAGTCCACTGGCGCCTCTGCCTTTTCTTCTCCCTGCTCATCCACCGGAATCCCGAATTCCCATCGCCCCCTCGAGACATAACACGAGTGACAATCAAGAGCGCAAAAGGCTGCAAAATGCTCAAATCGCCAAAATGCCGCCCTCTCCCAAACAGTGTTGTAGTAAGATGAAAACTCCGGAACGCTGCGCTGATGCCAAAGGAATCATATGCTGTGCTCTCCTCCCCGCTCATGAAAGAAGCCATCAATCCAGCCAGTCTCTCCGGCTGGAGAGGCGCATAGGCGCAAAGGCTGCAAAACGGGGAAAGGAAGAATTGCCTCAAGGCCCCAAAACGTGTCGAACATGGACCCAAAACAATGGGTATAAACGAACGAAACGTCTCGCAGTAAACGCTGACAGACAACGTCGCAGCTCTCCTTTTCCTCACACACAATCCCCACCACAGCCTCGTACTCTCACTCTCAACACATCACACCTCACTTCTCATTCGAACCTCCCCTGCTCCCCTGACTCCCACTATCACTCGGCGTCCCCGGCTCAATGGACACCTGACTCCTTATCGCCATAATCCACTCATGCTGCAACAGCTCCGCCGCACTCGCTCTCTTCGCTGGATCCCGCACAAAACACCGCTTCAAGAAATCAATCCCCTCATCACTCAGCTGTTCTGTGTTCGGCAACTGTGGCGGATTTCCCTGCGCAATGTTATACATAATCGCCCATTCATTATCAAGCGAAGCCCAAGGACGTCTGCCAGTGGCCATTTCGAGAACAACGCAGCCGAGCGACCAGACGTCGACGGCACCGGCGCGACCCGGATTTTCGCCTTTGATCACTTCGGGGGACATGTACATGGGCGTGCCGGTCATGGATTTTTGGTTGCCGCGCGCGCCGCCGCCGGCGGTGCTATCGCCGACCATGGTTTTTCCTTGGCGGGCGATTACTTTGGCGGCGCCGAAGTCGACGTATTTGATTACGCCGCTGTGGTCGAGGAGGATGTCTAATTATGTGTTTAGTGATGTTCACAAACTGCTGGGAAGATAACGAAACTAAACTGGGGGGCAAAGTTAATGAAAGGGGGGACTCACTTTCGGGCTTAATATCACGGTGTACGATGCCACTCTCATGCAGGTACGCAAGACCCTCGAGAAGTTGCAGAGCGTACACCATAATAACCATTTCATCCTCAATCCGTCCATGCTCCAGCAGCCCCGCAAGCGATCCACCAGAACAGTATTCCATGAAAATGTACACTTTGTCGCGATGAACCTCGATACCGTAGTACGACACAATGTTGGGATGATCCAAGACCTGAAGCACGCCCATCTCGTCGCGGATCTGGCCCACGATAGTAGGGATAAGCTGGGGATCTTGGAGACGAATTTCCTTGACGGCCATGAGATAACCGGTCTCGATGTTCATGGCAGCGTAGACGGAGCCGAATGTTCCTCCACCCACGAATTGTCCTTGTTGCCAGCGCATAGTGACGTTGGTCGCGGATGAAGATAGGTAGGTGAGGGATCGGTCGGCTTCGCTGGATTCTTCGAGGACTTTTCCGAGGGCGACTCGTTCTGCTTCCTTGAGTCTTCGTTGCTCGTCGAGCTCGGCTAGCTGAGCAAGTCTTTCCTCTTGGACAATCTTTGCAGACTCCTCGTCATCCAACAGACCTCGAATGTCCATCTTCCGGAATTGACCAGCCATTGTCTCGAGACGCTGCTTCTCAGCCTGCGCGGCCAAGGTAGACCTAGCGCCCATGATATCGAAGTGAGAGATCAAGAGCGACATACAGCCAGCTACTTTAGCCCGCAGTCTTGCATATTCATCCTCACCCAAAGCCAAAATATGCTGACCCTGTGTCATGATCATGGCGAATTCAAGAGCCGCCACAGCGTACTTGAAACTCTTCCTGTCAGAAGCCATGCAGTCGTCACAGACAAAGCTGACCCAATCCAGCGCGAGCTTCGTCAACTTCAAATTATGCATCTGCCTGCGATTACGGTCCATGTAGAGCAGCGATCGTTGACCAAACTCAGTAGCGAATACAAAGAAGCTTTGAACCAGTTCCTGGCAGTCGAGACCGGTAGTCTGCTTGCGAATGATTTCCACACTATCCATGATGGAGTTGGATAGTTTGTAAGCAACCTTCCGCATCTCGGTCAGCTTAGTGTTGACTTTGTGTAGATTGGAGCGCTGTTCCACGACCATGTCAAGATCCATTCCAATCGAATCCAGGAAAGTAACGCGGGCATTTGCAAGCCGAGCTTGAGAGCCATCAGCGATGAGGCGTAGATGGCCTACTTTGACATCGACATTTGGCTCTCTGATGTTGGCTTCGACTTGCTTTCCTCCCCAATTGACTTGCATTTCCGGTCGAAGAATCAGCAGATAGGGGTTGGTAGGATCCTCGGGGGTGTCATCTCCATGGTACCGCGTACCCAGGATCGACTGAATATCATTCGGCCGGTTGTGTAGGTCAGGGGACGCAATAAGGAAGATTCCATCATGCTCGAAACTCGCCGTGTAGACAAGAAAGTGACCCGACTCAATCAAGCGATCGTAAAGTTGCTGTAAGCTGGGTCGTCCCAGAGCAATACTAAAATCGGTTGCATTTTCGAACCGGTCGCGAAGTACCCGAGAAAATCGCTGAAGCATACGTTGTCTTCCACGAACTGATTCAAGTAAAGACTTGTATCGCTTGTCCATGTCCGCGGGCGACTCGTTCGTTTTCCTCTGGAGCTCCCGATCAAACGTCTGGCTGAGCCTGAACAGAGCCTTGTGCGTGATAGAGCTGAACTGCTCAGCTACCTCGACATCACCACCTTGAAGATGTTGAGCGATCTCATTGGCAAACTCCCATTCTTGCTCGAGTACCTCGGCCTCCTTGAAAGTATTTTTGTTTCCGTTCAGCTTCCAGTTGAGCATCTTGAAGTAGTACTTAAGCGCCCCAACGACGACCTGATCGAACGACTCCTCAATGAGCGGGGGCAGATCCCAACCAGGCTCGGGCTGGGAGATAGCCGTGTACTCGAGCTTGATACGGACAGCCAGTTTCAGCAAAATCTGGAACTGAGAAATCATCTGCTCTTGCATCATGGGATTTTGCTGAGCGGATTCTTTCATCTTTTTGGCATATGCCAGGCGGACTCGGATGATTTCTTCGACTAACCGAGAAGGGAAGCTGATGAGGGTCAGGAGCTCTTCGATGTATGGCGGTAAAAAGCGCTTTGCGAAAGCCGCCGAGTTCTCAATCAGTGTGCTCTTCGCCTTCGTGATAGTCTCCGCAATGCCAACCAGCATACTTCTACGATCTTGAATATCACCCTGCAATGACTTGAGGCCGTCTTCCTTGAGGAGTCGATCCAGGAAAGAAGAGTCGTCTGACAGACCGTTCGTGCTCGGCGATCGTGACTTTGCCTTCAAGAAGTCGAGCTCATCGTTACCAACCCAATTTTGCAAAATCGAAAGCTTGGTGTTGATGAGCTCGGTAGTGTTGTGCCACGAAATCACCGCATTGTAAGTTTCCATATACTGTTCCGAGGCAGCTAGCGAATGTGCCTGCTCCAATGCCAGTCGATGAGGATAGCAAGACTCAGCCTTTTCAATCTTCTTGACCACATCTCGCACCTGCTCTAAAGCAGGCTTGCCGGCTTCACTCTCGCCTTGCACCTTGAACTTGGCAATCTCTTCCAGCGTTGCATCCAGATTGGCCCTGGTCTCCTCAATAATCCTCCGCTGTGCTGCCAGTGACCTACCGCAGATTTTGGAGCGTATACCCAGCCATAATTCGGTCTTCAGTATATCATCGCCCTGCTTCTCCGAAGCTCCAGTCAGTCGCTTCTTTTCCTGCCGTACAACGTCACCAGTCAGGACGGAAGCAAGCATGCCATGCCATTCTAGCCGTTCTCGATTCTGGGGGTCTTTCAGATCTTCTTCTGTTGGCAGGACGCCTTCGTTCCCATAGAAGAGGAGGGTTTCCTGGTCGAAGTTATCGTCGTTGAACGGCGTCTCGGTCATGGGGGAATCGTCTTCCTCATCCGACTCGCTTCCATAGCCCGAAGGAGTGTACCCTTCAAAATATTCGTTCGGCTGCCCCTCCTGGCGCAGGCGCTGCACGTAGGCTTTCTCCTGCGCCCGATAGGAGGCATTGGGATCGCGCCTGAACCGTGAAGCTGAGGACGACCGGTGGCGTTCGATGACCGGGGCATATGAGGATGAGGACGGGCCAGGATGTCGAGCACTGGCAGGCGCATAGGTGCTAGACGGCGTACGAGCCGGACCCCTGGGCCTCTGAGAGCCACGTGGGATTGAGCTGTTCATGTTGAACATCAAGCCTCCCGATTGCACGTATTGGTTGACAGCCTCTGAGCTCTCTCCCCTCGGCCGTGTAGTATTCACCGCAAGCCCATTCAGCGGGTTGCTGATGGGAGTGTAGGGCGTGGAAAGAGCGGTAGCATCGGTATAAGGAGAGTCAACGGTCATGGCCAGGCCGTGCGGGTCGCCCTGCGAGTCTATGGAGTCGTCGGAGCCGCCAGAGTCGGTTGAGTGCATCTGCGGGCGCTCCATGACAATGGGGTCTTTGTCGTCTGGGCCGATCTGCGGCGGCGTATAGGGAATGTTCGTCAGGGTCTCGTCGCTCATTCTCTTTTCGCTCTCAGGGTCTAGTCGCCCGGCATAGTAGTAGGTTTAGGCTGGTTCTAGCGTGGCTCGCGATTCGCATGCATATTCTGCATCGAGGTTCAAGTTCTGGAAGGCGCGGCCGCGTCGCCTGGGCACAACAAAGATTGGGACTCTGTCGAAGGCGCTCCAAGCTTTCGCATGAAACGGCGAGCTAGCGCTCTTACCACGGCGCCGGGAGGCAGGATGGAGAATGGGCCGCCGCGTCCCTGCCTGTGCTTGAATGCGATTGAAGCAAGACAAGGCGCACGACTTTCTCGATGGCAGAGGATGGGAAATCCGCAGATCCCAGCTGGAAGGAGCTGCCCGCACGCCGATCTCCTCCCAAACTGCGATCTCACTGGCCCCGCCACACGCTAGAGCGAGCGAGAGCTCCACTGTGGCGCACGCATGGCGAGTGTGGCCGTGAATCAGAAATCTTCGACAACGCCGCTGTGCAGCGCAACACGACGCCGTTATCTACGAATGCCCTCACCAGTGCATGACATGTCTCCTATCACTCCGATCTATCCCATCGCCGTCGCCGCCGTGACGTGTCGAAACGGCAGCTATCAATGCTTCCAGCTGGGGAGCTGTCCATGATTCGGATCCTTCGCGATATTCCCAGGGATGATGACAGAAGCACAACGCTGTGACATCCCGCGTGCGGCGTCCGCCAAAACCAAGGCAGCGAAGGAGTGTACCCAGTGTTGTATCTCCGTTCGTCCCCTTCAATTGGGTCCGTCAGGTCTTCAATGCATTGACGAACGCCTCGTGGCGGACGTCAAGTTACACGAAAGCATTCCTTGTGAGGCTGGGAAAGAAGCAACTGGACATGGCATTCTGACAATTGCCATTTCGGCCAAGGCCTTGTTCAACTGCTGATCTCCGCGACCTTGCTTTTGTGCTGTGGATAGCCGGCTGTCTGGACCTTGCTTGGATATTAGCCTGGATACCTATTGAACAGCCTCAATGTTTGGTCCCTGAGCGTCTGTGTCATCAGCCGAGGTGACTTCGCCTCCCCTGAACAGAAACACAGACGAGCGACCCGACGGCAGCTCAGATATCCGGCAGTAGAAGAGCATGTCAACGTCTGCTAAACCCGGCAGCGGCAAAGCGTTCAGGAAGCCATGCTCCGATTCTCTCAGACTCGATCCCTGGCACGATCAGAGAATGCAGGGCAATTCGGGGGCTAGTATCATTCCTATAATCTGCTAAGAATTTGCAGTGTACATCATACACGGCCTGCTTCGTTCTGAGTCTGAAAGGGAAATTCAGTTACATATCCATCAGCATTGCTTTTATACCCCTCTTCGCTTCCCCTGAACTCCTCCAACCTCGGGCCCAACTTCCCCCTGACAAGCACCACAAGCGCCAAGACGAGCCCTGCTACTCGACAGCAAAAAATACCGCCAACAGCTCCTAACCGCCCAGTCGTACAATAGCAGCATTCTCAAAAATTACGACCCGCTTCGACAACTACCTAGACGCAAACATGCCTTATCTAGCTACACGTTCAGGACGAGCTACCACGAAATATTTCAGGGACTTACCTTCTTGGGAAATGGCCACTCGTGGTATTTGAAGTGTTTGTACTTGGATCTGGAAAAATAATCTGGCTTTACATTAGCGTCCCTTTTATACCCCTCCTCGTTTCCCCTGAACTAATCGAGACGACAATTCACAATTGTGAGAATTCGACTTCCCCCTGAATAACACCGCAAACAAGCAACAGCACCCTAGCTACTCGACAGCAAAATACCTACTCTTGCAACATCGGCATCTCCTAACCACAGCAACAATACAGCAGTGAGAAAGACTCGACATGTTCCGCCAACTACCTACACACAACCTCGCCTGGTTACAAGTTCGGAGCCAGCTATTACGAGAATATGGGATGGCTTCACTCTGAGAAATAGCCGCCCGTGTAGTGTGCGTGGGAAATTAATGTCGGTCTGAAAGCAGAATCTAGCTGCACCTGAGCATCCCTTTTATACCTCATCCTCGCTTCCCCTAAAGCTATTCAAACTCTACCTTACTTCACACTCAGCGACACTACAAACACGTAACAGTAGCCCAGCTACCCGACAGCAAAAGAAACCACCGACATTTCGCAACCACTAAACAGCACAGGACTGAGAGAAAGTAGAAACTATGCCACGCTATGGCAAGAACTGCCTAGACTTAACTTCTCCTGGACTCAGAGCCGACTGCGGAAAAAAACATTCAGCTGCTTCCACTCTGAGAAAAACCACCAATGAATCATCCCAGAGTAGAATCTTGGTCTGGAAGAGGAATCTAGCTGCACATTAGCCTCCCTTTTATACCCCTTCCTCGCCTCCCCTGGCCCTGAATCCATTGAGCTCCTTTCCCAAGCTCACCCTCAACAACACCATAACCAAGCGACAGTAGCCTGGTTACCAGACAACAAAAGAGCCTACCAACGTCAGCATCGCCTAACCACCGCAACAGCCCAAGATTCAGAAAAGTCGTGTTATTGCTCAAGAACGAAGTTCTATAACAGAGCCAGGCTCCAGCTGTCCCAAGGTGATTGAAAGCTGCCACTTCGAGAATCAGTCAAAGACGCGCGGAGGTGACGAAGATGACGTGATATACGTGGACATATGAACTTGAAGCCGAGTCTGGTTGCTGATTTGCGACCCTTTTATAGCCCGACTTGTGACCCAGACCGCGAGAAGCAAGCACGTGACTCGAGATCCTCGACCCTCAGGCTAAATTTGTCGGTCAAGGTTTGTCTTCGAGATATAAATACTGCTCTTCTCTTCTTGGTTTCAGAGATTCAAAGACGCATGATGCAACTCTGGAAGATACGAGCTGAAAGACCAGAAAAACGGACATCATTGCAGAATGGCGTGTTATCGCGAATTCGAGATTCTTCGTCTCGGAGGAACACGCAGATTCAGGACTGTGAAGACAGAACTGATGGGTACGTCGCAGGGGTGAGGGGGTGGGGGGTGGGGGGTGCATTGATCTCAGACAGTCAGCGCTTCCGTCGATGGCAATGTGAACAGACGACAGCAGCATGGCTATTCGACGGTGAAAGAGAGTGTTGACAGTTCCTAGTCATCACGGTAGTAAGTATCCAAGCCCCAAGGAAATCATCCGGTTCTTTACCAAGCAAGGTGCAAAGCCAGGGCCAGCTGCTCCAGAATCATTCAAAAAATACATGTTCTGCGCAATCCGGTCGGAGACTTCTGGAACGTGGAGTCAACGTCCATCATGAAGAGAACTGGGTTTTGCTGCTTTGGATCTAGAAACCTCTGTCCTACGAGGCTTTTATAGCCCGAATTGCGAACCAAATGGTAAGTAGCAATCACGTGACTTGTGGTCGTCAAACTTGGGGTCAAGGTGATCTTTTGGGTATAAATAGCCCTATCCTTCCACTCCCGAACTGATTCTTAAACCCAATAGTACGATGCACAGCGAACAGTACGATGCACAGCGGCCTATGAAGACTTGTGAGTAAAGATATAAGAATCGTTTGGCTCTAAATTACATAGAACCGCAGACGGTGAAGATCAGACTGACAGGTATGTAGCGGACATCAATATCCAATCCCACAACTAAATGGCTTGGTATTGATATCTGACAGCAGTGCAAGCCGCCACCAGCAGTACGGCTATGCGACAGCAGAAGAGAGCATCGATGTCTCCTAATCACCGCAACAACACAAGTTTCAGAAAGCCGTGCTATACTGTGACGGCCAAACTTCAGCGAGAGCTAAGGTGTCCCGAGATGGGACTAGAAAGCTACCATTTCGGGGATTTCCCAAGAATTGTCCAAGAAGTCCGAAGACGTGGACAACATCGTCTCTGGGTTGCCAGTCTTGGTGTTCTGAACTTACCTAGAAATCTGTGTCTTGTGCTGCTTTTATAGCCCAAACTGCGGGCCAGATGGCAGGTAGCGAGCACGTGATACGAACCTCCAGGCCTGAATTTATCTAGGCTGTCAGACTTGGGTTCGAGGTATAAATACTGCTATCAAGCGACCTAGCGAAAGTCAACCTCTCAACGATTGAAAGCATTCGCGAATTGCTCACCCTTCAATAGCACGTAGGCTGCGAATACGAGACTGATAGCCAGAAGCATCGAGCGAACTTGTACACTTGCTACGAATAACGAAGATCTTGAGCTTGTTATCAGCTTCCGTTCAACAGCACCACAAGCAGACAATGGCAGCACAGCTCTTCGACAGCAGAAAGGAGTGTTAGTACCGTTCCCAACATTGTAATAACACAATGCCCGGCAAGCCGCGCTATACATGGACGATTAAGCTTCAGGCCACATGCAGTTATTTCAAGATAATATTCGAAAGCTGCCATCCCGAAGATCTATTCGAGAACATTGAGCATGCGGACAGCATCGCTCACTAAGTCTTTTGTTGTAGAGTAAATAGCTCCACACTCTAAACCTCTGGCTTGCGATGCTTTTATACCCTGCATTGCGATCCAAGGGAAGAATATCAAGCACGTGATCTAGAGCCTCACACCTACAGGTTGAGCTGGGTAAACTGGGTAGTGAGTCTTAGCTGTGAGGTATAAATAATGCCGTGGTATCGTTGTTTTCGAAGCTCCAGAACAGATATGCGCAACAGCAATGCGGAGTATGTCGCGTTTCAAGCAGCTTGATTTCGAATAACATCCAGGCTGTGCATATCAGACTAGCATATAATGTCTAGCAGACGTGGATACTAGGCACTGAGTAACAAGGATCGAGAAGCTTGTCATCAGCTTCCCTCGACAGCACCTCACATAAGCAACAGCAGGCCAGTCATACGACAGCAAAAGGAGTTTGTTGACACTCGACTGTTCCTAGTTACTAAAGCAGTTCAACACCCGGAAAACACATATCGTATCTTGACAACCAAGCTTCAAAGTCAGCTACACCAAAAAGGTTCAGGTACTACATCGCCGGAGCTGTCCGAGCACCTCGACCACATACATGATCGCATGCGGGGGACTTGCAAGACTAGTTTGCTCTGGACTTAGAAACCTCGAGCTTGCGATGCTTTTATAGCACGAATTACGACCCGGACGGAGGATATAGACCACGTGATCTAACACACCAATGGCTCAAGTCATGCTGGGCAGTCAAGTTTGGTACTGAACTTCTGGGTATAAATACTGGCATGGTTTCAGTGGTTTTTAGGTTTCAGAACGAAGCTCGTCTGCCAACCCACCCGACCAGACTACGGAGGATTGCGAGCCCCATATTCAGTTTCAACTTGCCAGACTTCGACACAACTTGCAAACTGTAATGTTAAACCAATACTTGGCGGACGTGAACACTGAGTAGTAGCAAGTGGATAGCTTGGTCTCGGGTTTCATCGAAAGCACCATGCACAAGCAACAGCAGGCCAGCTATCCGACAGCAAAAGAGCGTATCGACAGTCGACGATCGCTAGGCTATTCACCCTAGCATTGCATCATCCAAACGACTCATACAGTTCCTTGACCACCAAGCTCCAGAGTCAGATACCGCAAGATGATCAGGCTACTTACTCCTAGGTACGCGACCATGAAAAAAATTGGTGATGTCTTGAACTTAGAAATGTTTTCGCTTGTTAGGCCTTTATAGTCCAATTCAGACGGAGAGTATTGTCACATTGTGCACATGACCTGAGGCTCATGATCTTAGGTTAAGATAGTGGCCTGTGAAGCGCATTTTTTAGGTATAAATACTGCCGTTGTTTTCATTCGTTTAAGATTTCCAAGTGAGCCAACGCAAGGCTCTGCTGAATATCCTCTATCGAGAATTGCGAGCATAATCAATCAAGTGGCTTGACTTTCGAAACAACGTGCAAATCGTGAATGTGGATAAAAGCTAAAGACATGTATATTGCGGACTTCAATAATATCGAGTAACAACAAAGTCTCAAGCGTGATATCTCCTTTCGTTAACAGTTTCCATCGACAGCATCTTGCACAAGCGACAGCAGCATTGCTTTCCGACAGCCAAAACGAGCATCGCCGACAGCCAAAACGAGCATCGACGACAAATGTCCTCGGACCACCGCAATGGATCAAAATCCCGAAGACTCATACCGTTCTTTACTAACCATTAACAACTATCCTAACGCACCCAAAATGGTTCAAAAGCCGCCACTTGGCGAACCAGTCAAGACATGGGGCTGGACCATATTCCAAAAACCATATGCAATCTATTTTAAAAGAAATCACATCTGTTGCTAATTCGTAAAGCTTTTATAGCCCAGATCGGCCAATAAGACAGCAAGTGTTCGGAGCACGTGACTTGGGGTCTCAAATCTTAGGCTGGGCTAAATAATAGTCTTACCTTCGAGATATAAATACTTCCATTTTTTTTTTAGCTTTGCCAATTCAAAATAAAACACACCTCGTGTCTCACAATATTAATAAAAACCGTCAATTGCCGTAAATCTTAATTTATCGTCTTCGATTTCGCAAACAATACAAACTCTAAATCAGACTTATATCTATCTAGCAAACACTAGACTGGTCCTCAATATAAACAGCTAAGAACTCAACAAGCTTGCTTCCATTGTTGGGACAGCTGGGACGGTCGGAGCACGTGGGTGTCACGTGCCAATCAGCGCTTAACTTTGGCGCTAGCTAGCGCGGTCGGGGAAGCGTCTCCAGAACCTTAAGGTCTGGCAGCGCGCCTTTCCCCTTTCCTTTTTAAACGAATACAACACTTTAAACCCCCTTTGCTACGCACGTAAAACCCTAAATTTTATAAATTCGACACTAGTCAATTGTCCCTTTTATAAAAACAATAAATTGGCAAAATCCAATTTAAAAGAAAACACTTTGGCCTGCGCAATTTGCTTTATTATTAAACTTTATATTAAAAATCTTTAAAGGCTTTATTGCCAATTTAGCGATAATTAGCGCAATTTGCTTTGCCTTTATTAATTAAAAATCTAAATATTAAAAAAAAATCTAATAGCCTTATAGCTTTAATGCCTTAATTTAAGCCACTTTAATTTAAAATTGGAATTAAATAGTCTATATTAACCTTTTGCGTCAATCACGCAAATAATAAATATCCGCTATTCTTTTCCAATGCCATCCTTCTTCAACGCTATCCTCCTCCAATGCTTTCCTTTTCCGACGCTTTCCTCCTTTAACTCCTTTAACGCCCTCCTTTTATTCCAACATTCTCTCTACCAATTTTAATTTTCTTTGCAAAGCCTGCCATTATTTTATAGCTTTAAAATCCCAAATTTATATATTATAAATTTGCAATTTGAAAATTCCAAATTTGCGCTTTGCAAATTTGGATCTTAATTGCGCAATTGCGCAATTAAAGCCTCGTTTATTTTTTATACAGCAAATTTTTAAATTTTTTACCTATATATAATTAAAAATGTTTTTTTAAAATATTTATATCGCTTTTAATATTAATTAATTAATAGGCCTTTATAAAATATTAAAATCCAATTTTAAATTTATTAAAATAATAAAGCTAAATATAAATAAGCCTAAAAACTATATAATATTTAATATATTTAAAATTTTGCTTTATAAAATCTTAATATAGGTAAAACTCCTTCTATTTTTAAAGCATTAAAAAGGGAAAAGGATTTTACAATTACAGAAAATAATATTATATTGTCACGGAGTAACATGGTGCAGCATGCTACCGCTGAGCTAGAGCCATAAAGGGCCCGTAGTATTCCCGAACGAGGGAACACTCCTGCACCCGATATTTAAGCCGTGTGACAAAATCAAAATTGCAATTTTTATTTGCAAACGCAATTTATTAGGCTTAAATTTTAATAATAAACAATTAATTATTAAAAGATTTTATATGCCTAAGGATTTTTATATATTAAATATTAAGCTATATTATATATATAATATATATAAATATTATAAATAATTTAATTATTTACAAACTTATTTTAATGCGCAATTTTAATTTTTTTTTAAAAAAAATATAATTTATATTTATTACGCCTTACTTGCGTTTAAAAGCTATATATATTATATAATAATATTACTAAAAACATTCTGAATTAAAAAAATCAAAATTTAATATTAAATGCAATAAATATAAAGCAATAATATATATTATATATATTAAACCAATTTGCTAAAAAGGCTTAAAAAATTAAAAGTTAAAATTTTTTATTATAAAATAAAGATTTTGTTTTTTTATATAAAAAATATGCTTTTTATATTTTTTAACAATTAATTTATTTTTAAGCTTTATAATAATATTAAATAAAATTATATTTTTTAAGAAGGCAATTAATTATAAATTAATATATATTATATATTTAATATAATTGGAAATATTAAGCATAAAAATAAATCCGATTTTTAATTTAAAACCAGAAATATATTTAATGCAAATAATTTAAAAAAGCGATATAGAAATTATAATAAATTATAAAATCCGTATAATATTTTAAAAAATAATATAATAATTTAATATTAATCCAATTATAAAGGCAATAAATAAATAAAAAATAAAGGCTAATAGTGCAATTAAAATTAATACAGGTTTTTTTATATTTTAATTATAATTTTAATAATTATAGCTTAATTGATTGCATTTATAAGGAAAAAATATATTAAAATTATTAAAAGTTTAAATATAAAAGTTTAAATATAAAAGTTTAAATATAAAAGTTTAAATATAAAAATTTAAATATAAATAATTTAGCAATAGAGCGTATATTTTAAATAGCAATAATTTTAGTAATTGCAAAAAAAAGGCCAATTATATAAAAATAGCTTTAATTATGGCTAAAATTATAATAATTATAATTTAAATAAATATAATTAAAGTTTTTTTATAAAAGCCGCAAATAAAATCTCAAATTTTATAAATTATAAATATAAATATAATAATTAAAAACAATTGCCAATAATTATCCAATTTAATAATTTTTTTATAAAGCAAAAATATGTAATAATTAATTATTTAACTGCAATTAATATTTAAAATATAATTTTTATTTTTGCCTTTATTGATAATAAATTAAACAAAAATTTTATATTATTAATATTTGCAAAAGAATAAAAATAAAATAATATTATAAGATTTTTATTAAAAATTTTAATAAAAAAATAATATAAAAAATTAAAGCATTAAAATATATAAAATATTTGCATATTTATATAAATTGCTTTTGAATATATTTTAGCTTAAATAAGCAAATAATAAATATTATAATTGGGCTAAAACCAGCTTTATTTATAAATGCCAAATTGAATATAAAATTATTGTTTAAAATAAGCTAAATAAATTAAAGAAGCTAAATACAATAAATAAGAAATTATTATATATAAAGTATTTTATATATAAAAGCTAAAAATATAATATTAAATTATATAAAATAATATTATAAAATTAATTAAAAGCATTATTATATATATACTGGGCAAAATATTAAAATTTTAATAAACAAAAACTAGATTTTAATATATTTTTAAGGCCGTAAATTATTAAGCATTAAAAATATCCATAAAAAATGTGCAATAAAATTAAAATTAAAATATCAAAAGAAATTAGAAAAATTAAGCTATTTTAATAATATTTTTAATATAATAAAAACTAGTATTCTATTTATATATTTTAATTAAAATTATATTATGAAAATTAAAATTAAATCATTTTATTAAATTATTTATAAGCTATTTAAAAAATAGCTAATTATATTAAAAAAAATATTTTAATAATGCGCTAATAAAAGGCTAAATTTGCAAAGTTAAAAATTTAATAAAAGTTTTTATATTATTTATATTTAAAAATATAATAGCTTACATTTATATATTAATTATAAAAAATTAAATAATATTATTATTAAAAATTGCTATTTATTTTTTTAATTAATACATTTTTAATTAAATTAAGAAAAGCCAAGATTTTTATTAAATTAAATTTTAAAAAAATATATTATAAAATTTATATATAAAAGAAAAAGAAAAACTTTATATAAAATATAGCTATTTTAAATCCTTAATAATATTATTTAAATTAATAAATATATTAGCTATATTTTAAGCCTATATAAATATAGCGCTTAATTTTTTTCAATTTTTTTTATAATAATCTTTTTTAATAATATTTTAATTTTTTTTAGCAAATATAATAAATATATAAAAGCCGTATTTAAAAAATTATAAAAATATTTTTTTCATAAAAGAAGCAAATACAAATTTAAAATAAATAAAATTTTGTTTTTAGACTTTATAATAAAAAACAATAATATATATATAAAGCCGGAAAAAATATACGCTATTTAAAAATGGCCTATATTAATTATATATATATAATTGCAATTATTTTTAAAATAAGCTAATTTTTATAAGCGATTTATTTTAAAATATAATAAAATTATATTGCCTATAATTAATTTATTTATTAATAATATATATAAAAAACGGCTTCTTTAAATGGCTTTTAAAAGCGTAAAAGGCTTTTTAATATATTAAAAATATGTTTATAAATAAGCTAATATTGCAATATTTTAATTTTACAAAATATTTACAAATTATATATAATATTTTTAAATTTATAATATTAGGAATTTTAAATCAATTTAAATAATTTAATATAATATAATATAATATAATATTATTAATATTTAATAGCTTTTTAATTTTATAAGCTAATTAGTACAAAGCTAATATATTAAACATATAATATTACATTATTTGCAATTATAGTTTTTTTAATATTAAAAATAATATATTAAAAATATATATTATAAAATTTAAATGCTTTTGAATTATAATAATTTATATTATAATAATTTATATTATAATAATTTATATTATAATAATTTATATTATAATAATTTATATTATAATAATTTATATTATAATAATTTATATTATTTTATAAATATAAAAGAATTTAATAAATATTAAGCAAAATAGGCTATAAAATTAAAATTTTATAATTTTAATATTAAATATATTATGAAAATTAAAACTTTCGCTAATTTGTTTTTTATAAATTAAATTATAAAAAGGCAATAAAAGATATTTAAGCAAAAATATTAAAAAAATTATATTATAATAAAAGCTTTATTATTTATTTAATTATATATTAAATATATAATTTTTAAAGAATATAGCCGCTTTTATAAATATAGCAATTATATTTTAATTAAAATTATTAAATTGGGAAATTAATATTATATATTTTATTTATATATTATAAATATAAATTTTTAAATAAAAAGCTATATTTTATTTAAGCTATAAAAATCCAAAAGCCGAAATAATTAAAATAAGTTTTATAATTATTTTTAAGGCTTAAAAAATAATAAAAAATAATAAAAATATAAAAATAATTTATATTATATAAAAATAAATAATAGCAATTTAAAAAAAATATATTATATATAAAAAAAATACTTTTGCGGTAAATATATTATATAATAGTTTTTATATATTTATTATAATAATAAATTAATAAATTATTTTCAAATAAATTTAATTTTAATTTTAATTTATTATAAATATTATTAATTATATATAAAAGCAAAAATATAAAATTATACATATAATTACTATATTTATTAATAAAATAAAATTTGCCAATATATATTTTATAATTAATTATAGGCTTTATTTTTAGCCAATAAATTATAAATATATTTATTATAAAATTTGCCAAAATTATAATATATAAATAAAACATATAATATTATTTTAATAATAATAAATTATTATATTAAGGCTGCGCAATTTATATATATAATTAAAAATATTAATATATAATTTTTAATAATTTGTTTTTATAAAAATCCCTAAAATCCCTAAAATCATTATAAATTTTATATAATATATAAATATTAACATTATATTTTATTTTTAAATAAATAGGCAAATAAATTAAATAAACCAAATGTTAAAGGCTTATATATAATATTATAATAATAATAAAAAAATAAATTAGGCAATTTAATTAATTATAATAAAATTCATTTATAATAATACAAAATAAAAAATATTAAAAAAATATTTATAATATATAAATATTATTTATAAATTAATATTAATTTTTTTATATAATTTATAAAAATTAAAATGCCTAATATAAAAAAGCAATATATATATATATATAGCTAATATACGCTATTATAAAAATTAATAAAATACCATTAATAAATATATAAAGCAATATATAAAAGAATTTAAGGCTATAAATTTTAATAAAAGAAATTGGGTTTTTTTATTTATTGAAAATATATTTTAAAGCTGGAAAACTAATAAAAAATATATAGGCTTTTTTTTATTATGAAACAAAATAAAAGCTTAAGCCTATTATTTAAAATTCCTATTTAGATTTTAATTAAAAAAATTATATAATATTTTTTATATTAGCCTTTTAAAATTCGCTAAGGCATTTTAAAACAATATATATAAATTATATTTTATAAATTTTTAAATTTTTAAAAATAATGAAAAATAGGAAATTAAAAAAAATGTATATTAAATATATATATATATATATTAAAAAGGCTGGAACTAAAATTAAAATTAAATATTAGCTTAAAAGAAAATTAAAAATACCCTAATAGTTTTAAGCAAATTTATTAAAAAAATACCAAAGCTAAATTATAATTATAGCGGAAAAATTATTAAAAAAGCATAAATATTTAAAAAAAAATGCTAAAAAGCCAATTTTAGCTTTATATTTAAATAAAAAATACCCGATTATATATACTATTAAGTAAAAATAAAAATAAGCATATTTAAAATATAAAAATATAAATTTAATTATTTTTTTTATATTTTAAATTCAATTAAATTAAATTATATTTTATAAAAAATTAAATTAAAAAATTAAAAATTCAATAATAAGCTTAATTTAATTAAAAATCATAAAATATATAAATAAAAATTATAAACTTTATATATTATATAAAATAAATACAATTAGTATTTTTTTTTAATATTTTTTAAAAACCCAATTTTTATATACTAATTTTTATATTTTTATATTTTATATTATATTATTAAAACTCCGGTTTTCTTTATATATTAAAAAAACTATTAATTTTTTTTTAATTAAATATATATAAAAAAACGGAAAATAAATTTATTAAATAATATTAATTATTAATTATTATAATTATAATACTTTTAAATATATTATATATTTTATATTTTAAAAAAGCATAAATTTTAAAGCAAAACAAAATCCCGGCAGCCTTTCATATTATTTTTTAATTGGATTAATTTATTATTATAATTAATGCATTAATTTTTAAAAAAAAAATTAATATAATAATAATGATAAAACATAAAGGCATTATAAGCTATATTAAATAGGGAAATTTAAATTAAAAAAAAATCATAAAATAATAAATTAATTAATAAAAGAAAATATATAAGCTTATTATATAATAAAAGGGCTTATAATTATTGCAATAATAATTATATTTAAAATTATTTGCGCCCCAATTATAAATATTAAAAATTTTGTAAAAAATATTTAAATAAAAGCTTTATATATAGCAAGTATAAATTTAAATTTAAAATACAAATATAGGCTTAATAAAAATAAAATCTAAATCTTATAGCAAAATCGCAAATTTAATATAAACCGCCATTAAAATTTTATATTTTGCAATTAAAAGTATTAAAGGCTATAATATTAAAATCGAAAAAAAAAACCCCCCAAAAAAGGGCCTAATTTTTGCTAAGAAAAATATATATTAAAAAACCTATATAAGGCAATAATAAAAGAAAGCCTAATAGAAATAAAAAAGCCGGCTTTATATAAATAAAGCTTTGATAAAACTAATATAATTATCATAATAAAAAAGATATTAAAAAACAAAAAAACCTTAAAATTTGCCAAGAAATTAAAAAATTAAATTAAATTAAAAACACAATTAAAAATTAATATATTATTATTATAAAAAATGCATAATATATATATATATATATATATATATAAAAGGGCAAAAAATTAAAAAACCCTAAAATTAATTATTTAAAATAAGCCGCTATTATATTAAATTTCCGGCATTTATAAAAAAGGCATACGCGAAAATAAGAAAACATATATATAAATTAATAAAAACAATAAAACCTTAATAAACTTTAATATAAAAGAATAAAAATAAAAACATAATAAATAATAAATAGCGTAAGCTATATATTAAAATAAAAATTTTGAAAATTAAGTAAAATTAAATTTAAAGGTAATTATTAATAATAGCAAATTAATAAAAGCCTACCAATTTACGCAATTAAAATAAAAAGCCAAAACTAATAACCAAAGCCAAATATTGGATTATCGAAAAGCAAGAGTTCGCATTTAAAAGCTCCAAGGCCTAAAGCTATAAAAAAGGGGATAATTATTATATAAGGCCGAGAAGGGCGCCTTGCGGGCACCTTATAAAGCACGTGCGCAAAAAAAAACGTTATTTATTAAAAAAGCTAAGCAAGGCTTTTAGCATATAATGTTTAGGCGCTGCTATTCTTATTTAAAAAAGGCAGCGGCTATTTTTTATAGCTAAGGAATACGTATAACGCATTTTATTTGCCAATTTATTTTTAACCACTGTAATATATTTGCGAATGATATAGAATTTATTATTGCAAAACAAATATACAAAAGGCCTTTTGCGGGTTTTAAATTATATGCCAATATTATTATTGCCGCTAGCCTAACGCTAATATAATAATTGCTTTAATTTGCCATTAATAATATAAGCAATTTTACTAGATTTAATAAAAGCGAAAAAGTCTTTTTTTTTTCAAAAATAAAAAAGCTTTTTTCAAATATTAAATATATATATATATATATATATATTTAAAAAGCAAAAAGAAAACTGCGAAAACTATATTTTTAATATAAATAGCAATATAATCGGAATTTAATTAAAAAAATTTATAATAAAAAATAAAAAATTCGGTCCAAGCTTTTTTAATAATTATATTAGGCTTTTATTTAAAATTAGTATTATTTTGCAAATAGCTATTAATTATTATACTAATAATAATAATATATTTGCAATTTATTTTATTTTATTTTGCTATAAAATTGTACAAATTAGCAACTTTTTATTTATTTATAAAGCTGAAATAAATATATATTATATATAAGGCCTTTTAATTATTCGCAATATATTTGGCCTTTTTATTTGCATTTTATTTAAAATAAAAATAAATATAATAATAGTATTTTTGCTAGTATTGGTATTTAAATTTTAATTAGCAATTCTTTTATAATATATTAATATATAATTATTTTATTAATATATTATAAGTTCTGGTTTATTAAATATATTTTTATTAATTAAAATTAATTATATTAATTTTTATAGCTAAAACTTAGCGCAGCATGCTTTAAATTAAAAATAGCATTTTTTATAATATATTCGAATTTTGGTTTATTTAGTAATTAATTAAAATATAAAAAATTAATAGCAATAAAAGAACATTTGCGAATTAATTTTTTTAAAAAATAATAATAATAATAATAAAAATGGCGCAATTATAGCGTTGTATATTAAGCTTGTATTTGTTATTAAATTGAGCTTGTATTTATTGCTAAATTGAATTTCAGCATTTATTGCTAAATTTATTAAAAAGTTTTTACTGGGCTTGGCGCCTATTATTAACCGGTAAAAGATTTTGTACAATATTATTATATATGCATAGCTTTCGCTTATTTACGTAACGAGTGGGTCCCGTAAATGGCCCGTGACCCTTGCACCGCCAGGAGCTTATTTTAATAAAAAAGCTTTTAAATAGCAAATTAAAAAAAAACCTGGAAAACCAAAAAAGGCAAATGCAGCTAAAAAGCCAAAAACGCCATTTCCAATTAAAAAAAGCTTTAAAACTCCAATTTCCTTTAAAAAAAATAAAAAAGCCAGAATTTTTTTAAATTTATTTAAAATAACCTTAATATTATAGAAATATATTTTTATTATAAAAACAGCTAAAAAAACATTATTATTTATTTAATTGCTAAAACAATTATAAATTTATTTTTAATAAATTAGTTACAGCAAAAAGGCAAAATTATTATATTTGGCAAAGCCTTTAAAATATTTAATTCTATTGAAATTAATATTTTTATTGCTATTAGTATTTTTAATTTCAAAATCCATATTAAAAACATTAAAATATTTGAAATTACATTTAAAAAAAATTAAAAGCAAAAATATTACAATTTTATATAAAAAACTAAAAATACTCATTTATAGCTATAAAAATACTAAAAACAAACACTTTTTATCCAGGCCCTAATTATTTAACGCTATAGCCAAAACCTAATTATTTATATTATTTTATTTTTTAAACCAAATAAAAAGAATATATAAAATAACAGTAAAATTATAGGCCAAAAATATTATTTAAGCTTATTTTTAATTTAAAAAAAATTAAAAAGAATTGCAGCCTATTTAAAAAAATCAAACATAAATATCTTTTAGGCATTTTAATTTAAATTTTAAAGCCATTTTATAAATTGGCAATAACTGGTCTATATTAATAAATAATTTATATTAAGCACTATTTGATTTAATTATTTTTAAAAAATATCCATTCATAATTTATATTTGTTTTTTAGTAATTTGTTTTTGCAATTATTAAAATATAGATTAATAATATTCTGTAGCTATATAACGCTATATAGGCTAAATTTAAAAAATTTAAATTCTATAAAATTAATTACAAATTATTTCCTTTTATTTAATAGCTGTATTTTAAGCTTAAATAAAAATGGCTTTATATATTTCCGCCTAAAAAATCAAAAAGAAAAATTAAATTTATGGATTTTAATGCTTTTATTATAAGATATAATTATATAAAGTATAATGCCTATAATGCTTATATAGCTATAATTATTTACCTAAAATCTAATTATGAATTATTTATAGCAATTCAAAAGCAAAAAAAACACCTATTAAAAAAACATTTTTAGCATTAATTTTTTTTTAATAATGCTTGAAAAATTTAAAATATAGCTTGCTATATACTAAAATAAATCTACCCCAAATTAAAATTTTCGTCTTCATAAATGGAAGCTTTACCAATAACCAAAATAAAAGCTTTTAAATTGGCTATTTTATTATTATTGCAAACGAAAAAATAAATAGGCAAAATCATATTTTCCAAATTATTAAAAACCTAATTTATTAAAATTTAACCAAATTAAAAAAAATAACCAAATTTTTTTTTAGCAAATAAAATTTTAGCAATTATATAAATTATAAATATAGCTATAGCTATAAATATCATTTTATTTAAAATTTTAAAATAATGTAAAACATTTTTGGCCCTAATAATAATTTATACAAATTTATTTAGCTTATATAATCATTTAATTAAATTAAAAAAAGGAAAAAATAAATAAATATGCTATATTTTTTAAAAAAAACTATAAGTTTAAAAACAAATCCAAAATATATATTAAATTAATAATTATAATAATCCAGCTAATATTGTAATTAAAATTAATTGCAATAACCCTTTTAAACAATTTATTAATTTAAATATTTTTAAAATTAAAATACAAAAATAAATAGATTATAAAAAAAGGAAAAAATTAAAACTTAAAAAATAAATCGATTAGCTAATTATAGGCTATAATGGATAAATATTATAAAAAAAGATTCCCAATGCTATTAAGCGTAAGCTTATGGTTTACCTTTAGCCTTCGGCTATTTTCGGGCCGGGCTGCGCGACCCCCCCAACCGAGGGCAAAAACCGCTAAGGGGGGCTTTCGAGACATAAAGTCACGTGGGATAAGCGGAGATCCGAAAACAGGACCGAAGACGGCATAGCGTTGTGATAAGCTCTTATCTTGCCATGCCTTAGGCACAACAGGGCCTTAGGCACGACGTTGGCTAAGCTAAAATAGGGCGCCAGCCCAACACAAGCCAAGCTAGAAATAGGCGCTTGCCCAATACAATTTACAAGTATATAGGACCCTTCCTTAGGTCCGCTCAATGGCATATAAGGCGCCGAAGGCCCTCAAAACTAGTATTAAGATAGCTAGGACGGTCGAAGCATATAGGTATCACGTGCCAGTCAGCGCTTAACTTTGGCGCTAGCTAGCGCAATCGGGGAAGCGTTTCCAGAACCTTAAGGTCTGGCAGCGCGCCTTTCCTTTTTAGACGAATACAACACCTTGAACCCCCCCTGCTACGCGCGTAGAACCCTGAACCTTGTAGGTTCGACATCCATCGACAGCATCACACACAGCCAATAGCAGCCTGGCTCTACAACAGCAAGAAAAAGGTTCGACGTCTCTCAATCTTCAGCCGCCGCTACGTGTTTTTGGGAACAGGGAAACTATACTTGGTCTAAACGACTAAGCTTCAAGCCTAGCTATTCCAAGGTGATAAAAACAAGCAGCATTCAAAAGACCGGGCAGGCAAGAACATCGCAGCAACAACAGACCCGTGCTGTTTTTGAAAAAGCAAAATATTTGCTCAACTTGCAAAGCTTATATAGTGCAAATCCCTAGTGACACAACAAGTGGTATAAGCACGTGACTTGATATTTCCAAGCCTTTTTTAGGTCAAGTGGAGTTGAGTCAACCTTCCAGGTATAAATACTGCAACCTTTTCCGCTGATTTTACAAGATCCAGGCCGAAACGGATGGTTCACCAAGTTCATGGAGAGTTGCAAGCATTACCAAGTGGCTGGGTATCGAATGCCGCCAGACTATGGATACCAGACTTCCATTGCATATAGCTGATGCTGGTCCTAAGTATCCACAATTTGGGACTGAACTCAAGGAAATTGGTTTCAATGGCATGGACAGTACCGCATACAAGCGACAAGAGCATGGCTATCCGGCAGCCGGAAAGAATCTCGATGTCTCCTTCCAACCGCAACATGTCTGTGTCTACAAAATTATACTGCGTCTTGAAGCCCAGGCTCCGATGCTAGCTATGCCAAAATAGTTCTAGAATGGCCGTCATTGCGAGGACTAGTCGAAAAGATAGATTCATGTCCACCTGCATTGGATTTCTAGAGAAGAGAATTCGGTTGCTGACTCGCGAAGCTTTTATAAGACAAATTCTGAATAAGACAGTGAGACCGAGAGCACGTGATTTGAGGGTTTGGGAATCTAGGTAGTAGGTTGAGCTGGGAAATCATGCTGACCTCAGATGTATAAATAGTCCTATCCTTTCCCTCTCATCTGGACTTTCAGAAGGAACACAGCAATCGAAAACGCTCGAAGGGGAACAAACGCGCCCACTGTAGGAAGGAATTCTTCAGAAATCTCAGAGTTGTCCAGATTAGGAATCGCAAGATCTGCAACTTGTTTGCGTTCAAAAGAAGGATAAACTACGACTATCGGACTGAAGGGTAGGTAGCGGATGTGAATCCTGAATACCAACAGCTGAGACGCTTGATACCAGCCTCCATCGACAATACTGCAAGCAGCCAGCAGCAGCAGCATGGCTACCCGACAGCAAAAGGGAGCGTCGACGTCTCCTAACTAACGCAACAGTTCAACATCCAAGAGTGTCAGGCCATGCTTTCAGAACAGACGCAAATCTTCCTAGCTTCATGTTCAGAGCCATTCGCTGTAAAATACTGGTGCTTCCACACACACAGAATGTAGTGTTGTCAAGATCTGTCTAAATTTGAAAACAAATTTGTTTGCTCGCTGACAGGCCTTTTATAGCCCATTCAGGCTCGCTTGCCTCTTACAATAGCACCTTGCGGTCTGTGGAGATACCTCTCTTGAACACGTGATTAGGCTTTAGGGCTGAGCTGGCCAGCCGAGCTGGCCAGTCGAGCTCATCTCCATAGGTATAAATACTGCTAGCCTCTCCTTTCTCTTAAAGTTTCAAGTTGACAAACAATCACCGTAAAAGATAATTGGAAACAGGGGAGCAGACGCAATTCCTTGCATTCAAAAGCCCACTCGAGTGAAAACTTCGCATCCAACTGGGAATGTCTAGCTGACTTGCAAATGGCGGAAAGCAGGGGTTACGAGTTACGTTCCCAAATAGTGGAAGTCAAATAGCTTGATCTCTGCTTTTATTGACAGCACTGCACACAGCCAGCAGCAGCCCGCTTAATGACAAGAAGAGCATCGACGTCTTCTAACCAGTAACCAACCCAACATATCACTCTCCGGAAAGCATGCAATGCATCGAGAGGTAGGCTTGAGCCACCCAGATTTCAACGGCGACAAAAGGTAATAGTAAGTTGTCATCGAATACTGCAAGAACCATCGCTGCGCAATAAGGATACCTGCCGTCTGGATGTTTTGCGTTTGGAACCAAAATCCGGTTGCTCAACCGGGCTAGCCTTTATAGCCCATTCCAGCTGGCTGGCTTCTTTTGTCCACAGCGTGGGGCAACTCTTGGGCTTGGAGAATCGCTTTAGCACGTGACTTGGGAGCCGAGGTCGAGCTGGTGACACTCACCTCCAAAAGGTATAAATACTGCTACACTTTGCTTTCTATTCGGAGTTCCAGAGCAAGGCTCGATTACATAGGACCGATAGAGAATTGCGAGCATGCACACTTGATTGCATTGATAACCACGCGTGAATGAAGTGTTGCACCCCGAGCTAACATCTAAATGAAATGGAAATGACGAAATTCTGTGTTCACAAGTCATTGAAAGTTAAGTAGCGCGGCCTTAGCTGCATCGACAGTAGTGTAAACGAACAACAGGAGCCTCACTATCCGACAGCAGGAAACAGTGTCGACGACAGAACATCTCCTAGCCATGGCAACGCTTAGACTGCTCCGTTCCGAAAACCATGCCACGCTTTGACATGAGGTGAACCCCAAGCCTGTCCAGCTTAGATCCAAAGCTAGCAACTTCATTCAGGTAGTCAAGTGAGGGTTGGTGTCGTCTGAGTGAAGTTTACTCGTAGGTTTTGGAAGCGAACTCTTTTTGCACATCAGAGTCACTTTTATAGGTCCTTCCATTTCCCCTGAATCTATGAGAGAACAGCTACCATTCGAGTAGGGATTACGTGACTTCAGATCCTCAAAGTCTTAGGTCAAGTTGGCCTGTCAAGCTTACTCTCGGGGTATAAATAAGACTATTCTGGTACTGTACTTGTACTCTCAAGGCATTCACGGTCCCGACTGAAGAACATGGAAAGACAGGAGTGTCTGCATTGCGTGCATCAGTGACTCATCTCAAGCCGTGGGAAGCAAGTTCGATGTCTTAAACAAGGTTACAACCCCGTACATAAGAAGTACTGCCAAAAGTCAGAAGTCAAAGAAGTTGTTCTCAGTCTTCTGTCGACAGCGGCATAAAGGAACGGCAGCAGGCTTACCCTTTGCCAGTACGGAGAGCCTTTGGACCTTCACGACACAGGCAATCGTGCAAGTAACGACGAGATTACCACCAACTCCAACTAAGAGCCCAATCTTTCACGATCTAACCCATGATGCTGGCCCCAAACTGAGATTTCCAGTCCGCTCTTCCACAACTCGGTGCGTAGCAGCTGACAGTTCCCATGCGTACGAATGCTTTCGCATTCTATTGGGTTTTGGTCGAGGCATCCACACCAGCGGAGACTTTTTGTATTAATTGACTGTGAGTCAGCATGCGCCACTTTTGAAATTAAGCGAGTCACTCGTCCCTTGTGAATCATTGCTGTTTCCTACGGTGAGATTCAAGGAAAGCTTGGCATTCTGTGATCACGCAGTTCTCATGGGTAACCAGGTAGGGAAATATATAAAGATCTGCTCACCACAGCACCTGAAGAGTGAGGCTTGAATTTATGATGTACTGGCTGACGGTAATGATTGCTCAAAGGAGGGTCATCTTGTCGGGCGGCAAATAAGGCTTGGGACAGAAGTAACCTTGTTCCTTTCAGCGAAGCGAAAACAGGTTCTGGAATGTAGTGCTGAAATGCTTGCCTGTTGTCGCAAACACTCGCTGCTGTTGCAAAAGCACCCCTTTGTTAACCTCACTAGAGTAGCTAGTTCGATTTGAGAGGTCAACTTTCTCACGAGGCTGGCACCAAATTCAGAAGTTCAATCGTCCCTTCCAGCCATCCCGACGTCCACAACCCGATAGGTAGCTGACCTACATCCTTAGGAGTATTTTATCATTTACACAGGTTTTGGTCCCAACACCCAGACCAGCGGACCCTTTTTGCAGCATCAACTGGAAGCTCACATGGGCTGAGTTCAGGACAAGGCAAGGTGGTAATTCGGCTTATGTAAATCATCGCTGTTTGCTGCCAGATGGTTGATTTCAATGTAGTTGCTAATCTATGCTAGAAGGAAAATATTGGGTGGGTGAATTCTTCTAGTTGTCGAGTCGACCACCAATGCTCATCCGCCTTCCGCCACGAAGAAAAGAACATTGCGTCCTTCTTTGTTGAGACTTAGGCATATACAGCACTAGTGCCTGCCCTAAGCTAGCCTTTTTGCTACTATAAGAGCGGTCCTTCGCCAGATCTTCTCCGTAAAAGCTCCTACATCCCTCAACATCCTTTCCCGGCATTTGCTATCGAACTCGATCTATTGTTCATTGCGCAATAGATTGCAGGTCTTCAACAAGGCTCCATCCCAAGGCTTCACATTGCGCCAGGACCCAAGGAGACAGTAATTATGGACGCGCTACCTGCCGAGGAAGAGGCTGAGATGGCAGCATCTATGGATAGGCTTCATGTTGAACAGCAAGCTGCGGAGGCTGCATCCCTGGCTAGACTCCCTGGTGAGGAAGAGGTCTTCAAGGAGATACTATCGACGGACATGCCTCTTCCCGAACAACAAGTCACCGAAGCCGCATTCCTGGATGCCCCCTCTGCTGAAAAGGTCAAGAAGGCAGCATCTGGGGACGCGCTCCCTGTCGAAGAACAATCTGCGGAGACCTTATCCCTGGATGAGCATTCTGCCGAGGAACAGGTCAAAGATACAACGTCGACGGACAAGCCTCTTGTTGAACAGCAAGCTAGCAAAGCCGTATCTCTGGACGCGCTCCCTGCCGAGATCAAGACGCATATCCTTCTCCTGGCCCCTAATTTTCCTTCTCTGCGCGACCTCGATCTATCGTCACCTGTCCTTTATCAAGTTGATCTGGAACACCGATACGAAATCTTGCGCTACATTGTTGTCAATCACAGTGCGCGGCCCGAAAACCTCTACGAATTCGCCAGTGTCATCAGAGCCAGGAATTCCAGGCGACGCAACAAGTGGTCGAAGGAGCGTGTCGACTTCCTCGAATCGTACCGTCCTCGGGAGCTCCACGAAGTTTCGGATATTCTGCAGGGTCTTACTGTCGATCAGCTCGCGGAAATGGTGAAACTCATGCACGACCACAGGGTAGTGCTGATGGAATACTGGGAATACTTGAGAGGAAGGCTTGGGGCTGTCAGGGATTCGAAGGGGCGTCATCTCTTCGATGAGAAGGAGTTGATCGTGAATCTTTCAGATAACGAGAAGCGGTGATTTTCACGAGCCTTGTGTCGTTTCGATCTCAAGTGCGCCCTCGCTTTGAACTTCCCCACCCGTTACCAAGACCCCGAACTCGAGCGCAGCTATCTCACGGAAGAATACCGACAGCTCACCGAAGATGAAAAAAACCAGAAGGCGAAACTACAGAGCGCTCCAGGATTCAGACCCACAGGTAGCCGAGACGTTCTCTCGACCACTGAGGAACAAACTTCAGCCGTGGGAAGAAGAGGAGATCGGAATTTTCGAAGACTTCGCCGTCAAGTATTATCATGAACTTATGCACGAGCTTCACAAAACTGACCCAGTGAAGTTTTCACAGCTTGAACTATGGGCATACGGAGAGGAACGCAGACTCTACACAAGGCAGGTGCCAGACTATTCAGGTACAGTACACCGGTAGCTAGCTCCTGAACGAATATCTCAGCTAACTGTCGCCGTGCAGTCCCTATAAGGGTAAGCAATAAGCCATCTGCGTTAATCAGCTTAGGCACAGGCTTCCTGGCCAATTTTATGATCCAAAAAGACCCTGTGGACTATGCTCTCCGATCAGCATGGTGGGAGCGCTGCCCCATGTCCCCAACCATTTACGTGGACAGATCCTTGTGCTTCGAACACTATCCTTCCGCGGAGCTCAGTAGTGCCTGGCAATTCTGCGGCGATGAGAATCCAAGCGGGCCGAACCTTGCATGGAGCTGGGTTATCCAATCGGGAGGAATTGAGCCAACTTGGGGATTGGTGTGCTGGCTCCGGAGATGGGCGTACGTCATGTGGGATAAGGGCATGGTTAATAAGAAGCCTATCTCTAAAGCTATTGACTGGCACATTGCCACGGAAAGTGGTAGATTCCGCCAGAAGATCTTCTGGGAGTGACCCTTCCCGCGGGAGTTCTAATGGCGGAAGTCTAACGCCTTTTCCCTGCCGCCAGCACGGCCAGGCCCGAGCTGTTCTTTGGCCTGGGAGAACTCAAGGGGGCGTCTTTGGTAATACTTTATCGCAGACTACTTGGAAGGACCATGCCAAAGTCTTGCGTATGGCTGCTATGATGTAGCTAGTTCGGAAATGCGATGAGGTCAGTTGGTAGAACTACCGACACAAGCAACTATGCATCCTCAACTACATGTTTCTGCGTGGCAGATTTACTGAGTCCCCTATTGCGCACATAAGCCTCTGTGATACAGTGGATTTTGTTCAGTGGGAGGAAGGACCACGGTTTACCGTCGAAAAGGTGCAGCATTGTTGTCAAGTCTTGCTGCTGTTGCGGAACTCCTTCACCTGTCAACCTTATTAACCTACTACCAGCTATCTCACCCACAACCTGTCAGAGACATCATGCTCACAAGGTCTCCCGCCCCGTCACGCTGTCACCCAAAACACTCCCTTAGTCACTTTACCCCAAGCTTCGAGAACTTCTGGTGAACACCACAAATCTGGCCATTCCCTACATCCTCTTTGCTCGCAATATCGGCATTGTTCAAAATGTTGACACTAATGTGCCCTTTTTATACAATAATCGAAAGCCGTTGTAATTTAGGTATTTCTGGGTCCTTAGGCGAGTGGATCAGCTGACAGCTTCTGTGAATAACTCGCTCTCTGCTACTAGTGACGGACGGGTTCACGTGATGTTTTGCGCCTCTAGTCTTGTGGGACATTGGTATATAAGGACCTGCTCACCGTTACAAGTGAGGGCAAGCTCGTGGACAACCCGCACAACCCGCTAGACCCTCACTGAGCACCAGCCAGTTGATGTGTAATTCTCACCACCATAACTATGGGCGGAAGTGATTCTTGTTAATATCAAGCCTTAACATTGGAGTTGGTGGAATGAGAAACGATGTCTTTGCAGAAGGAAGATTCAACATTATCTGCCGTCGAAAAGGTCCGTCTCATCATCTCGCATCGTTGCTGTCGCTAACCCCTCCTAATACCAGCCTCACTCACTGCCAGCTGAGAGAAAGACAGCCACATCGATGATCCTGCTACAAACGCTAATTCATAATGCCAACTTCGAAATTCCTTCTGTGCCAGGCTTGAAAGTTGCAAGACGACATTCTGACCGTTGCAGGGTTTGCGGAACTGGAAGATTTGCGGAACTAGAGTAGTCTTGTCCATAAAATTGCAGGCGGACGACCCTTTTTACTAGCATTCCAGGTCAGTCGGCTGGTGTTTAGAAACATGTGACTTAGCTTGTATGAATCACTGCTGCTGGCCAAGACAGGTGCACCGGATTTGCGTGAACCTTGGCATTCTATGGTCCTGTTGTTCGTATGAGTATATAAATACCTACTCGCCACTGCAAGTGAGAATCAAGCCTAGAGGCGATTCGAAAGGGATCGGGATGTATGTCTCGGCGGGAACGGATGTGTAATCCTCAACGCCGCAACTGCAGGCCATGGGCGGAAGGGACTCTCACAAAACGAACCTCGCATTTCATTCAGTGGAATAAACATGAAATTTCCGAGGTAGGAACTTTGAATATTGCCTGCTGTCGAAAACATTCATCTCGTTGTCTCACCTACCTGCCGTTGCGAAACCCCCCTGTTGCCGATGTCCTAGTCACTACCCTACGACAAATACACCAATTGGCTAGGTAGGGCATGTTTCACAGTCTTCAGCCTTCACTCCTGCGTCAAGAACGAAAAACCTCCTTGAACAAATCTGTACCGCGATTCGTAAGCCCGTATCCACCCAGAATTCTCAGTTTGGCCCAGAAAGCTTCAAGCCAACTGAACCTTTTTATAGCATGCAAGGCCAGTCAAATCCCCCCTGTTTAGAAGCACGTGACTTGGCTTGTGTGAATCATTTAGATCCGACTGAAGCTTGGCATTCTAAGGTCTTACAGGTCGTATGGGTATAAAAAGACCAGCTTCTACCGCGAGTAAGGAGCAAGCTTGATGAAAACAGTACCGCCCTCGATGGCTGGTTCTACACGGCAAGAGTGCAGATGGGAGTGGAATCTGTTGCTTCAAAATCCCATGCTTTGTTAGGCAGTTAATGAAAACGACCTAGATGCTACCATTGGCGAGAAGCCAAGATTGTCTGCTGTCGAAACGCTTCATCTCGTCGTCAAGCCTCGCAGCTTTCGTGCAAAGATCCTGGTGGCAGAATCACCAGCTAGAACAAATACACTAGCAACCATTCATGAATGATTTCGCTAGGTGTCCAGCTCCGCAACCTTCTGTAGACTCTGCATGTTCCTCGATTAAATAAAAGCTTGAGAAGATGTTCCCAAACAAATCTCGACCGCCATCCAACTCTTCCTTACGCTGCTCAGTCTTTCCTAGGTAACTATGCGCTATTCTACAAGCACGTGACTTGGCTTGTGTGAATCACTTCTGTTTGCTACCATTCGCTTAGCTTAGATCTTGGCATTCTAGAATTTCATAGCTCATACGAGTAAGGTATATGAAGAACTGCTTCCCACGGCAAGTGAGAACCAAGCTTGAGCAATGGTATAGAGAGATTGATGTGTAGCTCTCCTCGCCAAGACTGGAGCAGCAGTACCTCGTTTTGAAGGGAAAAACGAGCTTCTGTCTCTGCGAAACGAAAATGGGGCTTTAGAAGAACGAAACATCAATCTGCTGTCGAAACGTTCTATATCATCATCTCGCCTAGCTGCTGTTGCGCAAACCCCCTACTACCAGTCTCGTTCCCAACTACCAGCTACAACAATGACGGCCACATCTTAAAAGTCTAAATCTAGTACGAGGCGACGAGTTCACAAAACCTCCAGCCCTATAGCTTTGTGCCAACTTTGGTATCTCCTTTATGCGAAGCCCGGAACATGTCCTTGCACCAATCTTGGCTGCCATTCATTCGTTTCTTGGGCCTGAAAGTCATGCTCAGTGAATCCAAGGCAACGAGCTCTTTATATAGCCCAAGGCCAGCCAGACATGTGCTAGTCCTGAAACACGTGACCTAGACTTGGCGTGTGTGAATCACTGCCGCTTGCTAGCTTAGCTTAGCTTAGGCGTTGGCATCCTATGATTCCTTCGGTCGTAGGGGTATATAAAGACCAGCTTCCCACCGCAAGTAGAGAGCAAGCCTTGAAAATCACTGGGATGCAGCAAATGATAATGCGCGGTTCTCCGTGGCAAGGCTACAAGCGAAACTGACTTGCACTAAAACGACATCTAATATTCCCTGCCAACTTCCACTCATCCCTCCGAAACAAGTCAATTGAGATTCGGTCCCGGCAGAAGAGTGAAATTCCCATCTGCTGTCAGAACACCCTCCTCTCATCATCTCCCCCCACTGCCGTCGCGCAACCCCTCCCCTTCTCACCTGTCATGCTTACTACCAGCTCCTTACAAAAAACCCAATCATCCAAACACAACTTCACAAAGTCTCCAGCCCCGTCACGCCTTCAATCTTGCTATTCCCTCAACTCAAAACCCAGAAAGATCTTACCCGCACAATTCCCACTCGTCCCACGTCACGAAGTCTTCCAAGACTTTCCTTTATTTCCAGTGTGCCCAAAAACCCGCCATCCCACGGCCCCTTTTGTAGCATCCGCAAGCCCACCAGCTCAGAGACCTGCTAGTCCAAAAGCACATGACTTGGACTTAACTGGTGAATCACAGCTGCTTATCTTACTGGAAGGGAGGGGGGGTTAAGGAATCGAATCTATATAGTTCCCGAACAGTTCCGAACGGTTTTTTTGAAAGAACGCAATGTATGTCATTCTTGTGGTTCCGGAACAGTTTCTGAGTTTCTGAACCGTTTCTTGGTTTCTGAACAGTTCTTTTTTTATTAAGATTAAAGCAAAAAGAATTCCAGGGGCGGTATTTGAATCCCGGGCTTTTTTTTGGCTGTTAATGCTAATTGGAATGCTTATTAATTGCACCAGTATAGCTTTTTATTAATAATGCCAAGAAGTTAGAAATTCAAGTCTATTATACAATTTATAGCCATGCAGCTATGCCAGACTTAAATGCTGCAATTTAAGTTATAGCTATACAGCTATGCCAGATTTGAATTGCAGTATTCAATTGCAGCTATACAGTTATGCCAATTGACTTTAATCAGTTTTCAAATGCTGCAATTGGCAATGCTGTATGGCTGCAATTGAATGCTGCAATTCAGGTCTGGCATAGCTATATGGCTGTAATTTGAATGCTGCAATTCAAGTTATTTAATTGGCATAGCTGCAAGTTACTACTATATAGTGGGGCGCATGGACCAGGAATTCAGGAATATAAGAGGAACGGTTCGGGAACTGGGGAATGGTTCCGGAACCATATATATTTGATTTTTTGAAACCCCCCCCCCTTCCAGTAAGGTACCTCCCCAGGTCTTAGCCGCTAAAGTCCCATAATTTCATCGCCCCATGGGTATATAATGACCAGCTTCCCCTCGCAAGTAAAGAGCAAAGCTGGAAGACTCACACCAACAATCTATGTCTCAGCAGAATTGATGGGTAGTTCCCAAGCTCATGGCCGTGGGCAGGCAGCAGTAAGCTCACTTTAAAAAAGGCTCTCGTGATTGATTCATTATGGAATAGAGAAGGATGCGCTACCTATCTTGACAATCGCCGGCCAGTCTTGCTGCTGTCGAGCCCCCTCCTCCTGTCATCTCTCCTCGCTGCTGTCGCGCAAACCCCTTATTATCAGGCTCACTCAACCCCAGCTATGCCAAACACACCGACTTTCCAACAACAAATTCACAAAGTCTCCCGCCTCGTCAAGCCGCCAACTTTCCCATTCCTCCTGCGCCAGAATTTGAAAACATCTCCTCGAACAGAACCCGACCTCGAACGACGTCCGTCCATTTTCCAGTCTTGCCAAAACCCTGCAGACCAACGACCCCTTTTTATAGCATCCACAAACCCACCAGCCAAGGTATACCGTACACCCTACTTCCAAACTGAAGTCTCGTGACTTACCTAAGTTGATTACATGGGATCCTCGCTGCTTATCAAGACAGATGTAGACAATGTGTTCCGTCACACTGTGACTAAGGTATATAAACCCCCCTCACCGCTGCAAGCAAGCAGCAAGCTTGAAATCTCCTCATGCATCCATACACCGATCTAGAATAAACGTGCAGGTCTCTACGGCTGGGCTTTGTGAATCTGCGAGGGCGGAAGCGCGTTTTGTTGAAATGAAGTCATGGAATCGTGGATTTCGCTCAGGGGAATGGAGAAGAAGGAGTGACGGGAGAAGGGAAAATCATCAGTCTGCTGTCGAGAAGATATTGGATTGTCGTCTCGCCTCGCTGTTGTTCTCGTGAGCCACTGGCAACCGTTGGACCGCCAAGCATCAGATGGTGAAGCCCTCGCAATTGACCCTCGGGACCTGACAACTCAGCCATCAACCAACGAACTCAGCCAACAACCACAAGCACACAATTCACCAAAACAACACTCTCAAGACTCTCCAATTTTCAAGAAAATCCCTTAGGATTCTCAATCAACATTAAATACACTAAACACACTTTTCCTAGCAGGGTAATGCTATCCATCCCCAAGCTATATACGGAATGTTCTCTTGGCTTCTCAACCGAGGTTTTCTCCAATCCCTGCCTCTGGCAGCCTCCCATCTCATCCCAAGACCAGAGACACACCAATCCAAACACCCAAGATATTTGTAAAATATCGGATAGTAAGGGTACAACAGGAGAAGCCAACAACTCCTTTTTGAGTTTCGAGGTTTTTGAGAACCGCCAATAAATGCAACGAAGAAAACTCCTCTCGTCCGACCGACCTCCAGGGTATGCAGAAGGTTGTTATAGATAGTACTGTGAACAGAGTAGCCAAAACGGCTGACCTCGTGTCCAGCAGCTCCCCAAAAAGGAAAAAGGATGCTCCCAGATACCCAAATAATCTCCCGATCGCTAAACCGCTTTTTCAAAGTGTGTTTTAGTAAAACAACAAATCCAATCCACTCCGGCAAAAGCAAAACTCACTCACACATCACACACTAACCAGTAACACTCCTAACCAACCCCGCCAACCCCCAATTACTCTCCTCAATCTTAGCCTGCAACCTCCTCGTCCCCCTAACCGCCTCCTCCCTCTCATTCTGCAACTCCATAACCTCAATCTGCGCCGAATTCATGCGCTGCACCACCTCCTCCATCTCCCTCTCCGCCTCGCTCAGCGCCCACTCCAAATCCCTAACCCTCTTCTCCAACTCTCTTGTTCTGCTGCTTTCCTTCACACTCATGCCCTTTCCGCTGCTCGTTTCGTCAAGCTTAGGATTGGCTAGGGTGGCGAAAATAGGCTGCGAGGTGGAAGAGCCGGCGGGGAAGACGCGGGGAGAACGCAGAGTGGAGGAGCGGCGGGAGAGGCGGGAGAGGGCGAGGTTGTCGCTAGAGTCCAAACCCCGAACGGCGTCTTCGTGCTTGGAGACGGTGTCCTCGGACGCTTGTTGCGCGATAACGAGGGCGTCTTCGAGGGTTTTGAGTTTGCCTTGCATGTAGGTGATGCGGTTGGCGTTGTCGCGTTGTTCGCGCTCTCCGCGCTCGATGGTATCAGCTAACCGCTGTCGTATAACAGCGTTATGCGATAGTTGTTGGCGCACTTCGGCGGCCAGTTCTTCGACGCGTGCGGCTGATTTACGCAGTTCCTCAGCGAGGGCTGATTCGTCGGCGGCGTTGATGTCAAGTTCCGAATCATCGAGAGAGCTAGGAATAGTGTCGCTAATAGAGAAATTGCGCTCGGAAATGGCGTTTGACAGGGAATTCTTCCATTGTGAGAGCGCGGTGGAGGTGTCGTCGGAGTCGAAGCTGTCTTCCAGCTCGCGGATCCGCTCGAGTGACTCTGCATATTTCTGTTGCAGCTGTTGGTAAGACCGCTCCAGTCCCTCGGACGGAGAACCGCGGAGTTCGCTGCCGCTGCCTCGCTTGATGTCTTCGGGGATCAGAATGTCGTTGTCGAGCAGCAGCGTTCGGAGAGAGCTGATTTCTTGCTCGGCGCGGTCGAGGTCCATCTTTAGACCACCGAGGTTCTTTTCGCATTGCCATTTTTGCTCGATTGCGTTTTCGGCTCGCCGGCGGAGGGTGTTGATCTCCTCGCGCAGCATCTCGACATCTTTGTTGAATCCGCGACGTCTGCCTCTGTTCGACAGAGCACGGTCTCGTTCCAGTTCTAGTTGGCGGATCTTCTTTTCATTCTCTCGGCTCTGGAGTTCCTGGCGCTCGAGCAAACTCTTCAATGCTCGATGTAAAGAATCCCTTTGCAGCTCCACGTCTTTAATTCTCTCGGCTAACGAATCTCGACTTTCGCCGCCAATCTGGAGCGAGTCTCTTTTGCTCGACCTCGGCAAGGATGCTTCCCGTTGGGGTGGACGGCGTGCCAATGAAGCAGATCGGGAAAGGCCAACGGCCTGTTGAAATGAGGAAATGGGAGTGTCTTCGGCTATGGCGCTAATTCTGTGCATCTGTGTCTGCAACTCCAGTTGAGTCTTCCGTGCATTGACGAGAGTCATATTCTCGTTCTTGAGCGACTGCAACTCTTGCTGCATCTTCGATGATTCATAGGTGAGCTTTTCATGTTCGGCTGCCTGTGCTTCGAGGCCTTCGACACGGGCTCGCAGCTGAGGAACAATCTCATCCTTGAGATTGTCTCGTTCGTTGGACGACGTTTGCAACTCGCTCTTGAGAGCCTTGAGAAGATCTTCGAAGTTCTCCTTCACTTGTCGCTCTTCGCTCAGGCGACGTCTAAGATCCTCGCAAGTGTTCTCGAGATCCTTTAATCGTCCATTTGTGTCCATGGAATTAATTTCAATCAGGTCGACTTTCGAGGCCTTCTCTTCCAAACTCCTGATCTGGGCTTCAAGTTCTTTCCGTCTCGATCGCTCCTCCTGTACTTTATTCGTCAACTCAAGTCGTATCGACGCTTTCTCCTGTTCCGTCTTCCTCTGCAAGCGTTCTAGCTCCTCGGTCCTCGCGTCTGTCTCTCCATACTTGATGGAACTAATACCCGAGTCTGAAAAGTAATCGCTCGTTCTCCTTCCCTGGCCTTCTGGGTTCGCAGCCTCTGCTTGTAATCGCTCAACCAGATCCTCCAAGTCCATCTCACGTCTTATAGAAGCAGCCAGCTCGGTGCTGATGGCCTTTAGTTCGTCTTCCATCTCGTCGACTTGTGCCGATGCGGCGGAGGTCGATGACGGAATTGATAAGTAGTTACCGAAGTAGTTGTCTGCATTGGCATTCGCCTTTGGTACATCTATAGCGGCGGGGAAACTGCGCGGTGCCGGCTCTGACTTCTCACCGCGGTATGAAGAGGATCGCGAGAGTTCGCGAGAGATGGGTATCGGACTAATATCCGGGGAAGGAGCCAGCGGGAGTGGTTTTTCCTGTGAAAAGGATGGTGATGGTGTGGGTGATGCTGGTGAGCCTCCCCAGCCGAAAAAGGTTCGCAATCTAGAACTTTCGGGTGTCGCTGGCGGATTTGGTCTTACAGGGCTATCATGCTTGTTCGATAGATGGGAGTCATCTTCAGTGAGCGTGAAATGTGGTGGAGTGGGTTTATTAGAGAACAGTGGCATAGTCGACTCAGCATGTTCCGCTTCACTATTGTGCCACGGGCCTGTCGTATCCGAAGCCCTCAGATCTGTGTCACTAGTCAAGCGCGTATGAGATCCTTCTGTAGGATCCGTGGTACCAGTTGTACGGTGTCCGGGTACCAGCGGCAGAGGTTTAAGCGCCGTGTTCGATAGGGCCTGCGTGCTCTGGGGTTGGAGATCAGTTTCACCTGGTGTTGTGGGAGCAGTCAAAGCGTATGCGTCGAAGCTGTGAGCTTATTAGCAAGCCGCATCACGCTTGTTGTAGATCACCACAGGTGAAGACATACTTGAAGCTTTCTTCGACGTCAGAAGATTCCTCCTGATCCTCAAGGACCGGCGCCGGCGGTCGCGGAAAGTCAGGGACGGTCGGAGAGTCGAGCGAGTTGTAGTCTCTCCGCAGGTTCGGCAGCGTCGGCAGGTCCTGCTCAGACCCCTTGTCGAAATGGAGAGCCTTCGCAAAATGCTGGCCCTGCGAGAAGCGGGTAGCAATGGGCGAGGCAGTCGCAGGAAGAGGCTTCCTCCGAACAGACTTGACCGACGAGATCGAGGCAGTCGAGTAGCCCCGAGATCTCTGAGCCTGATTGACGGCTGGGGGCACCGACTTGACTTGTGGACGGTGGTATTGAGGGCGGTCAGATGTCGACACAGACTGCTGGGACTGGTAGGCCTGGCGCGTCGCGGTAGGGTCTTCGTCGGGTGAGGCAGGCAATGTATCAGATATGGGGTCAGGAACGTATCCCGTGGATTGTGCGGGCGCCATGGTTCTTCAGGAATGTTTCGACAGTCATCCACCCTTGTGTGAGTTATGCGATAAAGCTAGAATTCGTCCGTTGGGGCTGTCCCGCGGTCGAGTCCCAGATTAGAGCAAGATTGCATTAATCGGCGAAAGCAGCAGAGATGGGGAGAGCGAGCATAGGGAGGGCATGTCAGGTCGACGGAGGCCCATCATGCTGCGAAATCCCCCCTGGCCAGTCAGTTCACCTGTCTGAGCTTGCCGCCAGGCTAAGAAGCCAGGCTAAGGCTGGCTTAGGCATAGCGCAGCATCCACCCTCCACCACATTTCCTTTGTGGGCAAGTCGCTCTGGCCTCCACGCGCTCACATCCACTTCAGGGGTCGCGCGATCACCACTGGGGAAAATATTAAGTCCAGGTGGCCAGCCAATCAGCGCCGTGTTCCTGAATGTGCAGAAACGAGCGGAAATACGCGGTGCGCAAGTGATTCGTCTCCACGACTTCACGCTGGGTTTGGACTCCACCTGATGCTATTCTGAGTATTCTCAGCCAACCGCTTGGAGACCTCTCACGCCTGTAACGCCGGCGCCATTTTCGAAGATGGAGAAAAGGAGCGTCCTCGGGCCCGAAACCGAGACAAGCGTCGATGGCGGTTCGGGCCCCTGATTTTCTGAACACCACCGCAGGAGCCGCCTTATAGCCAAAGCCTCCGCCTGATTGACCGTTGCCCTAAAGCCTGATAAAACCGCATTAGAAATTATCTTCAAATCTGCCCGCTGCCAATTTTGGAAGACTGTGATTCCCGATATCCGATGTGAGCTTCATGGAGAACAGCGACCGTTTGTTAATTGAACACGCTCGAGTTCTATGTCACGACGTCACGACGATATTAAACATTATGCCAGATTGGGTTCATACGTAAAATGATAATATTTTTACCAATATGCAATTATGAGGAACGACATTCCTGCGCCCCGAATTTGGATAAATTGATTTCGTTTTGCCAACGTTCCTCGTCGCGTTGTCGTGAGTGTGTCGCGTCCAGCAGGATCATAAAATTCGTCACACCTCCTTGCATGCGAAGAATCCGCCGTCAGCCATCATAATCCCTCGAATGACCAGAAACAGAAGTCCAAGCCGACGACGACATCTTTTCAGGACTTAGCGAAATGAGGCTTGCTCGATCTAGCATCTCGATCTCGCCAACCGCTCTTAGCCCCAGCCTGCCAGTTATGAATACCACTCTGTTGTCATAGACGACGATAAAAAGTCAAAACTTCAAGAATCCTTCACATCACACGTGTTTGGACTGCAGAATTCGAAATTCAAAAGATAACGACTCTCCCAATCTGGCATTCATTCATTGCTGATCTCCCCCACAATATGCAAGTGCCAGCAGATCTTCTTCCCCTAGCAACCACGTTTCCAAGACAGGAACAGGAAGCCGTCGCAGATGTCTCACCGGCCTTCGATGGGGAATGGAAACGAACAGGAAAGTGGCCCTGACGATCCATTCTTGGGAGCTGGGACCTTGCATGAGGGCCACGAGGGCAGCGAGGGGTTCAATATTTCGGGAATGCGGGGTGGGTGTACAGGTGTAGCCATAAGATCCCTTTGAGACAGAGTCAAATGTCAGCATAATCGTCTGATCTAGTGGTCATAGATTGAGTTGTGGGTTGTACATGCTTTCAAAATCAATACTTGAGTTGCGGTGAGGGTGAAGTATTGATGATGGCTGAGGGTGTTCGAGTCCATGAGAGACTTGACTGCACTTTCGATGAAACTATGAACTCTGATGCTACACCAAACTCCAAACCACTTTCTTATTCTCGTCCTCAATCGAACGATTCTTACCAGCTCGATCCCATCTCATACAAAATGTTTCTCCCCCAGAGCTTCTCAACACCCTCAAAGGATTCCGGCCAGGATCGAGATCACGATCAGCCCTTCGTCGCTCCCAATCTCACGACGGCAAGCATCACTCTCCTCAATTCTCGACATCACATGTCTTGGACCGGAGATTGCCGGTGCGGACGTCGCTGGCAGCAAACATCCTGACTGCTATGAATCACGGGACTGGTCCGAAAAACTATATTTGGCCTCGTGGGAACCTCCAAGTCCTTGAAGAAAACAACCCAGACTGGATGTCCTTATCTCGAGGGATGTACATTGGTCGGTTCCAGGGTCTACAAGCTCTCAGTGAAAAGTAATTTCCACTATTTGGTCTACGGTAAGTGCATTTTCTCATCTGTCTATCAGCAACTTCAAGATTCAGCGGTGAGAAGCTTCATCGACAACAGATTACTGCTTCCGATAACACGGCGGTCGTCCATACAAGTCAAAGGGAGAATCGTTGCTAGAATCCTCGTGAGCGGATTTTTCGTTATATTTCAGACTTTCCTATCTTCAAATCCCGCCTTGGAACAAACTTTCCGTTCGAGATCACCTCCTCACCTCCACTTACCCCCTGCAGGTTCCATTCATCGTGTTCGTCTTGTATCTTGATGATTGTTCTTGGGAAAGGAAACTCACATCCCACCCAAGTTGGCTTTATATACTTGTCTCTCAGGCAAGAGACCTAAGACAAACTAAAGTCCAGGGTCAGGTGACCAGCATCTTGAGAACACCTCAGCGAGTGATTCACAATTCTTGGAACCGAGCTAGGCTCAAGCAGCAGTGCGTTCTTTGACTTTGTGGATATATAAGGGAGCTTTGCTCCTCCCTTCCGTTCTCATCACACTATACTACTAGCTGTAGCTGCAATTTGGTATATGTCTAACATTGGCTTCATCCACAGACGTTGGGTAACCGTCCACTATTCTCGAGACTCCATGTGTTAAGAACTCGCGCCCCCAGGGAGTTCCAGCGTTCCCGTTGGGCTGAATTTATTCAGTATTTGGCACTGTACTCCAAACGAGAAGTGCTGCGACAGCAGACAGCTTCAGCAACAGCACAAACTCTTTCCACAGCAGGCGATACTCCAAACTCTCATCTTCGCTTCACTGAGATGGATTGTCAGATCCTGTCCCGAAAGGGGTCACTTCCGCCTCAGCTTTGCTAGTCCCTCCTCGACCTCAGCTATTTAAGGGACTCCGCGTCCTTCTTCTTTTCTCTTCATGCTCAGAACTCAGACCGAACGTACCGATGCTTTTCGCAACTATAAAAGTTCGTTTTCACGCTACTAAAGGTCCACATTTTAGCAAGCAAGTCGCACTTGGGCGCAGCTTGGGTGTGTAGTCAGGCTTTGCGAAATCTAGAGCGCTAGTTACAGCCCCAATACCCCAGTGAGCAGTGTTGCAACAGCAGCGGACTTTGGCGACAGTACACTCTTTTTGCGACAGGAAGCTCTATTTTGCACCATCTCTTCTCCTTCAACGCACGCAATATCGTCTTTGTCCCAAGTGAATCAGTTTCGGCCCAGCCTCGCTGAGCCCTGCTCGATTTTAAGTATATAAGTGAGGTCTACGACTGACTTCTTTCAGTTTCTCCAAGTTTAATGAATTGGGAATGGGAAAGACATGTCTGTCGCCCTCAAAGATGTCCCTCTACTCCCATGGCCGTAAGTCCGTTTTTAGCACTTCACGCTTAGATTGCATTCTTGGGGTTTCACTAGGTATTCAATTATTGCTTCACGGAATAGTTAGTGGAGAAGTTCGACTGGCAGCATTGCGACAGCAGCCAGTAGAGACGACAACAGCCAGCCGCGATGACAGCACAAGCTCTTCCGACAGCAGAAACGATTTCCTTGCCCCATTCGCCACACCATTTCTCTCTTTACCAAACCACAAGGTCAGACTCAAATGCAAAATGAGTCATTTCCGCACCAGCTTCGCTTGCTTTGCTCGATCCCAGGCATTTAAGAAGGCTCTTCGCTCTTCTCCTTTCCCCTCCAGGCTCTTCTCTCCCTCAAACAATTACGCATCCCAAAGCCATGGAAGCCATTCTGCGCATCCCTGAGATTTCATATCTTGACAGGTGATGGTCAGATCGAGTTCCGCGATTGCAGCAAGACTTCATGAAAGAGGTGGTCAGCGCGACAATCTGCATTCTTCAACCAGCAGCACCATGGCAGTGTTGTGGCAGGCGGTAGGGAACTCTGACGACAGTACACCTTTTCAACGACAGGAAATCTTCACTTCATCTCAACACCCTTCCCCGTCTCATTTCGTTCCTGGATTCCACCGGGCACGGCTTCAGCAACAGCCTCGCTGACTCTGCTTGCTTCCCAGGTATTTAAGGAGGCTTTGCGTCCTCCTTCTTTTCTCCTCATGCTTTCAACTGAAGACCACCCAACTGATGTTTCTCATTCCCACCAAATCCAGTTCTTCATATCCCAGAAATCACATAACTTGACCCTCACTCTCAAGTAAAGCTTTGTGAGCTACCTGGCGCTACGATCCCCTCTAACAGTCCATGTTGCGACAGCAGCGAGCTTCGATGACGATACAAGCTCTTCCGGCAGCAGCCAATTCTCGACTTCTCTTTTTCTTGGGCTCTTCTCCACGTCAAGTATTTAAGTGAGCTCTGCGTTCGTATTTTCTTTTTCACATACCTTACTACCAACAAACTCACGCATGCCTCACGTTTCTCGCTCTTCCGCAGGCCGCTTTCCCTAGCCCTGAAATTTCAAATCCACGTCTTAGCACTACACATTCGGATCCGCTGATCAAGTCCTGAATTAGCAGTCAGTCTCTGTGAAGTCTTGTCGCTACGAAATTCAACTATACTGTTGCGACAGTAGCGCGCTTTGACAACAGTATAGGTTCCCTCGACAGTAGCTCACGTCCACTCCATTCTTTCCCGAAAGCTTCTTACCTGCTTCTCTTCAAGTGGTACTTAAGTGAGCTCTGCGCCCGTCTTTCTCTCTTTCCCAAGCAGCATTTCATAGGTATGCTGTGGCAGCCAAGATTGGTAGCCGCACAACCACCTCTTCATCAACACCGGCTCCAGACACTCAGACACATACTCCGCCTCCAGACACTTGCGCCCACGAGTAATACCTACATGGGTTTCTCACTTCCAGAGCAGGCCGTTTTTCGAAGACCTGAAGTTCAAAATCTTGCTACTACTGTGAATCAGATTCGCTGTTCGAGCCCTTCCCTAGTTTGCAGCCAGGCTCTGGGGGATCTCGTCTCTGCGGTTTCCAACAGCAGCGTTGCGGCAGCAGCAGGCCTTAATGACGGTACACGATTCCTCGACAGCAGCTCATGTCCACATCTTTCTTTGTGAAAGCCCTTCTCCAGTCCTGGGATATTTAAGTGAGCTTTGCGTCCATCTTCTCCTTTTCTCCAAATCTCTTCGAGAAACCCAAGATGATGTATCTCGCTTTCCTAGCAGGCAGCTTGCAGAATTCCGTACCCCCGGAATTCCACATTCTAGCACTACGCACTTGCCCGCCGTGTTTCTTTAATCGAGTTCTGGGTTTGCAGCCAGGATCTAGGGAGTATACGCTGTCTCTATACAGATTAGCAACAATATCGCGACAGTAGTAGGCGCTAGTGACAGGACTAGCTGCCCCGACAGCAGCCGATGTCTACTCCTTTCTTTCCTTCAGCTCTCCTACAGCTCAAGTATTTAAGTGAGCTCTGTTCCCATAATCTATTTCTTTTTCATCGTGCATTCGATACGAGAAACATTCATATGTATCGTGTTGAAAGAGGCTAGTTTCACTCTTCCGTGCACTCGGATTCTACGCACTAGTGCTATATGCTCAAACCGAGTTATCAATTTGCAGCCAGGCTGATGAAATGTTTACTGCTAGTTATTACAGCTTCAACCGACAGTGTCTCAGCAGCAGCAGCAGCAGCAGCAGCAGCGAGCTTTGAAGACGGCAGAAGCTGTTTCGACAGTAGCTCATTTCCACTCCTTTCTTTCTGGAAGCTCTCCTCCAGCTCAAGTATTTAAGTAAGCCTTGTGCCCTTGTCATTCTCTTCTCCTCATGATCCTTATAAGCAAAAACCCCGCGGTACGTCTCTCGCGTCCACAGAGCGCAACAATAGGTACCATTTCCTACTTATCCATCAGATTCCAGGCCGTAGTACCGTCTTAGCACGTCAGGCTCAGCCCATCTGCTGGGCTTGCTATTACAAGTTACGATATGAAGCAGTAGCATCGTGACAACGATCTAATGACGATGCAAAATCTTCCGACAGCAGCTAATGTTCGTTCACTCATTTCTGGCTAAGGGCTCGCATCTGTCTCAAGTATTTAAGTGAGCTCTGTACTCGCGTCTTCTTTCCTTTCTCCTTATGCTTGCAAGAAGGCGTAGAAATACTTTATGTCGCTTCTGTCTACGAAGGTCAGTTCTACTTTTCCATGTCCCTCAAGTTCCCGGTCATAGCACTTCACCCTCAGACCAACTCATCGGTTTCAGCCAGGTTCTGTAAACTCTTTACCTCTACACGCTCAACAAACAGTGTTTGCAACAATAGCTGGATGGAACGACAGCACAAGCTGGCTTCTACAGCAGCCAGTATCCACTCCTTTCATCCCGAAAGCTCTCCTCCAACTCAGGTATTTAAGTGGGCTCTGCACCTGCGTTACTTTTCCCTCTTTCTCATGCTTGGAATATCACTTCCGACACTCCACGTTCCGTATGCTCGTAGTGGTCATGTTTACTTTCTCGTATTTGAAACTCAAGGCCTTATTACCTAATGTTAACTCCCCGCTTTTCAGCTAGGCTTTGTGGAATATCTAGCGCTGGCAACTGCGCTCTGTGCCAGGAGCATTACAGCAGCAGCAAGTTTTGGACGACAGCACAGGCTCGTTCGACAGCAGTAAGCATTCTTTGTAGGTCATAATGCGCGGAATCCCTTCACCATTTCACTGTGACTCAGTCAAAGTACCAATAGCCAGTTTCGTTCTGAAATGAAGTCATTCATCCACAGCTTCGTTCGCATCCCTTCGCTTGCAATCCCCCCTGAGTCCATGACGACGTCGCAATGTACAACCAAACTTGTTTTGTAAAATTGGTAGCCAGCAGGTCTTTATATACCTCTGTGCGAAGTCCCAAAGCACACATAATTAAACCTCAACTGCGTTTCACGCGAGCCTTTTTACGCGGTGCTAACCTAGCACGTGCACGTCTGCTCGACTTATCGCTACCTTACTATAAAAAGGGGCTCTTTGCCCGGATATGCTGATCCAATTCGTACAAAGAAACGCACGCATCTCCAGGAAGTATCTTCAATAATGGCAATGCCAGGGATGGATAATTGATTTCCAAGCTTGTGCCACAGTCCTTACCGGCTTTTGAGAAATAGAGGCTCGCTCAATCTGTCCCGTCCTGCGTTCTGCTTAGTTGTTCAGTCCGAGAATGAGGAGTTTCCGTGGCAGCAGCGAGGATTATGACAGTAGAAGGTTTTCTGACAACAGCCCAGCTCATCTGCTAAGTTCCCCTAGAAGCTTCTCGTCATTCTTCTGCAGTGAGCCATCAGACTCTGTCATAGACAATAATGGCCAGTTTCGCACGTACATCCTCGCTTTTGCTGCATTCTACTTCGACATGAATCTATCAGCCTGTCATCTTTGATCTTGCTTCCCGGATGCTACAGCAATCAGGTCTTTATATAGACCCGCCTAAGAACCTAGACTACGAGATTCGTGCAAGTAGCGAGCAAACCGAGTATGCCATGAGTCACAGGAGCCAGTCACGGGGCATCTGGCTGTGAACTAGTGCAGCTTTTCCGATTGACCTGTTGCCACTATATATAAAAAGGGGCTGTTCGCTCAGATATTCTGAGACAAGCGCCGGCTAGCTCAACATCATCTGTCCAGTATCACCTGTGACATTCATAATTCGAGGGCAGGGTCATATGTCTCATGCCAAGGTCCCTGCGAGCTCCTGCACAGTAGAGGCGCAATCAGTCTGTCTCGCTCGTCCCCAATTTTTGAATGCCCAGCCAGGATGACAAGTGACCGGTATCCGCAACGGCAGCAAAGATAGGCAACAGTACAAGCTCTTGCGACAGTAGCCAGTGATTCCTTCCGACTTGTCACTATCCTCAGCTCCTTGCTTTACTATTACGACAAAATCCCAGACAGTGTCCAAACCTAAAAACAGCGACTTCCTCATACCAATCACTTTCCCTGTTTGGTTTTCCGGCTTTGCTCCTTGACTGGTGCAGCAATGAAGTCTTTATATAGACTATCCAGGACAATAAACGCCAAGACTTAGGCATCTAATGAACAATAGGCAGGGTGATTCACGTGAGCCCAGTCACAAGGAACCTGGCATCAAAATTAGCGCACGCCTGGCTGGCTTGATGCTACTATAAAAGAGGCCGTTCGTCTGAGTCAGTGGTGGGTCTGACGAGGCGTCGCATGGAAATGACATCGACCCCGATCCAAGACGACGGGTCGGTGGGAAGGACACTCACTGTCTTCAACATAAATGATGCTGAGGCTGGATCGCCCATCTCGTGCCTAAACCCCGTCGGCTCTCACAGTGTAAGCCTCGATCGATTTGTCTCATCAGGAGTCCTTACCGCGCGGGTACCTGGCCAGGCTGACAAATGAGAGGGTCCGCGACAGCAGCAATGGCATGCGACAGTAGAGGGCTCTCCGACAACAGCCAAAATTTTCTTCTCGCTGCTTCACCTCGAAGCCTGTCGCTTTTCTATGACATTGTGGAATCAAACTTTACTTTGCGCGCTGAAAACAATCATTACCGTCCCGCTGGCTCGCTTGCCTATCCACCAGCGATTTGGTGAATTAGAGCTTGCTGCCGAGACGGGGTAACAGCAGGTCTTTATATAGGCACGCCTGCAAAACACCGTAGACACCACCAAGGTTCAAACTACTAGCCAGCAGTAGACTGATGTTTTACATCAGCCAGGTCACGAGGTCTCCAGCTTCAGAATTGATGTTTGCTTGACTGCTTTCCTACTGCTATAAAAGGGCTTGACTTCCCTGGGAATTTGAAACAAGTCTTGAAAACACCAGATTGGCAAAATATCGGTGAACCGCAGGTTTCGAATAGCAATATGCAGAAATTTCAAAGGCCAGCTCCCCAACCTCGTAGCAGAGTCATCGCTAAGTCCCTCCACCGCTGTGTCTCTCCCATACTAGCCAGGGAAGCTGGAAAATGCATGGTTTTGGCAACTACCGACAGTAACAAGGGTTGACGAGAGCACATTTCTTTCCGATAGTTGCCAACATCATCTTTACGGTTCCCTGGAACTGTTTTGCTTAATTCTATTGAACCAATACATCAGACTCTATCCTGTTTTCCGAAGCAGCTAATTCCGCCTAAACCTCGCTCGCTCTCCATCGACGCATCGACCATAAACGCATATTGTGCTTTGTTAGCTTGTTTCTAGCTTATTTAGCAAGTGAGTCTTTATATAGAAGTAGCCGCCTATGCTTGTAGACGCCGTAGACGCCAAGACTCCGGTAATAGGCGAGCAGCGTTGGTTCACACCAGCCTTGTGACCAAATATTTCTGGTTTTGAGACTCGCGCTTTTCTCTCTAGCCTCTTGCTACTATAAAAAGGGTCCGCTGCTCTGCCATATTTGGGGCAGAAAATGGAACGAGATCTTAGAAATGAAATGTCCGTTCGACACACCTTGCATCTCCTTGCTCACTACACAGAAACCTGCAAGTGCCAGATCTTTGGCCTAGACACACCGTTGTTGCTGAATTTCTTCGACTACGTGTTTGTGCTCTCCTAGACAGGAAGTCTAGTAAATGCATGGGTTTCGCCACTGCCAACAGTAGCAAGGGTCGACTGACAGCACCAGCTTCATCCGACAGCAGCCACAAAAGTGTTATTTGCACGTACCAACAATAGGGAGGGTTGGCGACGATAGTAGCTCCATTCAACACCACGTGTTATGGATGGTCTTCCCCGGTCTGGGAAGATATGTCCTAGATTTCACTGAGACAAAGTATCAGGCTTCGTCTTGACTCGAAAGTAGTCACTCCCGCCCCGCAGCCTCGGTCACTTGTGGGCATCACCCGCCCTCAGATTCATGTGGTGAGGGAGTCCTGTGGGAGTAGAAGAATTTGCTCTGTAACTGCTGGCAAAAGAAGGTCTTTATATACCCATGCGCAGACAAGATGGCAAATGCTAGACTTGCGCAACCTAGCAAACAGCGTTGATTCACACGTGCCTAATTAGCCACTAGGTGTTCCATGAACCAGTGCGCCTGACTGTTCTGTGAAAGTTATAAAATGGTCCTATTGTCGTTGATATTCTGAGCAAACCAGTTCACAAAGAACAATGAACAACACTAAACGGCCGATGTGATCTTCCGACAAATTTCCCACATTGATGAAGCAGACTAGACACCGAGGGACTGTGTCTTCACAGCTTGTGGAAGAGATTCGATTATGGGTAACAACCTTTCAGGCTGTCCAGTTTCTGTTTTGGCACATTTTGGGTGTCCGCAACAGCAGCGATAGTGAATGACAGCACAAATTCTCCCGACATCAGCAGCTAGTATGGTTTTCTGCAGTCTGCCAATCTCAACATTTCTCTTATACCATTGGGCGCAGGACTAGAAATAATCATTTTCAAAAATTCTTTACGCCTTCAGTTATCCACTGTGCTGCCACTATATTCGTATAAGTACCTATGGCCTGAATCCTTGCTAGAATAACAGGTTTTTGTATACCTACTAGATACCCACAACGTCAAGATTCACGTAAGGCAACGATTCGACCCTAGTTCACACGTGAGCCAAGTCTCGCCCCCGAGATTTTGACCTAACACATGTCTGGTAACCCTGTGAATGCTATAAAAAGTATGGAATCTCCTCGGTGTTCAGAGGTCACTTCCTCCGTGGATTGTGAAGATTGACAAGGGCTTCCTGGATCTTGCAGCAGCCGCTGTGATATAGCCCAGTTCCTCGATCGATCGATGCGTACCACTTTTGGCGCTCGTGAGACTGGCGAACGAAAAATGAGTCACTTCTTTTTGCAACAGCAGCAGCAGCAAGTGCTAATGACAGCACAAATTCCTCCGACAGCAGCCAACGATGTCTTCTTCTTGCTCTCAAGTTCCAAACCTCCCTATCATTCCGACATTCCGTCAAATAAATTATCAACCTTGGCAGCGTCAAATATCATTTCGGTCCAAAGCTTCGATTTACTTTGCCCTAGAGAAATTCTCCGTTCTGGATTCGTTCCATCTTGTTGTTTAGCTTGTCCGACTTGAATCCTTAGCTGCTAAGCAAGCAGGTCCTTATATAGCTAGGCGCAGAGGCAACAGTATTAGAGTCACAGGATGCCAAGATTTACAGAAACTGAGCCGGCAACAAACAGCTGTGAGTCATGCAAGCCAAGTCACGGGGTCCCTAGCTTCGGAACTAGCGCACATCTTGACTGGTCTGGCTGCTATAAAAAGGGCCCATTCTCCATGATGGTTGAAACAAAAACTTCAAAAGATCTTCTCTTTCCATTGAGTTGTGCCGTCAGCCATCCTATGAGTTTTGTCAATCCAGCAGAGAAGCGAAGGGGCCTACTGAGCTTTACGGTACGTGCCATTACCCAGTCCCTCCATTGGTCGATGCGTATCTTCCAGCTCGCCAGTTCGGCCCATAAATGGTGGGTGATTAGTTTTGGCAACAGCAGCAAGTGTTAGTGACAGCACAAGCTCTGTCGACAGCAGGCACATTCAATTCTTTTCAAGAATTTCTTTTCATTTGACTGGAAGGGATACCAAAATCCCCCCTAAACTAGATATTCGCTTGCGCCCATCGTCTAGAACATTGTCTTCGAGATAGCAGAAAGAAGCCCGTTCTGAAAACTTGCTTCTCACTTGTGGTACATAGCAAGCAGGTGTTTATATAGCTCTACTCAATCAAATTTTGAGAGGCCAAGTCGTCCAATCAGCCACAAGCAGCGATGATTCACACAAGCCAAGTCACGAGCTCCGCAACTAGCTCGCAACTAGCTGGCCTCTGAGTAGAAGCTATAAAAAGAGCTTGCTCACTTGAATATTTCGGACAAAGCAAAACTCGTTTGTTACCCCATGGATGGAGACGTTTTCCGATGATTTCTGAACTTAGTGGCAGAGTCACGAGTGGGTTTCGGAATCTTGACCTAGTCGCCTGTCCTGTCCTGACTTTCCAGACATTTAGTTTGACATACAAAGGGTCTTCGCAACTGTCAACGGCAACAAGCGGTGGCGACAGCACAAGCTTCCGACAGCAGACATGATCCATTCATTCCTCCCAAAGTTATCTTGAATATCTTCCGGTCAAGTCTCCAACCATTTCCTTTGTTTCTCCGCTGAACTATACATCTCACCTCTTCTATTCCCACTTCCCCTTGCGAACAACCTTTATCTTCCTCTTCCCCTCCTCATCCCATCGCCCCTCTTCATCAGCTACAGCCTACCCAAAGCACCCCAAAACCGGCTCCACAACCCCCCTATCCACCACCGTCCCATACCCATCACACCTAGCATATTTCGCAAACTCCTTCATCAACACATCCAGCATACCTTTACTCAAATAACCCAGCCCACCCGGGCTCCCGCAAGGGCCTCCTTCCCCCTCTCCCTCTTTCTGCATCGTCATCCTCCCCGCCAGCCCCACAATCCTATCCCAAACCTGAACCGGCGTCAAATCATCAGCCAAGACAAGATTCCGTCCCGATTGAAGAAGACGCTCGACTTCGGGTGCTGAGAGTTGGTATTGGCTAGTTTCGAGGGCGAAGCTTGTGGTATCGCGACCAGCGGGGAATAGTTTGGCAAGTTGGGAGGGATTTGTAGGGCTTGTGAATTCTGCATTGCTGACAGAACCTGCGGTCTCGTTGGATGGGATTGGAGAGGGAAGACTAAAATTAAGGGGAGTGATGGATTGCGGAAATGAATTGGATTGATGAGCTAGCGCTAAGCCAGGGGTGTATTCAGCATATAATCTCGTTGAAGCATTCATAACATGGCCAGGGCCCCATTGGTAGAGTAATGATGGGGGACTGGGCGATTCGGCGAGGCAGGGTTTTACGTGGGAGAGGCAGCGGGATTCGACGCTAAAAAAGGAAGTCAGTTGGTATACATGTAGTAGGGTCCGGGGAGATGTGGGAAATCGAGGAAATATGAGAAATCGGCAGGGAGGTGTGGAGTTGAGAGGAAGGTGGGGAGTTGAGAGGCAGGTGGAGCATCGATAAAAAATTTGACACGAAATGTGAACCGTATCCACATCGAATCAAAAAGATCGATTGGCGCAATTGGTTAGCGCGTGGTGCTAATACGAATAGTTTACGCCAAGGTTGAGAGTCCGATCCTCGTTAAAAAAAGATCCTCGTAAAAAGTGCAAAAGAGAAGGTGAATGGTCACTACGAGGGTCGAACTCGCGACCTTGGCGTAAACCAGGCTTACAAGTAAGCCGGAATATTAGCACCACGCTCTAACCAACTGAGCTAAGCGACCCTATCGTTTCTGATGTTGTTGAAAAAAATCTGGAATTTTGGGAATCTATTTGGAGTTTTGGGGAATTCTTTTCACCATGGGGGATTTTGAGGGGATTTGCGGGAAAGTGTAAGGGTGGTGTGCGCCCTCCGTTATGGGAGGGCGATGTGCTTGTGACTATTGACCAAAAGAGTCTTCTTTTGCATTTTTGGTGGGCTTTTTGTGTGGAAGAATATCGAGGTGTTTGTGGTTGGGGCAGGGAAAATGTGGTCGGGTTGTGGGAGTCACAAAGGCTTGGCATTACCGAGGCGATGAAATGACGGTTGATAATATGAAACCTACGCAAGGACGAAGCTGAAAGCTGCTTGGATAGACAAATCTGCTGGCTCCAGCTGTTCAGGGGATAACGTTAAGGGGTTTTGACTGAAGAGCCAAATAGCCGAGAAAACGGGCTCTTGGATCACGGACAGCGGGGGAGGCGTATATTCAGCACAAGAGGCAAGGACTCCTTCCATGGGATTACAGGGAATCTCTTCGCCGAAGTCGTAGGTGGTGCCCGGGTAGGAGTAGCATTGGGTGTCTGGACAGGATTGAGCAAGTTCGTTCAGGTCGACATTGATGGGTGTGCTGTTTGCGGGGGGGATGAGAGAAGATGTGGTGAACGGAGGCGGGGTTTCCAACTGTGGAGGAGTTTGGAGGAGCGTAGTTACTTGGCTTTCTAGCTGGCGGTTCCTTTCGAGGAGGAGCCGCTCGCTGTCGCGGAGGCGGAGGACCTCTTTTTCTAGTTCGATTATGTATTGCTGCGTGCGTTGGCGGTGGGTGCTGGGCCGAGTGTTAGTGCTGGATCGGAAAAAAGATTGGCAATATACCGTTGGGCTTGCAATACTTGCTCCCTCCTCCTCGATGGTGACTTACGGCGAGAGGCATCTGAGGGGAAGGTTAATATTTGAGTTCAATAGACGAGAAGCTGGATACGAATAATGTCATCTCTGGAGACAAGACTTGAGGAGAAATGAGATATCTTACTACGGCCAGTCTTCTCGGGCTGAGTTGGCGGGGCTTCAATTTGTCCATCAATGGATCTACCCATGATCCTCCTGGAGCGCTCAGCGAGGGTTTCTCGTCTTTCCGAGACGACATCTTCGTCAGCCATTACGACAAAAGCAAGACAAATGACACGATTGGTAACGATAGAAATAGCAAAGTCGCAGTGAAGAGTACATGTAATCAGAAACAGCAACGTTTTTGAGGCTGACAATGACATGATGACCTCTAGGCAACCATGCAGGGGAGGGTGTGGTGCACGTGAACGGCCCCCAAATTGAAGCAACTTGCTCCGCGAATTCCAGCAACATAAGCTGTAGGTTGTCGGTTGAGATGAGAACATGGAAGTTAAGAAGAGGTGGTGATTGCTGCAATCGTGCCCAATTGCCAGATGTTGCCTAGCAGCCCGGCCAGAAGCTTTCCTCGCTTTCGTATTCAACTCGCGATCAATGGTCATTGACCGAGGGGCAGCCCCTCGACCCTCTAGTCCATTTACAACCAACAAACTCACCAACGCCTTCGCTTTTTCCTGCTTGCCTCATTGCAAAGTGGGCTTGAGGTCAACATTCGACTTGTCGGTTATCAGGCGCTCGTTCAAAACTGCCAAGCAAAGCTCTTATCGTTCAAACACGAAAGGAGCAACGACCGTTTTCGGGCATCAATTCGCGGCCCAACGAGAACAAGAACCAAGAAGCTTTAGCTTACGCCGTCTTTCCAACTGCTGCCTGGAAAACCGCAACATCTTCTGCCAGCCGCGAGAATGACGGGTCCAGCAACTCCTGGCCAAGAGGGCCCTTCGCAAGCTGTATGTGCACTTCTACTCTCGTTCCTAGGCAGACAAGAAAGTGGCAGATGATGGGGTGAACTCGTCCACTAATTTCACTACAGCCTCCGCCTATACCAGAAGGATGGATCGCACAATGGGACGGTATGAGCAGGAAATACTACTATGTCCAGTTAAGCTCTGGTGTCAGCCAGTGGGAAACTCCAACACATGCTGCCCCGACCGTGCCAACCCCAGGCGGAACGCCTCAGCAACACGTTGAGCATCCGTACGGCCACCCAAACAACCAACCAAAAGATCTGGATGTTATCACGAATGCCGACGGTACACAAAGCATACGGCATCCTGATGGCAGACTGGAGCCGTACAATGGAGAGAGCGATCGGGGCTTAGGCGTTAGTAGCACCCTCCTTATAACTTATACATCGGATGCGCGAGAAGAGAAGCTGATTTATTAGAACAGTCGTTTGCTATGAACCAGTTCATGAGCTCCGGCAAGAAGAACAGCAACCAGAGTGGCCTTGCTGGCCTAGCGAGCTCATTCCTCGGAGGCGGCTCGAGCCACAACAATAACCAAAGCGGCAACTCAAGCAGTGGAACATCGGGAATCGTCGGGGCTCTAGCAAGTGGTCTGTTAGGGGCCGGCAAGCATAGCAGTAATCAACCTCAGACTAGTTACAGCGGTAATAACCAGTCGAGTTCCCAAGGAGGTGGCCTTATGAGCGGCTTGGGAGGCATGTTTGGAGGACACCAAAGCTCGGTCAGTATCCTTCTTTGCCAATACTTGACTTGGATGAAAGTTTAACACTTCCGCAGAATCAGCAGAACTACGGCTATTCGTCAACAGGCCAGACACAAGGCGGTTATTCGGGCGCAGCACCACCAAGTTCCTATCAGCCAGGCCCGGCTTCAGGTTCTCACACATCATACAACAACAACTCCGGACCTGCTTCAGCGTCTCACACGCCATACAACCAACCTTCCTCGCCCCATGCTTCCCAGCCCCAACACCAAAACACTTATGGCTCACAGCACGGAGCACAAGCCCCAGCAGAGCACAGCTACAACCCATCTTATGGAAGTACCCCTGCGCATCAACCTGCCTACGGCCAGCATAGCCAACAGCCCTCATACACAAGCACGCCACCGCAAAAACACGGCGGTTATGGAGGCCATGAGCCCTCTCACCAATACGGCGGCGCACCTCCCGAGTACAGCGCCCACGCCGGCGGCCACGGTGGCTATGGAGGTCCTCCACAGCATTCTGGTGTTGCTCCAGGCAATCTTGCTCAGCCGCAACATCACCATTTCCAGGGAATGCACAATGCAGAACACTCGGGTGGTCTGTATGGAAATGGCGGAGGAGCGCCACCGCCGCCTATGGGCTCGCATCCGCATCAGGGAGGGGGACATCATCAACCTGGTGGGTACGGACATGGAGGCCATGGACAAGATGGCTATGGTGGACCACCTCCTGGTGGAAGACCGTGGTAGAGGGTTCATGCAAGTAAGGGCTGTGTGATGGAGGCTCGCGCTGTGGGCCTGCGGCGCAGTACACTGAATGGCTGTAAGATTTGGTGAACGTACGGCATGAGGGGGTGGATTATTCCATCTTCACTTAAGCCTTGAATTGGAATTGTCATCTGTTAAGAAGACGGGGGCGGCTTATTCTGTGCATATTCGGTCGTTTCTGTACCACACACTACATGGATCTCTGGCCACGGCTGGAACTACCTCGCTCATAATATCTGCGATGGTTTCGGGCGTTTTAATATTATGTTTAATGTTGCATGGAATGGAACGGAGAACATGCAAAAGCTTTCAATGTACTCAATCGTGAGCTCTTTCCACGGTTCGACCCCACCGGCTTTTCCCCATCACTGGCTTTTTCCCACCTCTGCCTGGTGGGTTTCAGCAACTACCCTACCGTGACTAGATCCGATCTCAGCCACCAGATCTAGCCGCCAGCCATCCCACAATTCGTCACCAAATCGGCGAACTCGAATGTTTTTGACTTCTGCTAACGAGGTGCAACAAACCGAATTCCTCTGCCACTTTGCATTTCTAAGCCCCTTCGGTATTTGACTTCTGCTAACGAGGTGCGACAAACCAGAGTTTCTCTTATATATTTCAACAATTACAAATCCCGTTTCGGAGCTTCGCTTCTCTTTGAGACTTTGACTTTTGCCAACGAGGTGCAACAATTCAGTTTGACGTACTTATGTCCTCTTCTGGCTTTCTTTTCTAGCACATTTTGGTATTTGACTTTTGCTAACGAGGTGCAACAAACCAGACATTCTTCGTATGTTTCTCTATTTCGAAGCCTATTTGACCATTTGGGAATTTGACGGCTCTTTGTCTTTTGCTAACGAGGTGCAACAAACCTGAATTCTCCTTGCGTTTACTTAAAATTCAACGCTTTTGGTATTTGACTTCCTCTAACGACTTGCAACAAACCGAGCAACACAACACCAGCCTCGATTGTACGAAGTCTGGGTCTGGTGGTCAATCGAATCCACTCAATGTTTCGGCCGACAGCTGGGCTTAGTCCAGATGTGCCTGAACATCACGAAGTCGAGCCTGGGAGCCTCATATCCGATGTGCGACAGAACCAAACTTCGTCCCTGTCATGTGTGCTGGCCTCAGTACGTGATGTCTGTCTTGGCTGACATACATGTACAGGTACCATCAGTTCCTTATATTGGGGACGAGAGCCTTGTGCATCCGGCATCGAAGATGGCGATGTGCAACAAAACGACTGGACATCCTTCGACTCCGAAAAACCGAAATCAACTCTGAATCTGCCGTAGAGCCTTCAATGTTGCTTACAAAAGTCACAAGTCGACATGGACGGGAGGCTTTGTACTTTTTCAATTAGGATTGAAGACTTGACACTCAACTATCGTGGATGAGAAACAACTTGTTACCTATGCTTTTCAAGCGGGAACTGGAAACCATGAATGTGAAAGTACATTGTACCAGATTCTCGCGAGCCTCCGCCGATAAAACCCGTTCGCAAGTGAAAGCTGGAAGAAGGCTCTTTCGAGCGTCCACTCAGGAGTCAGACCCAGTTTCTTCAAGCTCGAGTGTTGCTATTCTGCTTGTCTAGATACTAGACATACTAGTTCATTCCGTCGTACCAAAGAAACCAACCTCTGGGATCCATCCAGACTCACTCCCAGTATCAGCCACGAAGATGATTCAAACCAGCCACTTCCACAAGTCCAACCACGGAGCAAGAGACTGGCTTCCATACAGTATGCGCATGGGTATTCCCAGTTCGACGTTGTTCAAGCAAATACCCAAATATCAAGTCTTTCCCGCCTCATGACCACACCGACCCGCCCGTCACCCATAAAGATACTCACCTATGTGTTCCTCGAACTCGTGCTGAAAGACTTGAAGTGACCCAATTGAACACGAGCAAGACGAGTCATCCGAGACCTCCAAGCCTCAGAATCCCGTAAACTCCTGACAAGACCAAGCCCCAGCGCCCCGTCCCGCGCTTGACATGCAAGTCTATGTACATGTAACCTTGCAGGACATTAGTCTGCTTCCAGCAAAGCAGCTACCACCTCACTTCCACCACCCCTAACCGCGGTGGTGTCTTCATCTTTTGAGAACTGGCCTTGAGAGCTGTTACACGTGTAATTGGAGGTCTTTGAGCACATCCTTTCTACAAATTCACACGTTCATAGAAAGCTGGAAAGGCGGTTCATAAACGCATGAATTGACCCCCACGTTGGAGATCTCCAGAGCTGAAACGAAACTGGATTTACGGCCCGGGGGCCGGACTGATTGACTTGTGATGTATGAGAGCTGCTGAATGCTGTGGGGGCCGAATGCAAGATAATGAATAACTCGGGGGCGATGATGATGATCATCACGAAAACAACGTTGCTGGACTGATCCAGATTGCGAAGAGAAGGAGCTTTATGGGTATGATTACAACATGAAGCGGTTGCTAAGAGAAGCCATGGAATATACTCGGTTTGTTGGAGGTACCGTGTTGCGATCTTTCGGTTCTACATGTGTGTCCAGGGGTCGTACTGGATGCTGACTGTTCGGGGAGTGGGAAAGGGGCTCGAGCGTGGTCGACGCGGGGCAATGGCTGTCTGGCTCATGGCTGTGGCAGAGTGGGGGCTTTGCATATGGAGGAGTCAGTAGGGAACATGGTGCTGGTCGACGGCACAGCAGGAACCGCAAGACACACAGAGAAATTTATCCACGGTATCCTCGATGGCGTGCGAGTAGCGTTTCGCAACACCATGGTTTCGAGGAGTAGAAGCGACAAGACCAGGGATTAGCACTGGCATCGCGTGGGCGCCCCAGACTAGGACTCAGTGTGTAGGGATCGCAATGCTAGAGCGGTGATCAAACGTTGATCAATCCATCAAGTTTGAGTAAAGTCAGGCCATTTTGTATTCGTCTCTCAAGAGACCCGTGTGGGTTTTGGGTAGGTTGAGAAAACCATCCTTTAGAAAACAACGCGGGAAAAAGTATGTTGCAGCAGAGAACTTTTTTGACCTTTCCACCACTTCTTCACCAAGTCGAACGTCCAGATCGTGTTTGCAGACTTTTGCGATTGTGGCGGACTGTGTCGATGTCGTTGGGGACGTATCGAATGCTGGCTGGTGTCGTTGGCGGGGGTGTCGAAAGGAGAAGGGTTGCCACTCATTTTTTAATGCCGACGACTTCGACGTCGCTGCACTGGTGTTAGCTTTGGACTTCGAGTCTAGAGTACAGTACATGGGACTTGGCAATCGCACGTACAAGATGAGGTCGGAGTGAGGGGGAATGAGGCCGGGGAATTCCCTGTAGAGAAGTTGAAGTTAGCTATCGAGGGATTTCCTGCTGTACGTGTAGCCTTCTGTCGCAGCTCTGGTGTAGAGATCGTTGCGTTGGACCAGTATGGAGCAGGCAGTCCAAGCTGAGATGGCGCAAGTGCCCTTAGGTGTTTGCGGACGAGGGCTGGAGAGCTTACTGGCTGCCGTATGCGTCGCGGCTACAAAACAATCATTAGTACGCTATGTAGGTCAAGACGGCCGGAAAGTGCTGGCCAGACAATGGGGTAACTCACCTATCAATGAGGAGCCTAGCCTTTTCGCCCACCTTCATCTGCACAACACCTTCATCCCAACCTATCTACGGATCAGCCCGAGGTCGCGTTCGGATGCATTGACTGATGGAGGTTACCCTTGATGACTTGGCCAACGCCAATTTGCGTCTCAAACGGCACACCGCGCTTCCTCGAGGAGTCGAACCTAGCAGAGCTTTGGTTAGCGGATGGTGCAGCAGGGCACATCATCGACAAACTCACTCCTTGCCCGCCTGCCAGGGCTCGCCCTTGCCAACGCGGAGCCAGCCAGTGTAATGCATCTGGACATGGTCATTCTGCTTCACCTGCTGGCCAGTGCCAGGGCTGGACGGGTCGCGAATTACCTGAACCATTGCTGCTGATGTGGAATGGAAGGTTCTTTGGAAAGATCTGGTGATGAGTCGAGGCTGGAGTCTGGAGACGAAGGACATGGAAGTCAAGGTGGTTGTAGTTGAGGGGAGGCGGCGGGGAAAGAGAGAGAAAAGGTGGTGGGGTTGGACGTAGGGAGCTCGGCTGACTAAGCATGGACCTAGTGGGGTAAAACATTCGAGCGTTTTACATGTATGCCGCATCAACAGTCAACAGTCAATTATTGTTGCAACAGTCAGCTGCGGCGGCTACGAGTATTTGCTTCGTTCTCACTGGACGAGCGGAGCAGCGCTTTTCATGTTATTCCCAAGTGGTGCTCAACTCTTTCCCCCTTTGGTCCGCGGGGCACGACATCGAGACTCCTGGGACCTGACCACACCCTCGACCACCAAGCACCGCATTATCACGAACGGCCACTTAATGCACCGTTCAAACCCAATGCCATTCTGCTGGCTGCTGCCCCTGGCCTGCTCCAGTGTTCCTGAACACTACTGCCGCTCTTGCCGACCGCCAAATGCTATGCATATGCCATGCGGGCCCGTCCTGCCTACTCATCCATTGTCACTCAACTCTGAACCACGTGTAGAGTAGTCAGAAGCTTCATGGAAAGTATCGTTCTCCGCGGGACAATGATATCAGCCTCAATTCTACGGCATTCCTGCTCTTTCTTGCAATGTGTTGAACAACTTTCTATATATGTGCTGAATAACTTCCTATATATACCTTATGTACTGACACTTTGTCTAGGTCGAGGTACCCTCAGACACACCGGGTCTTGATATATGCAGTATTTCAACTTGCCCCGCAGCTTGAAGACGTTTACTCCTCCATGTCTGCGGGGGAGGATACAATCTCGATGCCGGCCTGCTAGTCATGAGGCACCTGACTACCTGTTTATGCTGATTGGGCCGGGGAATGGCGGATACATGTAGTTGCTAATGCCAGGTACACTTGGCGGCTGAGCCGAGCCGGTGAGAGGACTTGAGCTGCTTCAAATATGACCATGATGGTGTCCTCGTCGCCTCGGGTCCGCGAACACCGCCGTCATCGGTGAACCCGTCCCAATGCAGGCCAAACATCTGGTTTCTGCCGGCAGAGCCGTCGTAGGAGCCGGTTGGTTGGATTCGAATATCTCAGCGCTGTGGCAGAGCGTGTGACGACATATGCCCGCGAGATGGCTTCACGAATGCGATGTTGCTTGATTGCAAAAGCACTGGAGCACGCCATGGTGGACAGACCGACAAGGTGCTCTGCGGGCAGTACTGCGTTACGGCAAGTCACCACTCACCAGATGATTCGAACGTTGACACTTCCTGCACCCCTCTTACTATCGGGCATGCATTCGGCAGCCCTTATATCGGATCAATACAAGCCGAGTCTGCTCTGCACACGACAACCGTTCCAGACCTGCCTCAGATTGTTTGCATTGCTACCTGCTTGGTACCTAGTAGCTTCTCATCGCATGACCCTATCCTCCATATTCACCGATCCATACGACCTATCCTCCCATCCCGCTCCATGGTGTAGGTTGTGAGATCCCGTATAATTCTTGTAAAAGTTGGCATCCCGTATTACGCCCTACCACCAACCGCGAAAGACGAAGAGAAAGGAAATCAACGAGGCGGACTTGGAAGTTATCTAGGGTCCTGCTCTGTGAACCATGAGCTCACTGTAGTCCACGGCGCTAGTAAAAGGTTAGTTCGAAATCTTTCCAAGACGGCAAGGCAGGGCTTCTACTTACCGAGTCTTGTCAAGTAAGTGGGCTTTGTTCGTTTGGATGTCGGTCACTACCTGCTGGGCCATAGGACCAAGCAGGTCAAAACGCAGCTCCAAGACGTAGCTGTTGACGTCGTAGTTGGCCTCGAAGATATCCTCAGCATAAAGAAGCGGGACACTAGGACCACCGCGTCCTCTGCCCATCCTCAAGAATTCCAGCTCCAAGGCCTGGTACGCACACTCGAGCCTGTCGGCATCAGTGAAGTCGCGGCCGTTGGGGTCTTTGGCAAGGCGTGACTGAGCGTTCTTTATCATCTTCCTCCAAACAACGATTTCAATGCCCTCGGGCGGGTTGTGGGCACGTAGAAGCTGTCTTCCGGATGAAGCTGCAATGGTGGCGGGAGTGGCTGCGCCGGAAGCAAGGTTGTCGGAATCATCGTTGTTGGGAGTGTTCGTGTTGAGGATGGCAGCGGGGATCACTTCAGTGAAGATGGCTCCTGCGAGGATCGCGCCTTGAAATTTTGCATCCTTGATGACAGCGCGGGTGAAGTTTGCATCGGTGAAGTCCCCGGCGCTGAGATCGGCGTTCGTGAGGTTGGCCTCGGTGAGGTTGGCACCCCGGAAATTGCCCGTCATCTTGGTCTCCGTGAGAATTGAGCGCTGGAGGCTGGCGCGCTCAAAGCAACCGCCGAGCCAGGACTGGTGGAAGTTGGTGGTATCCAGCTGGGCACCACTGAAGTTCAGTCTGCCATGGATGATCATTGCGGAAAAGTTGTGGCCGCAAAGATTCTGATCGACGAATTCGATGCCGTTGTTAGCGGCAACGGCATCATTGATCGACTCCATCATGTAGGTGTTCAAGAAAGAGACAGTGTAGTAGAACGGAGAAGGAGAGCCGAGGACGGTGATCAAGACTCCAGGATCTGAAGATGAAGGCGGGTCTTGAGTTAGGCGGCAGGATTGTAGGCAAGAGGAGACAAGATCCGACGAGGAAGCCATGGTGAGCGAAAATCACCGGCCGAGGCTTGCTATGATGCCGTCGTAGGTCGTTCCGGATGAGGGAAAAGTGTTACTATCCGCAGGTCGGATATGTTGGAGGGGGGAAGGAAACTGTGCGGTTGGAGGACGCGCCCGAGGACTGTATAAGTTGGCTGCCTGAGGCCCGCCTCACTTAACTTGACGTGGCTGTCCTGGCTAGCAGCTACTCCAAGCTTGGAGTTAAGAATTCCTCGTTTGCTGATAAGTGGCAAAATGTCAGGTTAACAAATATACACTGATCATGACAACAGACGACTACTGGTTCCTTCTGAGCCTTCTAGCTCTTGTGACCACCATAAACACGGAGTGGCAATCACAACACATAGAATAAATTGGGAAAGTGTGTTTGCCTAGGCTATATACATCCTTGCTTTCCTTAAGTTGAAACCTGCAAGCTTCCATTGTCCCAAAAGGCTTGGTCGACGTGCTAATTACACTCGCCCTTCTTCAGGCAACTACCAGACAGATGCTCGGTTAGTATTCAAGGAGCGTGTTCACCAGCGGGAAACAGGAGTATGATCAGTGATTGTCCGTCCAGTCCTCTACTTATTCAACGAACTTGAATTATCACTCCAACTCCATACCGCTCACTCATGCACGGCTAACATCACATTCTGACTGGTTTTTCACCATTCTGGTACTTGTCGACCGAGGGTCCGAGTGATCGTCCGTGAGGTCCTCTGTTATCGATCAGTTGTCCACCTGGGTGCCAGTGCTGTGTTTATACAAAGAGCCTGAATCGACACTCCAATTCCATTCCGCTCACTTATGCACAATTACTATCATGTCCAGACTGATTTTCATGATTTCATAGGTATCAGCAGTACTTGTCGATCTCTAGTAATAGCAGCAAGTTATGTGCTGTCCGAGTCCCAGGATATGATCATATCGTTGGATTGGATACAGAAGTTACAACACAAAATAACTACCACTGGAACAAGCGGAGTTAAAAGTGTCGAGGAAGTTGGTAGTCTGATCGGGATTACACAATGAACCATGAATTATGGCACCGTCTATGTTTTAGATGGAGACGAAACGTCTCAGGGACGAAAAGTCATTTTATAGCTAGCTTTCTAGCCTCACCTGATCCTCTTAGTCGAGAGCTCCTTATTTGTAGATAAGACGAGAGGTGCAAGAAATAAGTACGCTCTAGTGACAGCAGAGGCCTGTCACCGTTCATATATGGCTGGATACAGAATTTAGGGCGCAGCAAGCCATCAAAACAAACAGGGATGATGGTGTTGAGAATCCCTATAGTCTGATCTTTCTAGTGGTATTATCATGGACAATAGATAGGCGTTGGTGGGAACTTAGGATAAGTAGGAAACTACTCGGGGACAAAGAGTTCCTTTCATAGCTAGCCGTCTGACTCCACCTCCTTTCCCTAAGGCGGAGGGATTATCCCATCTTCCGTCAACAACAGGGAGAGTCACCCTCGCAACAACAGAGTAGCCGAGTGACAGCAGAAAACAAGCCAGTCCAAAATGTGACCAAATCGCTGAATCAGGTACAGAAGGTGCGACATCGAGCGCCACCAAAACAAGCAAAGCCAAAAGTGTTGCAAAAAATCGGTAATCTGACCTTTCCAGTTGCCTTACACCATCGTCCTGGCCATCTCCAAATCGCCAATCCGGAGATGGAGAGCAAAGGGCTGGGGAACAAGGAGTCCTTTTATACATGTCTCACTGGACGTCCTAGCACAGCGCCGCTCTCGCACTTATATGCAACCACCTGAAACGGGACATTTCTCACGGCAGCAGTATACGACAGTGGCACCAGCAAGTACCTTGCGCCGTCATCCATGGAAATGGAATATAGTGGGATAGGTATAGAAAGTAAAAGCCACCAAATCAAACATGGCTGAAAATGTTGAGAAAACCAATACTTTGAAATTTTCAGGGGTCGTGGGATCACAACATGGGCCATGGGCCCATGGACGTTGCGATCAGCGAGTCTGATTAAAGCAAATGGGACGACTTGTCCTTTTATACATGTTTGACTCGATATCCCAGCACAGCACCGATCTCACGCTTATTTCAACAACAGGACGAGTCGCACGACAGTATGGTACTTGCGAGACAGCAGCAAGCAAGCCACTGTCTACGGGAATATGAGGAGATGCAGAAAGCAGGACACGCAAAGCCATCAAGTCAAGCCAGGCTGAAAATTCAGAGACACTCGCAATATGGATTTTGCGGTTGAGATAGGCCTATTCTGCGGGCCATAAGCTCCCGTCAGCATACTCTGCCTTGAGTTGGGATGGTGGAAAGAAAAAGATCACAGGACACAGGGTTCTTTATATACCTACTGCCCGCCCAACAGCCTTGGCGTGCCCTTGGCTACCGGACTTGATGCTTAGTTCACGTGAGATAACAAGTACCTAATGGCACTGCGGTGACTTGCTGGAAAGACAGCAGGATGAACGGAAGGTGAAATATAGCGGAGGAGGAAGGGCGGAGAAGATTGCGCGGTTTTAGGAAGAACAGGCGTGCAGTAGAGTCCCAGCCTCAGAGCCGGAAAGAGGAACTTCAGGGTTGGTCTGCATCCAAGTTGGGTCGATTGGAGGTGAACATTTTCTTCAGCTTAGAGACAATTATATCGAGGAAGTGGCATGGGTATATATAGCTTTCATAGGTAAGCGTTGACTGCGACTTACGAGTTCGGTCTTCTGCTCTGTAGTAAACTCCGCCGCGGACCTGATCCAGCATCACATACACGCGCCTTCTGTCAGTCCCCAGGGAGCCCGTCGTCACAAAAATCCAACATCAATTAATCATCGCATCTCTATCCCTACCCCTCACCCCCTCAATTTCCTCATCGCCCTCCTCATCCCCTCCAACGTCGTCCGTTCCCTAACCAACATCCCCCTCGCCAACTCCCTCACCGCCTCCCTCCCCATCTTACAATGCGCCTCCTGCCAGCCCGCCAACTCGGCCGCCACCACCTGCTGCGTATACATCAACTCCCTCCTCATGCCCTCCTCTTCGCCCTTCGCCTTCTTCGCCTTATCCTCTTTCTCTTCATTCAATCGCTGTCGTGTATCATCGAGAAGTCCTAAGGGCCAACGTGTGGACCGTGAAAGCGAGCTGTAGGAGCGGTCGATGGCTTTTTTGGAGGCTTGGATTGAGGAGATGAGGGAGGTGGGACGGGAGAGTGAAAGGAGCATGGCGATTACGGTGCCGTGGATCGAGAGCATGGTGCTGTGGAAGGTGGCGTAGGGGGATGAGGAGGGGGCGAGTGTTTGGACGTAGGCTTCGAATGCGGAGATGTGGGATTGGGGGACGAATGCGAACATGGAGAAGCCGCGGGAGACGAGACAGAAGGCATCGTAGAGGTCTGTGGAAATTAGCTCATGTGCAGTTTGAAGTTTGAAACTAGCGACTGTATAGATAGTATGAACGAGAGCAACTTACCAGTCGAGATTATACGCAATGCATTGGCTCGGCGCGTCACACTCTTTGTCGAGTAATTGACAGACCTCACCATTTCTCTCGCGTGATCAACAAACTGCTCTACGGCCCGCAGGTCTTCCACCGGCGCATACTCATCGCGAACGGTCTCGATTCTTGCCTCGGCCTTGAGCTTACTCCGCTGCTCCATCTGTTCTGACGAAATATCAGGAACCAATATGAACTCCCAGAGCATCTCATGAGTCGCAAAGGTGGAATGCGACATCAGGATCGACAAGAAAGTGTTCAGCCGGAGTTGGATGTCTCTCAGTACGGCTCTTGATGGTTTCGAGGGAAGCTGAAACGGTGACCGCATGTTGTTGATGGAAGGGAGCCACGATGCGGGATTCTCCAATCCGAGGAGTCGGGCTAGGGTCTCGAAGTCGCTTAGAGATCGTCGGCATGTCGTGACAGTAAACCTGTCTGTCTCTGAAGGTGCAGCAGACTTGATGACGAGCCGGATTGTTGCATCCTCGACAAAATAGGACCGAACAACGGCAGTCCTTCGTCCATCATCGCTTGCTTTCCCAAGAAATAAGACTAGATCATCGATCCGGTTTCTCACGTCGTCGTCTTTGGCCAACTCCACTGCGGTAAGGCCTCGAAGTTCTCGAGCAAACAGATCAACCCTTGGGTCGCCGAAGAGCGCTCGAACCATCTCAACCCTTCCGTACTTGCTTGCAACCATCAGCGCTGTAAACTTCCTGTCGTTGGTCGCATTGACGTCCGAGTCACACGAGAACAACAGCCGTAGCGCGAGCTGAGGATCGTTCACGATATGAAGCAGAGTGTTCCCCTTATGATCAACATGATGATCGAGATGTAAGCGGTCTCCGTCGCCTTGCGCCGCGGTGGCCATGTCTATCCCGTCCTCCACCATAGCTTTGTAATTAGTATTATCGTACGATCGACACAAGGCAAAAAGGGGCGTCTGCCCATTCTTGTCCTTTTGTCGCCAAGGAAGCAATCTTCCAACTCGAGTGATTAGGAATGGCGCGTTGAAGAGATAGTGAGCGACGCTTCGACCGCTGGTGTCTTGCCGTTGAAGGTACTCGATGATTATATCTTGTGAACACGCCTGATATATGAAGTTCATAATGATATCTATGATCTCCGTGTGCCCTAGCTGTACAGCTGCGCTAAGCAACGTTGTGCCTTCGTTGTTGGCGTCTCCGAGAATGGCATCATGAGGATAATACTCTTCCAGCGACAGAAGATACTTCAGGGATTCGGGTTGTCCGTGTTGAACTGCCATCATGAGCACAGACTCCCCTGAGGAGTCTTCTGTCTGTGACAGTCGCTCGATTGATGTGTCACCCTCGATACCACTGGTAGTCGAATCGATCGTGGCAGATCTCGAGTGGTAAGAGATCTCGGAGTTATTAGAGTGATTGGACATACTCCTCGTGTCCATAGTGACGGTTTTTGGCCGTCGTAGGGGCGGTTTTTGCTCTTCCTCTGGGGCTGCATTCTGGAATGGAAAGACATGAGCCAAGCCTGATGAATGCTGTGATAGTCCAGCCACCCGAGTCACAGACGATGCTGAGGAACCGTTCGCTCCCTTCCAAGACCAGTGAGAGAAGGCTTGCAATCCGTTGGCGTCCGCCGGTACCTCGTCGTCGATGGCATCTTCAGACACACTGTCCGGCTCCATGATTTTCTTCATCTCATGGACTTTCCCTTCCGACGTAGATTGCCAGAGCTTCTTATTCCTCCGACTTGCTCTACGCAGACCGGCGGAATCGATTGTCAAGTACGTAAGCACCGCTTCGAAAGTGCTCAGAGCATAGCCCATTTCGCCACTTTCGACATCATCGATGAATATGAAGTGCCGCATATAAACCAGCCTGGCTTGGAGATTCCGTACTTCTGCTCTGATCACGACGATCAGCAGCAAAGACACCAAAGTATCCGCATTGATCGTCAGGACTGGATTCGTCTTCTCGGAATTGGCGCTTGTCGCACCGTTGGAGTCAATGGAGTGAGTCACGGTCTTCAAAGTCGCCAGTAGGACCGCCATCATTTCTTGAGGACTTCCAGCGGCCGCAATCTTCTTGAATTCCTCCACAGCCTTAGACAAGCGTAGAGTGAGTTCACGCTTTCCCCTTTGTCCTCCTTGAATCGGTATGCCAACTTGGGAGATGTCCAAGTATTCCATCTGTCGAATTTTGGCTTCGAGCTCCAGGTCATCGCCACGAGTGAGAGCGCATAATCGAGGGTACAATATTGAGTCATGTACTTGCTCAGCGACGTATCGCTCGATCATTTGTTCCACTATAGTCCCAGTGACATCCGTGGTAGCTCCAAGCAGCGATAACTGCTGCTTATCAACCATCTGAAACAGATCGATTCCAGTTGTGACGGCTGTCTCGAGAGCTCCACGCATGACGTCCTCTTCATCCTCGGTGTATAGATTCATGTCAGGTCGCCCTTTGACATGTCCATTCGAACTTCCGCTGGCTCTTGAAGAGCTGCTGTTAGACCTGGCATGTTTGACGGCTGTTGTGATGGGACCATCAGGGGCGGGATCTGGTATGTTCGGGGCGGAAGGAGGAGGAGGTAGAGGCTTCTCAAAGACGTTGTGAAACTCCTTGAACATTTTATCTAGTCCTGGCTGCATCTGACGGGCGATCATGGGGAAATTGTTCAGAAGGTCGCCAAAATTCTTGATATCCTTTTTTCGAAGCATGGGATGATTGGACTCTGGTGCAGTCGAATTCGATGAGGCTCGCTCGGGATCGGTTCTCGAATTCTCGGAATTGGAAATAGAAGCCGCAAAGGGTGTAGGAACCGAGGCCTGGGGTATCTTGATCTCTTCGCATACTCCAGTCAGAGGCCGTGAAATGTAATATACGAGCCATGGTCGTGGCTCCAGGGAATCAGGATACCAGATTGCATCATTCAACAGTTGGGCTTGATTGAACAGTTTGAAACCTGCTCAACAATCAAATCAGCATTCGACTTTACATTCACCAGAATAGTCCCACCCTTGTTGCTATACACAAAGTTGTCCTTCACCACCACCGTCCGTCCGTTCACTGTGGTGAACTGCTTCGCCCTGCCCTTGATCTCGCGCATATTTGGTGCATCCTTCCCTCCCGCCGTGGAGACATTGTTGCCTGTGACTCGCAAGACATGGCTTCCCAGGAAATCCTCGGATCCGGCAAGGTCTGCGAAAAGGGCACCGGTCTCACGGTCGCGGGAGGTAAGGAGGACTTCGGTAGTGGGGACAAGTAGTAACTGAAGGCCCAGTTAGCATCTTCACGTCTGCTCACTGGCATTCCGGAGCTCTCATACATGTTGATGGACCGGGGTACACTGCTGGGGCAGAGTACTCCTAAAGAAGGCGCACAGAAAGGGATTTAGGGGTTGCATTCATTCGACATTTGCGACCAACATCGGTGGCTTCGTACGTGTTGCTCGGCGTGAGTTGCGACGAAGGTTGGAGTTCAGTCCGGAGCAGTGGTAGAGTTCGGCGCGCGGACCGCTAAGGAGGACGGTTGTGTGAAGCAAGCGGTATGTTTGCCCGGATCGAAAGGACAAACAGTCGTGTTTTAGCTGGCAGAGAACTGAGCGATCAGGAGGAGAACGATTTTAGACGTGTGAGCTTTCGTGTGGTGGAAAGGAGAGACAACGATGAAAGCTCAGCCGCGCGAGTCGATGTCATATGAACAGGTCGCTGTTACCTGGTACCTTCAAAACCCCAGTGAGTGCATTCGGCAACTAACAAATTTGATAAACTAGAATGAGTGAAGTATCTCAAGTATAATTTCCTACCAAGCCCTGAGAAATATAATCTCGAAATAAAGAGACTATCTGTATATTGTTGGCTTAATTTAGTATATTCTAGGTTCAAAGCATTTACCTCGTAGACACCACCATAATGCTCCTGCGACACCACGTGTTTTGTAAACCGTGCCGATAAGCTTTCCTCTCACAAAAGCCATGAACTCCCTCACAAACGTCAGGACGACGTGTTCCATTTTTCATACGCTCTGAGAAAAGAGGAAGTCTCGCAAAGGCTGCAGGATTCGATACAGACCTTTTACGGGGCTGAAAGAAGCCATTCCTTCGCAATGCGCCCCAAGACACTGTCCTGGCTGTGCCCCGCGCTGCTGGCGATAAGCCCGCTGTGTGAAGCTATCCACGATGACCGCCAACACGTCTTGACCGATCTCGGAACTGGAAATTCAGATGAGATTCGTTATGGAGCGCTCCCGAAGCTGAAGGAGGGGAGCGGAGATGAGAGTCCATTTGATTCAAAATTCGATACCTTGGTCAACAGGACGCTGGATCTGTGGAAGGTGCCTGGTTTTGCCATTGGCGTTGTTCGGGGTGAGAAGAAGTGGGCGAAGGTGAGCTTGATGAATTTGGCTCTGCTTCTCTCTTCTCTGCTTCTCCCTTCGAGAGGCTGTAGGCCCTACAGGTTTCCAAGTGGTCTTATGACATGGGTCTCTGACTCTCCAGTCTGTTTGCTGCACCTTTCTCCTTTTTTTGGTCAACTTTTTGTCGCTCGAGATTTCTTGGGTTTGTGTTCGGTCTCAGGAGGTCGGTATCAAAGTGGAATACTTTCTCCGAGGCATTGCGATCCTCCGTTCTCGAGGATACTAGGGGTTGCAATTGCATTTAGAGCTGTCGATTACTTCCCCCAACATCCAAGCGATCTAAATGATCCTGGCTTGTCATGTCCCCAATCTACCTACTAGATGCATATGGTTTTCTGACATCCCACCAGGGTTACGGCTTTGCCACTGTTCCCGATACACCTGTCACTCCCTCGACCATGTTCTACGCTGGTAGCACCACCAAAGCTTTTACCGCGTCCGTAATGGCCATGCTTGTGGAAGACGATGAGAACTATCCTCACGTGAAGTGGGACACCCCGGTTTCCTCGCTCATCAGGGACGACTTCGTGCTTCAAGACGAGTACGCAACTAATCACATCACCATCGAAGACATACTATCACACCGCACCGGCATGCCCCGTCACGACGCTTCGTACGCAAAGCACTACAACGGCTCACCCGCCACGCCCCGAGACGTCGTCCGATCTCTCCGTCACCTGCCCCTGACAGCCGAACTGCGAACCACCTACCAGTACTGCAACACAATGTTCGTAACAGCATCGCAAGTCATCCAAAGACTGACCAAAACCTGGTTAGGCGACGTGATCGCAGAAAAGATCTGGAAGCCACTAGACATGAACTCCACCTACTTCTCTACAGCCGCAGCACTCAATTCATCCAACGACCTCGCCATGGGCTACTATTACGACAACGCCACCGACTCGTACAAAGAAGTGCCTTACACCGACCTATCCAGCGTCAGCGGGGCCGGAAGCGTGATTACCAATGTGGAAGACTACTGCAAGTGGCTCTATTCACTCATGACACTTTCCGGACCGCTTTCAAACACAAGTCACCGTGCTGTCCGTCAACCGAGGAGTTTTGTTCCTGATAGTGAGGAAAATGGTGCGCTGAAAGGCATGGTTGCCTACAGTTTGGGCTGGACTGTGGGAAACTATCGAGGCTATGAGGTTATTTGGCATACCGGCGGAATGGAAGCTTACGGAACACACCTGATGTTCCTCCCAGAGCTTCAGTTCGGACTTGTGGCGTTTGGGAATACGGCATATACTTCCTATGCTGCACAGGAGACATTACTTTACCACTTGGTTGATAACATCATCGGCGTCCCGGAAGAGGATAGATTTGATTTCAACAGCCCGTAAGTTGCGAATATAAATATTGCTGCTCCTTGACATATTCTTCCCCTGTAGTCCCCTGACAGCCGGCTTCATGTCAAGACAGGGGCTTCGTCTGAATCACATTTAGGTTTTTATCATATCACCAACGCTAACCACAATGTCCCACCAACAGAAACCTCCAATCCCTATCCCGCCGCCGCACAAAATGGCACAACGCAGCCCAAGAAGTCTACCCCCACCTCCCCGCCCGCAAAACCCCTCCCTCGCTCCCCCTCCCCTCCTACTCCGGTACCTACTTCCACCCCGCCTATCTCAACATCACCATTCAACTCCCCCTGACCGACAACGCCTCTTCCCCATCTTCCCACAACCCCCTCAACACCCAAGATCACGACCCACACACAACCCCTGGCATAACCCTCTACGCCTACCGCAAAACCCAAACCTGGCCCGCCCAATACACATTCGAGCACGTCTCCGGCGAATTCTGGGTCTGCAAAATGGATTCTTTGACTAGTCCTGGACTGGCTTTTAGGGAAATTGGCAAAGCGGAGTTTAGATTGGGTTTGGATGGGGTGGTGATGTTGGGGGTGGCGTTGGAGCCCAAGATGAGGGGGGAGTTGATTTGGTTTGAGAGGGTGGAGTGATTTGTGATGGGCTCCCTGGCGGACCCCTGGCGGGCCCTTGGCGGGGGAGGAGGCGTGAGAGAGATGAGGAGAAGGGGAGACGGGGGAGGGGGGGAGACGGGGGAGGGGGGGGATGGGGTGCATGTTTTTTTTTTCAAGGGCACACATTGAGAGCGGGCGGTCTGCATGGCGTTTGATACCAATTGCATTTCTTTACTAGGGGCAGGGATGTTTTTGCTAGATTTGCTTCTCACGACGATATGATATGCTAGTATGATAGTAGGTAGTATGATTTGCCGCTTCGAGACTCGGTGATGCATAATATTATGAACAGATCAAAGAAAAGACCAAGAGGGGAAGGGGCCGAACAGCTAATAGCCTTGCTTAATCGAATGAAAATCCCAAGAGACCCTGATTCCTAAATGTGAAATACGATAAAGACGAGTTACTCACAGACTGAGACAGTGGCTCTCAAGACGAATTTGTGATACAAAATGCTGACCCCCATACAGGCTTTCATCAAAATACAAAAATGAACACGCATAATCATGCTGCCCAAGTTTCGCAGAGATGTTTTTGATGGTAAAAGTCCGATTTGACTGTCGTAAAGTTGGACCCAGCCCCGAGTCACCAGGCCTTTTCCTTTCCGTCCTGCTGTGCCTGCCATTACTCCAAACAATGCATGCATAACGGTAAAACACGCCGGAAGCCGAAAGCCATTCACTCCCTAACTATATCCAGATCATCATCGTCGTCGTCATCATCAACCACAACCTGCCTCCCCTTCCCCTTCCCCAAAAACGCCTCCATCATACTCTCACCCCCCAGACTATCCCTGCCCGCCTCCTTAATCCCCCTCTCCGTCACAAACCGCGTCTTCTTCGCCACCGGCTGCTGCAGACTCTCCCCCTTCTTCATCTTCCCCAACGTATCCCGCAACCCACTCCCCCACCCCACCGCCCCCGCCGCACTACTCGAACTCATTACCGTACTTTCCCGGCGCCGTTTCATCGGACTCAGATGGATCTGCTTCGCCTTCCCCTTCTCAGCAAGCAGTCCCAGTTTCCCCGCATCCGGCACCGGCGGTGCTTCAGGCCGCTCAATCGCCTTCCCACCCGCATCCAGCATATCTTCAGGCCGCAGCGCCGCACCGCTCTGCCGGCCCATATAATCCCTCCCCAACCCCCCACCCGCTCTAGCCAGCCGACTCGCAATATCCTTCTCCTTCTCCTGCTTCTCCAACCGCTTCCGCATCCTCTCTTCCTTATTCCCGCGATGAAAAGCATCGCCCTCAAAATACGCATCATCCAGCAAATCCGCCGTACTGCGCATACCCCTTGACACAAAGACCTGCGTTCCATTTTTGCCATCATAAAAGGTTCTCTTCGCCTTCTCCTCTTCTTCCTTGCGCTCCTTCCAGCCTGTGATATCTCTACTGTTGTATCGCGCACCGCCGAAGCGGCTGGAGCGTCCCCCCATGCCGAAATCCATGGTGTTGACTTCCATGCGGCTGGCTTTGGTTTTCTTGACGGCTTCGTTGGTGTGGTATTCGCAGAATTCGGTGTGGCGCGCGTCGATCCAGGAATTGCAGGGCTTGCCGTCTTTCTTTACTGACTTGCAGAAGCCGAGGTCGCGCGCCATGCCAATCTCCAGCACCGTGTCCTCGCTAGAATTTATCACGACGCTGAAACGCCCGGTGTTGGCGTCCTTGGGCGCCATGATCATTGGGTTTAAGATTGCAATGATGGTGCCTTCGGTGAGTTTCCAGAAACGGTCGAAGCCGGTTTGGAAGAGGAAAAGCTCTAGCTCCCATTTCAAGTCGGTGAGAGTGAGGATCATGAATTTGCCTTGGGTGGAGGAATTGGTGCTGTTTTTGTGCTGGATGGGAGCGGACTTTTTGGCGACGATGGCGATGAGGACGATGTCTTCTTCGATGTCCGGGAGGGCGAAGTCGGGGGCTTTCACGACTTTGAGGGTTTCGGGGAGGAGCATGACTTTCTTGCCGGTGAAGGTGCGGGTTAGGGTGTTGTGCGGTAGAATGCGTTTGGAGAGGTGGATGGATGAGTAGGGTTCGAATTGGGAGGCTTCGGACTCGTCCATTTCGGAGGCTGGTGGCTTTCTGGCGCCGCGAGATGATGGTCTTGCTGGTTGCGATGACTGCGAGGAACTCGATGCGTTGACCGCAGGTGTACTTCTTGACCGTCGTAGTAAACCACTGGCTGGTCTATTGGATGCTGCCATGACCTCTTCCCTCGTGAATTGTGGAGTTTCTCGGGGTGCGTCTGGTATATCGACAGCTTTGCTCTTGAAGTGCTCCATTTCTTCCTGGCCTATACCGAAACTCTTACTTCTAACAGCCTCAATATGTGCTTTCCTCTCTCTTTTGTTGATTTCCTCATTCCTGACCGATGCCATCCTTTCACTGAAAGAAGCTGGACGCGGAGCTTCTTCTTCGTAAGCAGGCGTCCTGGCACCCCTTTCCCGATTGCCAATCCGTGATTCGGATTTCCGTAGATAACCACCAAAAGAAGCTCCCTCATCCTGAGCACTAGAGGCAGTACCCTTGCGTAGACTCGGGGCTCTTTTCAAGGAGATATCATTGGCCTTGCGTCCTTTATCAATACCAAGCAACACCCGACTCGGTGACTTGGGCTCCTGTCTAGGCTGCACCTTTCGAATAGGAGAGACAGGGACTTCGACATGATCCCTCGCCCTCGACGTCGTCTCCTCCCTGCGCTGCGAAAACGCCGACCTAGCGCGATCCCCAACCTGCCCACCAGCCCTCGATATGGAGCCAGTGCCCGGTCTTCTCGATACCGGATCTTGGTCCGAGTTTTGCGACCCGTCTGCGGCTTTTGATTTTTGTAAACGCTTGAGCTTGAGACGGGCTTGGATCTCCTGCAGCTTCAACTGCAACGTCTCTTCGTCCTCTTCTTCCTCGTCATCGTCTGCCATTTTGTCTTGCAGAATGTCGGCGGCGCGGGAGTGGAAGGCGGCTGCGGATGTAGCGCGTTTGAGAGGGGAGGGGGAGGGCGAGGTTCGGGCTTCTGCTAGACGTCGACGGCCGCCTGGGGTGGAAAGAAGGGCGTCAAGAGGAGAGCGAGGAGGCCACTGGGGGGAGGTGGAAGCAGCTATGGAGATTTAGCGGGAGAATGTGGACGTAGTAGTGACACTGGGTACAGTACGGTTTGACATTATATGTATTTATTGGGAAGGAGTGCCATAGGCGCTCTCGCTGTCGAAAGTCGCCCGGTTGATCGCGGGGAGCGAATGTATGTCGAATGTCAACGGTGAAACCACGCCGACGTATTGACCAGCAAGTTATATCAGAAATGAGAGCAAAATGCTGGTATTCTAGTAGGCCAGGTCCAGAGTTGAAGTACCTCAATGTACATGACATGCACATGTGAAAAGCTGGCAAAATATGGTTTTGCTAAGAGATCATGGTGCATGAGAGATGTTGGGGTAGATGTCTTGGCGCGTTACACTTTCAGTCGCGTCTCGCGCCTCAACCGCGTCTTCCTGTCAAGATCTCAATCGACCCTCACTTAACACATTAAGTGCCAATTTTTGGATACTGTTGCGCTGTCTCCATTTTGGCTTTTTCTGCATCAACTAAGCGACATGAAATTGAGTTTCTAGAACAAAAAGAAAGGAACGCCGTCCTCGATAGCCAGAAACCCGAGTCAAGTCGAGTCCCCGACCTCGACCAAATATCCAAAATGCCTCCCAAGACTCGAGCCTCGAAGACCAAGACCCCTAAGACAACAGCAAAGAATGCCGCCGAAGCAATCGCCGCCAGCTCCACAACAGACCAGAAAGTCCCTCTTGAGCCCGAATCCCCCAATCCGCCCAAACTCTTCATCCTCCCAAAAGACACCAGCCCCGAAGCGCGTATCGTGCTTCTGCCAAACCCACGAACATCCATTGCCTCGCGATATTACCATTGTCCAGAAAAAGGCTTCTACGAGTTTACGAAAATCGCCGCGCCGAAGACTACGCCCCGGAGCTGGCTGCTTACAGGCTTCGACAGTAGCAAGGGAGAATATGGGAAAGATGGAGAGGCAGGAGAGAAGAGGACTGGCTATGTGACAAAAGCAGCAGATCTGTTTGTCGCAACGCCAATCGATGAGTTATTCCTCGTTCTGCCCGTACTAGCACCAGCAAAGAGCGAAAAACAACAACACGATGATGGTTCGAAAAGGGGGTTATTCCTCGAAGCTGACGATTACCTGGATAAGTTGAGCGCAGAATCGAAGCACTATCAGCGGATTCTGAGGGAACAGAGTAACAGGAAGAAGATGGAAAGGAGAATGGCGGTTGTGTGTGATACCGTGGAGGCGGGAGATGAGACGATGTATCGACTGAGCGAGAAGAAACTGGTGCAGGAATTGGTTGCGAAGGCGAAGCGTATGGTGAAGAATGGCTTTCCGGCTAGTATGGAAGAGAAGCTGGTGAGGAAAGCTTTGGAGCCGCCGGTGCTGGGTATCAAACGTACGGATACTGCTGCTAGTGGCTTGGAAGAGGACGAGGAGGTGTCGCAGTCTTCTACGGCGCCTACGACGCAAAGGACGGAGTCGCAATCGACTACATCTACGGGAATGTCAGAGGCTTCAACAGCAGCGACTTCGATTTCCGAGTCTGCAGAGGCTAATACAGCGGAAGAGTCCAACCCACTTCCGCCGGTTATTGTAGCCCCTGAGGGCGTTCCGGAGCTTCTTCGATTACGCACAGCTGTCTTTTTCCTCTGCTCTAACTACATGCCGTCGCACTTGGCTGACACGGTCAAGAAGACTCTCCTGTCCTCCGAATCACCCATCGACTTTGCTCCGTTGGATTCTCATCTCGCACATCTCAACAAGTTGCGACAAGAAGCCCTGGCTTCCCGGTCACTTGGCGATTTCTCACGGAAGCGCTCTATGAACGAGGATGACGAAGGCGCCGAAACGCGTGCAGAGAAGAAACGCAAGAAAGACGAAGAGGAGAAGCGCAAGAAGGCTGGCGAAAGCCGAGGAGTTAGGGAGCTTAAGAAGGTCAATGTTTCGGGGATGAAGAAAATGAGCGACTTCTTCAAGAAGAAGGTATGAATTGGGTATCCTGGGGTTTCTTGCATGATTCAAAAAATTCATGGCGTGGGCTTCTAAAGGTTCTTGTTGGGTATCTTGTCGGTCTGCTGGGATTTGTAGGATAGAAACAGTCGATGACATGAATTCTAATCAGAATTCACCGTATGCCTCTTGCTCTGCCTCTTGTCCCCGTTCCCCTCCCAGTGCCCGCGCTGCTTCTTGTTCTCGCAGGTGTTATCCTACCAGTCCCAGACACTCCACCTTGTCCTCCAACACCCACGTAATTGGAGCTTGTAGAACTCGTGCCTCTGCCTGTTCCCCTTCCTCTGCCTCGAGTGCCCCTGACGCCTCTAGTCGCAGTGCCTGCTTGACGCTGTCTTTCTTCCTCTTCCGCCTTGCGCCTAGCCTCCTCTCTACGTCGTTCTTCCTCAGCAGCACGCCTCTCTGCTGCTTGGGCTTTCAGTATAACCTCATTCTCCATATCTGCCAGATCGGCGCTTGCTCCTTGCCAGTTGGGGTTCAGGATCAATCGCTGGTTATGTTCCGTTTGTGAGAGAATGCGAGTCCACGTATTGAGTAGTGTAGATGCTGAAGAGACGGTCCGCGAGACATTCTAGAAGATTGTCAGTTTAGTCTCCTTGTAAACCAATGCCCTTCTAGACCAATATAATATAGCAGTAACCTACACCCATATTGCCCTTCGCGGTCTCCAGACTGGATATGACATTCTCAATCACAGAATTGATACCGCGCACGCCCTCCAGCTCCCGCTGCAAAGCAACCTCACGCGCTTCGCCAACATCGAACCGCGACTCTCCATTCTGCTGTTTCGTCTGTGTCGTCGGCGGGGGCGCTGCAGCAGAACTTGCCTGCTCGGCCTTCTTCGCATTGGCGCGCTCTTTGGCTTTGGAGGCTAGTCTCGACGGCGAGGCGAAAAGGTCTGAGGTATCTTCGTCGGACAGGTCCATGCTACCGTGGTCAGGGGTGGCCATGGCTGGAGTGGCTGGAGAGGCTGGAAAATCTCAATGGAGCTTGAGCCTTGAATTGCAAGTTTGGGAGCCAAGTCGGCAGTACATAGACTAAGATTGAAGTGGGGAGTACCTTAAGGTAGGGTACCTGGTTGCGGGGTTGGATGTGGCTGGTTGTTTGGCGGGGGTTGACGATACCAGCAGAGGCCAACTCAGGTACGAGAGCCGCTCCCAAGGACTCGGGATGTCACAAACTAGGAGCAAAACGCGTAGTATTTTGTCCTCCTTTCGTCCTAGGACAATTGCTTCACAGTTATGATGCCTCCTGAGATTGGCAGTGAATGTTTTCTTGGCTAGAGTTTGTTCAGATTGGCCTCTGTGTATCTTTTTGCCCAAGTCGCGTCGAACGCGGTGGTCTGTGCACCGCTTAATGTAAAGTGGGTCCACCTTCGGTTCACAGAGGCTGCGCCCGCCACGTCTTTTCGGACCCCGTGCGACTGCAACCTCCGCCCACCACCAACCACCACCTGCCAAAATCAACAACGGCCGGCTGTTGTTCATACCATTCCATCGCTCGAAGGTCGCTCTACTCCGCAACAACATCCGTCCTATTGCTATTTCCCTATTCAATAGTCCGCACCGCCCACCGACCGAGCCCTCTGCTTCTCCGCGCTCCACCGCCCTGCGCCCGTCACAGACTCAGCGTTCACGATCGATACAATAGCTGTGAACATACTTGCTTCTGCATCAATTCCAAGCATTTATTCGACTGCGCGCGCCGATTCTCAGAGCGCCTTCCATTCTTGCCGGTTTTGCTGGCCAGATACGACCTGTTGTGGCTGCCAAAGGAGTCGACTCTTTCCTATCTGAGCACGACGACGACGACAAAATGGCGACCATCATGTCAACTCCTCCGCCACCATCGTCTAGGATCCATACTCCGCGCGGTCCGCGACACGGCGCCTTTGCCGACAACTACCAGCCTTACTCACCTAGAAAGTCATCGAGAATTGCGTCGCGCCGAGCACGCTTGGCGCAAACTCCTCCTCCTCAAGCTCTTCCCAAAGCCAGCAAACAGCACCACTTTTCTCCTCCCACCACTGTCAAGAAGCCTGCGCAAGCTGGCAGTGTTGACACCATTCCACCAACTCCACAGACTGTTTCGAAGAAGTCTGCCAGGAGTGCATCAAGCAAGCAGAAGGTGTCGGGTGCCTTAACTACTGATTCCACCTCCAAGGCGGCTCACGCACTCGGCTTTCCACCTGCACCGCAAACCACCATGGCCGCATTACCTACCCCAGCCAAGACTCCCAAGAAAGCCGCTGCAGCTCCCTCCTCCTCCCTCAAAGCCGTCGCCCGCAACATCTTCTCCTCCTCTCGACTCGAGAACATCGACGTCTTGATGCCAGTGCCCAGAAGAAGCACCCGCAAGTCAGCCTTTGCCCTCGACAGCAAGGAAGAAGAACCGCCCATCATGCCCTTCACCGACATGCGCGAGCGCCGCCCCGAGATCGACAACAGCCTCGCCAATCCTTTCTATGGACGGGGAGCTCTTCCACCTGCTAGCCCGGAGACGCAGAGCAAGGCACGCGCCTCTGCTGCGAGGTACGCAGGTCGTGACGACGGAGCCCTCTTCACCTTGTAAGTTGCCCTCTATTCCGCTCCGGATTGCTGCATTGCTAACTCTGTCCAGCCGCGGCAAGAGAATGTTCAGAACCCACGACCAACTCGATAAGGAACGTGGAATGCAAGGCACGCCCTCGGTTGGTGACCGCATGATGGGTGGAGAGTTTGTGACTCAGGAATTGTTGGATCTCCTTCCTGCCCATCTTCGCGTGCCTTTGTCATCTCGCGATATCAAGCCCCGCAGACTCTTTCAGAAGGAGATTGCTGCCAAGCTTTTGGCAGAGGAAGAGGCAATGACCGACGTCGACGATGAGATGGTACTCGACAGCTCCTCTCCCGTTCAGCACGCTTACGAAGCTGGAGGAGGTGCTGCTACTCCCAAAGCTCACCAATCCACCCCCGACACGTCTCCTATGACTACTCGCGCTACCCGCCGCCAGAGCCTCCAGGAAGTCGCGGGCGCCGGTATCGAGAGGCCCACCAGCCCATTCGATGAGTGGAAGAGGGCCAAGCGCACCGAGGCCGGTGACCCGAGCAAGAAGCGCCCCGGAGACGAGCTTACCAGGAGCGGTCCTGCAGGCTCCAAACGACTTCGTCGTCGTGCCACAGGTGTTTGAGCGGCTTCAGTCTCGACTACCATCACGACTCATTTTCTTTCGATACAGCAGCACTCTTTCTATGACAGATGCAAGCTCGGCTTTACGATATCCTTGATGATCTTTCTGCCTGCGCCATCTTCCAACACGCCTCGAAATGATCTCTTGATTCACCAAGCTGCGGCCTCATCGAGTTCATCGACAATGGTTTCTGCGCGCGCATCTTTCTACGCGCCTCGAAACGATCTCTTGACGCGTCAAGCTGCGCGTCTCGTGCAGCTCCATCGACGAAAGTTCTGCGCCCGCGTCTTCCACGCGCCTCGAAATGGTTTCTTGATTCACCAAGCTGCGCCTCTCGTCTGGTACATCGACATTTCAATCCTCTGGTCTTCGTCGACTTTACTGCGCATGGGATTTGCCTCAACACATAGGTTCTGCGCTGTCTTCCTCTGCGCACACCTATATCTATGGCACAGTCGTACCTCAGTCAAACAACATACGACTTGTCAGAGATGGCCTTTTCTGTCGCGACCACGAGGTGCTCTGGTACTCGCACACGAGCTTGGTGGATCGATCAGCCGATATTCGTATGCGCGCTTTCATTGTTTTACTGCTTTCTTAGGGTTCGGGTTACAGAGCGAAGGCGTCTTCTGCACATATGCAGGGTACTGGGATCACACGTCTGACGGCATTCAGTTCGTACTGGGTTTTGCTTCCAGTTTGAACAGGCTTCACAGGGAAGCTTCGGATTCATGACATTCATCACTCGACGCAAAGGTTTTTTCCACTGGGACTTACAGGAAGGAAACTGAGAAGACACTCGTCGGAGGGAAGAATGCTAAAGGATCTCGAGTTGTTTTCAGCCGATCCCAGATAGGCCATAGGCTCTTGCGCAACAACGCAATGGAATAGAAAAAGATTACAATCACTGGTCTACTTGCCATGCTTTTGAAACGTGAAATGTGAAATCATCCAGTGAACTTATGCTAATGCTGCACTTTGTTGTGAATCTGGCAGCTCGAATACGCGTTCAAGACGCGTATGTCGTGAAGCAATTCAGACGCGGCTCCTCAGCCTTGCAGGAAGGCTGAAGTCAAAACCTTCCCCGGCCGGCACCCAGACTCCAAGTCCGACCCATCGGAAACCCACGTTCCCTTCTATCCAAACCTCAAACCGCGGCCAGATGACGAATGAATGCCGCGCCACTTCATTCCCGCACAATCCAGCGCTCACCGGATAGCCTGTACGTCTATTCCATATCTGAAGTTCTTAAAAGGGAAAACCAAGGACTGACGAATAGCTATCTGTAGGCATAGCGCTGTACCGCGCGCTGCTCTTGCAATGTCCTCGCATCCCACTACCCACTGAATTCGTACCTCGTGGGCCGGTGAATCCCCTGAAACATCTGGTGCGCAAGCAGTTTCGACGGAATCAGCATGTCGTGAGCGCAAGGTTGTGTGTTAAGGCGTTGGAGGTTGGGTATGAGGTGTGTATAGCATTGCTTCGTTCTTCAGTCTTCAACTGCCCCCGGAGAATATCCTACCTTCAACTTGCAAAATGAAATCTCGGAGTTTACCTCTGCTCCATAAGATTCATTTACTCGACATAAACTAACACGATTTCTTGCTACAGACCTCAAATCTCTTCCAAAAAGCCTCCGCCGGCGACGAGACGTCTGTTGGCAAAATACACGAGCTGCTTATGACCCTCCAACAAAAATCCCAAACCTCCAAACTCCTCAACACCCCCGCCATCCCCCCTCCCTCCCACCCTCTGTCCCCGATCAACCGCGAGACCCATCCCGAAAACTATCCCGTCGTCCGTTCCGCTCTGGCGCCCGGCTCAGAGTCCGCGCGCGCGCACCCCCACCTCACCACCCGCCCCCGCGTCTGGGCGTTCCCAGGCGCACCCAAACTCCTTGAACGCAAAATCCTAGAAACTCATGAGTTGCCCGAAGGCAAAAAACGGCAAATCCCCAAACTCGCCAGCGCAAACGGCATACCGTTTCTACGAATAAAAAAACCACAGCCCGCTTATCTAAGCAGGTTTATTAGAGATCGGATAAAGCAGCGAGAGAAACGCCATGGGTTTTTGGCGGATGCGGAGGAGATGGTTAAGTTGACACGGTGGGAGGACGCTTGGGATAGGGAGATGGGGGTGCTTGGGTGGAAGGAGGGGGTGGGGATACCGGAGGGGGTGCAGGAGGGCGTTGTGGATGGGGATGGCGGGGGACGGTGGGGGGAGGTGGTGGGGTGGTGGAGGAAGGCTGTGCTGAGGGAGTTGGAGGGGGAGCAGAGGAGGAATAGAGAGGTTGCGGATGCGATGTTGGGGGTTGTGGAGGAGGAAACGAGGAGGAAGGAAATGGAGAGGGTGGAGGCGAAGAAGGAGAGGAATGCAATGTATTGGGAGAGGAGGAGGGAGAGGGAGGGGGAGAACTGGAAAGAGAAGTCGGAAATGGGGGGAAAGAAAAAGAACAACGTGTGGTCGATGCGAAGAAGCCGACTCCCTTCTTCGGACGTTGATGGCGGATCGGGTATAATATGAAATACCATCGAGTCTGGTATCAGAAACAAAGTCTGGGTACATTCTTGCCCACAGATCGAGATCAGCGTCTTCTTGATCGTGTCATGGAGCGGTCAGGTGCTGGTGAACTTGCGGTTGAGGTGAACTTGCGGTTGAGGTGAATTTGCGCTCAGGTGAACTTGGGCTCAGGTGAACTTGGGCTCAGGTGAACTTGGGCTCAAGCTGAACCTGGTCCTCCAACCCGCCAGTTGAAGCCCGAGAAATTCCCTTCTTCACAGGAGAAGCTCAATCAAAGCAAAAAAAATACCCAAAAAGTATTTCCGTCAGGCATATACTTACTTCGACGCGGGAGTTGAACCTCCGGCCTTTTGGGCTAGCTACCTATTATTGTAAGGTCACGCTAAATCAAGTTTGACGTTGACCACACGAGCCTTGGAAGTTGGAAATCGGTTGATGTTAGTTGCTGGGCAATATGGATATATGGTGTGCCAGGTGTTTGGGTAACAAGGGGGGGATGAAAGCGAAAAGAAACTGAAAAGGGGTTGGGCCTTGGCTTTGAGGTTTTCGGAAGGGTGGTGAGGCTTTTGATATTGCTGTGCCTTGTGAGGAGCGCCTCGCCCTCTTTGGAGACAAACTCGAGCGCTGTATGGTTTAAAAGGGATGAGCTAAATCCCGGGTGGAGTTTCGAAATCCAGGTCCCAGGACAAGCCAAGGACTGTGTGGCGGAGGCAAAGAAGCTTACTCCCCTTTTTCGGCCATTGATGGTACATATTATAATGAATACCATCTCGTCGGCTATCAAAAAGAGTCCAAGTATGTATGTCCCCCTACAGCTCCAACCGGACAGTTGGAGCCCCGAGGCTGAAGCGAAAGGGCTAAAGCTAAGCGAGAAAAAAATTGCAAAAAAAAGATTTTTTCCTTTTAAGATCATTGCCTACAGATTCGACGCGGGAGTTGAACCCCCGGCCTTTTGGGCTTCACTTTTGAACACGCTAAGCCAACGAATTTAAGCGGAATTGCTAGTTTATATTGACCACACGTGCCTTGGAAATTTTGTCGTTAAGCGTTGAGTGATTTCGCTATATGGATGTGCTGGGTACGTGATTTCCCCTGTGATGACCCTGTGTATGCTACGCCCATGTGGAAGGTTACGGCATCTGGGCCTTTATCGATATAGATTCAAAGCTTCAACTTGAAAAGCATGATAAAATCTTGCCAGTCGGTTAGTAATCACCTCGCTCGCTCGCCCCATTTCCCCTTTCCCCTCCTTTCCTCTTCCCTTGCCCCTTGCGTACTGATTCGAAAAGAATTTGGGACAGATGTGAAGATGATTAGCTGAGCTTGAGAGTGAGATACCACGCCGTAACACCAGAGAATACTTCGTTGTTGATACCTTCACATTGACTACCTAGCTATTAGAGTACACGACCTTCGCTTTGGTGGGCGTCCCTTCCCCACCTGGAGTTTCTTCACACGGAATTGGCTCAACTTCACATGGCGCATCTTCACACTGCGCAACCTTACAACAAGGAGACTGTAAGCAGCTTCACACTATAAAACAGCTCCACACGACGCAATTTTACATCGAGCAGCCTCACACCAAGCGGCCGAGCAATTTCACACTATAACCAGCTTCACAGCAATTCTACACTGCGCAACTTTACACTGCGCAGCTTCACACCCTAAAAAGCTTCACACTATAAGCAGCTTACACAGAGAGCTTCACATGGCGCATCTTCAGTCTTCACAATGCGGCAGGAAGTGGCATTGGAGAAGAAATTAAGAATCAATGGGAAATGCGAGAACGAGACTCGCCTTGGGATCAGATCCCCGGTTCCCTACCTTAATTGCGTTGACCACTATAACAACATCTGACCGGTGGGATTTATCCCAACAGTGAACTTTCAACTTCTGACACAGCGGCAACTTCGAGTCTTGACAACCTAAGCTTTCTAGGAACAAGCCAAACTGTGGCAAAATTCCGTCTAATGTGGGGGGATCAGGAGAAAGCTCTTAAGTAACCTCTCCTCCAAGGCAAAAATATCGGGATTATAGAAATTCTGAAATTGAATGTGCGATTCCGTTTCATATTGCATAAAAGCATTTCGTATTTCATGAGAGCCTACACAGGGCAGCAATTCCTACCTATCAATCCGTACAGAGAGCCATACACCTTGCTTTGCAGTCTGTGAGCCCTCGCAAAACACACCTATCCAGAACACCCCGCCGTCCCAATCACCTCTTCCTCGTCCCCGAACCAGCATTACCCTCACCATCCCCCGCCAACTCATCCGCCTCACTATCTTCCACCTCACGTGCATGCTCCGCTGCAGACCCAGCAAAAGCCGCACTCACAACACTACTCGCCTCGCTCTTTCTCTCCGCCGCCCTCAGCTCGCCCACAATACGCTCCGTATCGAAGAACATACTCCTCGTCTCCTTCACCACGCCATTCTTATCCATTTCATAGTTCTCCGCACCAGGCATATCCTCTTCCGCATCATCATCAAGCGCAAACGTGCGTCCGAAGCCCGCATTCGGGTCTGCGTTGAACATGATTGCGTTGGCAAACATGCGCATCAGCTCTTTTTCCAGCTGCGCGCTGTTGATGATGCCCTTGGGCGGGATAAGGTCTTCGGAGATCGGCAGCAAAATACTGGCTTGGCCGGAATCTTCGCCTAGCTCGGCTGCTGCGGCGGTGGCGGCACGGTTGCCGGCATTAATGGCTGCGCGGATGGATTTGAGGTCTTGCGGTTGGAGGATGAGGTCGCGGTAGCCAGGTGCGTCACGCTCTTTGACGGGAGCTGCGAAGGTGCTGGCATAGCGGTGGCCGGTGATGGACTCTAGGGCTGACATACTGATCTTGGGGAAGTTACGCGTCCAGATGACGTGCGTTGCTGGGCGGGGTGGTTCGCGCGGTAGGCTGTCTTGCCGCTTTCGCTTGGTGCCGCGGACGGTGGAGAAGCTGCCAAGGGGATGCTTTGATGTACTTTCATCTGCGGTGGTGTCGCCGACATCATCGAAAGTACGAGGAGTAGCTGATTCTTGCTTCACACGTGCGTTGGCGGCAGATTGGGTGTCAAGGGAAAGCTCATCGGCATGGGAGGCGACAGACCGGCTTCGACGAGATGGACTGACGGCTGAGGATGCCGTGCTGCCTGCTCTTCCGCGCTGCCCTGACTTTGTGCCGCGTGTAGGAGCACGACCTCGAGGCTTTTTGGCGCTAGGTGCTTCTGCGGGGGTCTCCGTATTTGGAGATGGTATGATAGAGGATCGTGAACCGCGGCGACCTGCAGGCACTGCACGGGCTGGAGGAAGTATTGACTTCGGCTCCTTAGGACTCAAGGGTGCTAGACCGGGTACCATTGGTGACGCAGGCTTTTCAGGTTTTCTTGGAGTACTCTCGGTTGGCTTTCCAGACCACTTAGTCGCGCTGCCCGTGATAGGAGGACGGGGTCCAAGAGCTGGCGTGTGTGGCCTAGATGCAGGCAGGGGTAGACGAGGCCTTGGTGTTGCTGCTGCAGAAGAAGGCCCATTTGCACTATCTTGGTTCAACACTGATTGAAGGTTGGAATTAGGCACATATGGTGAGTTGTACGGCCGATGAGCCTCAGGGGTGGGATTTTCTGGCCTCGAAGGGTAAGGTAAGGTTGGTGGTCTTGGGGCTTGTAGCGCCGGATTGAATTGGCTTGAGGGTTGTGGTAGAGAGCGGCCATTATTGTCGAGGTAGTAGTATGGAGAATATCCCGGACCGTACTGATTAATGGGACTTAGATTAGAGTTAGGAGGTGGGGGAGCATGTCCAGGGGGGCGCGACGACCATGGCTGCGGTTGGGGTGTCTGAGACTGTGGTCGGTGTTGTTGTGATTGACCACCAGGCGTACCTGCAGGAAGTGATGGCGAGCCTGAACCACGACCTGAATTTGGTGGTGGAAGGACAATTGGATTTGGCGGCCCTCTATTTGGGGGCGACGAGGGTAGAGAGTTGGCAGGCGGAGGAAACGTCGGACTTGGGTACGGGCCTGTCGGTTGTTGCGGGCGATGCTGATAGTGAGGCGCATATTGCGAATAATTTTGAGGAGTGTGCCCATAGGAGTGTGTGTATTGCATCTGTTGTGCTTGATGTGCCTGAGGAGGAAGGCCCTGAGGCGGGGGATTAGGCCCAGTTTGGGCTTGTTGCCATCTCAAAGTATTCGGTGGGAACTGAGGAGATGGTTGAGCAGAAACTGGACTAGAAGCACTTCCAATGGCAGGCGATCTACCAGTACTTGGACCACTTTGAGAATTATGGCGAACAGCGGATTGAACACCTGCTCCGGGACTTGGCAGAATAGGGGCGGGCGGCTCTACCCTTCGAGGGGATGATGTCCTGGAGGGCTCTCTGCTATTGAGGACATCTTTGATAGCCAGGCCTTCGGGGCGTGAAGGAGGTGCAGAGACCGCGGGTGTGGGGGGTTGTGTACGATTCCGATTAGCTTGATCGCCGGGCGGTCTCGTTCGGCTACGGTCCACCTCTTTGGGTTCAGGAACAGTAGGTCTCAAAGGAGCTGACGGAGCAGTTGTGTTTGCAAGTGCAGGTCTTGATAAAGGAGCACGAGTATCCGTAACAGGCGAGGGGGGTTTGCGACCTGCTGTCGCAGTGTCCTCCTTCGCTGCCCTCTCCCTCTCCTTCTCCCTCTCCCTCTCCCTCTCCTTCTCCCTCTCCCTCTCCTCTCTCTCCTCCCGTTCGATCTCGGAAATTTCTCGCAGTACGATCTCATAACGCTTTTCGTCATCTTTGATTGACCGGATCATATGCTCTCTGTAGCGAGCATAGAGGCGCTCCACGAGCATTGGCAGTTTGTCCCGGTGTTCACTTGCTTCCTTGACCGTGGGCAGCGGCGGGCTTGGAAGCTTTCGCTTCTTCGGATTGGCTGGCCCGCCATTTTGCTCTTGGTCCTCAGTTATCTCTTCATCATTCCTGATCTCCTCCCGCAATAACTGGAGATAGAATTCTCGCAAGGAGTCGGGACTTAAGCGACTGGGCTCGTAGCCAGAGGCATTACGGATGAGGTCGTTATTCTTGAGGAGATCGGAAATGCGATTGAAACTGGTCGCCTCGGTGCCATAAACAATGAGCGACTGGAATAGCAATAGCGATTCGAGTGGAGTATAAGCCGCCGAATTATTCATGCCACGATACCCTCGCCAGCGATCGAGGGTACTGTCTCGTTTGAGGTGGTGAATGGGCGCCAGTTCGGGCGATCTTTCAACGGTCAGCATGCAGCGCCTGGAGGAGCAGCGCAACCCAACTCACAGGTGCGCTTGACGCGCTTGCGATTTATATCGCGACTACCGGTTCGGAGAGGCTCGAGAGAGACGTTGTGGACACGGTGGACGGAAGGCTGTCGGTCGGCGCGGGCGCAGGTGCGATGACGAGCTGCGCATGCATCCGGGAAGCTTTGAGACGCGTCGAAAACTGATAGTCGTAACTCTGTAGGTCTAGAACGGCCTCATCAAGCTTTATTTACGCGTTAGAGGCGCGCGCGGTGGTGCTTTTGCTGCGGGCAGTGGTTTTGGAGATGCGAGTGAGGTTGGACGTCAAAATTTGCAGTCAACAAGCCGAAGCCACGCGATAGGCGCTCTTCACATGAGAAAGGCAAAATCATGAGACTGCTTCTACTTGCACTGTGAATGCATTTTTACTACGATCCGTATGATCCACCGACCATTTCCTGTGCTATGTTCGAGGGCATAAAGGAGGATGTCTGTGTTTCCTTCAGGTTGGTGGAGCTGGAGAATCGACTCGTATTGCCTCGTATCCACCGACTCGCTGTTCCCCTTTTCCAGCGTCGCAATCCTCGGACCTCAGAGCTACATCAATGTAACAAAGGTTAGCAGTCAAATAGTGGCAATCCAAGGAAGCAGGAAGAACCCAGATAGTCAGGAACGGCCGGGGTCACTAGGGATCATCCAAGTAACTGCCAGAGACAATCCTACCTAGTGATGAAACCCAATCCAGAATTAGAAACATTCAAATTGTTAAGAAAGTCCAATATCATTTTGAAGCAATGGAATCAAGCCAGAAATCTAGGGTAATCGAACATATTGTTGAAATCGATGCAACAATCCGCCAGATAAGAGTTCAATGGATCTTCGAGTAGGCTGGGGAGTCGTCTGGGGAGCGTCTGTGGAGCAGTCCGGGGATTGCTTGCTGTCCCCCTTTCTGCTTTCAAAAGCCGCCCGCGATTAGTTTGATGGTGGCTACCACAACCTCAGACTGGCTGGACCCCTCCATCGGGATGGGCGGCGATTGACTCAGTTGACTGCAAGCAAATATCAGAAAGTCTCCGTGATATCGAAACACGGACGTGCAGTTCATGGCATAAACCAGCCCTGTGGCGATTTTCGCATTGGCAGGCGGAAACCAAGGGCTTGTCCCTTCTGCGCCCGCCCTGTGCTCCTGTCTCTCACTGCCGTACATGTAGCTTGGCGGAGGGGCTGGCCGATCGTCATAGGGGGAAGGCATTGCTACAATCATGTCCATAAATTAAGCAGCCAAAGGCCGGCCTTTTATCCTTTCCTCAAAGGGGTGCTGGCTGGACGTGTCTGAAAGGCGAAGCCTCACAAAGCTGTTCCGAGAGCGAATATAGAAAGCGCATAGTCCCAAAACCTCGCAGACCACAGTCCGAACATCCACCCACGATCTGCGCTGCTCCTCGCCAACATCCCTGGCTGCGAAGCTCAGTGCTGCGACAAGTCCAACCCAAAGATATCGCCCATGGAAACAGAGCATTCCTCGAGACACTAGTCAGGAATCCTAGGAGACCCCTTTTCTGCTCAGGCCGGTCCGGACTGCCAGACACCGAAACATCGAAATTTGCGATCGCAACGCCCGCGGAAGACGCACTTGTCGCAACTTCCCTATCCACGAGCAGACTGGTCATTGCTTTCGCGAGCAGCTGGCCCGAGAACCCTGAACCACTTTCCTAGAACCTTGAGAGGGCCCGTTTCAACTTGACAGCTGTTCTTTCCGCCCCACATCCTTCACCATGTCCGACGACGAGCTTGACAGAGACTGGAAGCCTTCCAACAGACCTCAATCGTATGCTACAGCACCAATCCCGAAATCCTGAGAAAGAGGCGCTTGCATTTGCTCACCATCTTGCTGCAGCACAATGGCTCGATCCTTCTCCGCCGCTCTCGACACTATCTTCGATATCGATAACAGCCTGGCTGACCTGGACGCGACGCTCGAGGAGAAGTATGCCGGCGCCCCTTTTACGCCATATGGCCCAACAAACGGCTGACAATGATACCGCGCAGGAAGAAAGCCGTCTCGACGCAGACCTCGGAGCTCGAGGCTCTGGAAGCACGTCTCCGAGCCACAGAAGAACGACTGAAGGCACGGCAGGCAAACTCCCAAAATATGAAGCCCGGGGATGCTACCAGCCCCAGACAACGGGCTCCGATTCCGTTCGACGAGAAAACCCAACAGGAGAACAAAGTCCCTGGTGGGCAGACGGGTGCTGAATATCGTCGAGTGTCATCTCGACCGTCAACTGCCAAGCAGACGGACTCCTATGGCGCTCCGCCCATGCCCGGAGCTCTACCACCCACTCCAGGAGCTAGCGACGGTGCGTTATCCCATCCTCGAGGTCGTTGAACGAGAAGTCTAAGAATACATAATAGACGGAGAATACATGCAGCAGCACGGCAATTAGATGCGGAAAGCCCTGATTTATACCATTGAGAATACCCCAACGAAAATATCAGCATATCGCGTATTGCATATCGCCATGATGCATCCGTACCGGCGTCTATCCTTGTTCCCGAGATCGTTCCAGGGAACCACAGGATATGCTACCTGTTAGATCGGAACAACTCGTGTGCGTTTAGAAGGCAGAAGGATCAGGCTATCCTGTTCATCGTCATTGTCCAGCTTTCGAGTTATGCACAAGGCATAGACGCCTTGGCCTATGTACAGGTCGCTGATTGTGGAAAGATGGAGTTCGTCTGGATCATTGTTTGTCGTCCCGAAACTGCATATTCTTTAGTTCATGCTAGCTGGATGCACGTCATGAAATGGAGTTGTACATCTCATTACTCAATATTGCAGTGACTCAATTCTACTTTTGGTGCTGCATCGCTCAGGCTATATACCGTTTCCCTTTTGTGTCCCAATTTCATTTCTCACTGTCATTTCACAGTTTCCCTGTCGTTCCAGAACTTCTTCCCGTCTCAAAAAATTATTTCGCATCACGAATCCCCTCAAATTTGGTGCCTTGACTGTCTTCGCCCGCTTGCGGCGGCTTGCCCTTACGATAACGCGTGCTCAAGTTTCTTAACGAACCTTTCCGTTGCTGCGACGAACTTTTCCACATGTTCCTGCGTCAATTTGATGTTCAAAGCCACAAATCCCCTCTGAGCTATGTATATGTTCTCCTCGAGCATGTGATGCCAGAAAAGCATTCGGAGACTCTGCTCACTCTCGCCAGAAAAGTGTATGTTGAGCATACTGCCCTTTCCACTGATCGACATCTTTGCCGACGAGGCCTTTTCCCTATCGGCCACATCTAACTTGGAGACACGGTGCTTCAGCAACACCTCTTCGACTCCCTGCTTCAAACTCTCCCCGAGACGGTTCAGCCTGTCGATTTCAGCTTCGGACAAGATGGACAGCCCTACGCATCCGGCGGCCATGCTGATCACATTATTGTTGAAGGTCCCTGAGTGGGCCAGAATCCCTCCACGAGGATCGAACATATTCATGATATCTTTTCGTCCGCCAAACGCACCGATGGTCATTCCGCCTCCTATCCACTTTCCCAGGGTTATCAGATCAGGTTTCAGCCCCATTTCAGCACTCAAGCCATGATAGGCCAGCCGACTCGTCATCACTTCGTCCACGATGAACAAAGCACCAATCGATTTCGACGTGCGATCCAGAAACTGGAAGAATTCCTTAGACCCCGGACGGCAGCCTCCCGAGCCCTGGACCAACTCGACCAAAATCGCAGCGATCGACCCCTCAGGCTGCTTCTTAATGATCTCGCGAGTCGCTGCGATGTCATTATAAGGCGCATAGATGAAGTCGTGTGGCAAATTTGCGTTCACGTCGGATCCCTTTTTGAAAGACAGCGTTCCGCCATGATATCCATTCTTAAACACCAAGATTTTCTTTCGCTCCGTGAATGTCACGGCTGCAGCCAGGGCCATGGTGTTGGCCTCGGTACCGCTATTCGTGAACCGCACAAGCTGCAGTCCGCTTGGGTTAAAACGGTTGACCAGTTTCCGGGCTAGCTCGCGCTCGTAAGTGGTGCTGCCGCCGAAGTTCCATCCATGGCTCATGGCGTCCGATATGGCTTCTTTGATAACCTCATTGTCATGTCCATAAATCCCTACAACACACTTGTCAGAAAAATTCGAGGAACGCAAAAATCACAAACAGAGTCCAGCGGATATCATACCAGCAGTATATTCGCCCAAAAAATCCACATAAACATCACCATCCAAGCTAGTCAACTCGCACCCCTTCACCTCCTTCCAAGTAATAGGAAACGGCGAACTAAAGATAACCGTCCTCGTATTTCCTCCGGGGAGATATGGCAAAGATTCGTTGTGAGATTTTAGCGATTGTGGGTTTCGCAACGTATATCGTGCTTGCTGCGAAGACAAGGCAGCCGAGAGCGGATCGTAGGGCGAAGCTGGGGAGCGCGAGATTTCGACCGAGGAGCGAGAGCCACGGGAGCCTTGACGCGTGTGTTTGGATGCCACAGGCGCGGACAGGACTGTTGGGGCGGCTTTGAGAGCAGCGGCTGTTGCGGAATCGAGGGGCCAGGTCACGTCGGGGGAGACTTGTACTGCCATTTTTGGGGTTCTGGAGTATACACAAAGAATTTGGAATGTTTTGCTAGAAAACAGAAAATTGGTATGTTGAAGGAGGGAAAGGAGTGAGGGGAAGGGGTTCTGGAAGCTTTTTAAAAGAGGGACTATGGGGATATGTTGTAAAAGAGGGACTTGGACTGCAAATCTTGCGAAGTGGCACTGTGGAAGGCCCGAGGTCGTGCGTTTTGCTATCGTGCATGGGATTCTAGAATTGCGGGGGCAGACGGGCGATGGAGAGCTTTTATCGCCTCTTGGACGATGGACACCACTGGATGACTCCATGAACACCACGGCTTAGGGTATTTACTCCTCAAGTACCTATGGAAAATGCGACGAGTTTTTGATGTAAGTCAGTTGCTAGGTCATTGGAATGAGAATTGAAGATCTCAACTTACAGTCGTTACATGTATCGAAAAGAAACCCAAATCTTCAACCATTGATCCTCGCCACGCTCGTAAAGGGAAACTATGCCGAGTCAAGACAACCAGGAATACATACTGAGGTAGGTTCAGTTGTTAGCAGTTAGTCAATTAGAATGGAGAGTAAGCTATCCCGATAAATTATTCAGACACGAAACTACACAATCAGTTCAATTTGGAACATCTACAACCTAGATCAGAATCTGAAGACTGTACATAAAAACTTCCATCTGCCAACTGGTGTCCGTGGAGGCATTTCGGTGGGTGTGCGTTTAAACGATAACGGCCTTTGTAACATAGCAGCATCCAGACCTCCGTCAACATGGAGCTTCGCCAACAGCTGCGTGGCCGAGGCCCGTCAAGTCGCAGGTATCGCATCGGGACTGGTTAAACACCCTTCTAACGCCAGGAAAGCGATTGTCTGTACTAGGCTCGTGACAAGGCTCACGCTACTACATGTACGTCTTGCTACGCGTTTGTTTTTCGACTTGCGTTTTTGACGTATTAGAGGTATGGCCTGGAGCTCCATTCTCGGCGACGATGGAAGAATTGAGGCCATTGAAGATTCTGATCACTACTAACACATCCCCTAGAGTCACCTCGAATCCCCTTAGCAAATTGCCGTCCCCAATCCTCGCAGCCCTTTCCTCGACCTCCTCGCAATCATGGCAGACGCCAAAGCAGCAGCAGCAAAAGAACGCATCATCTCGCACCTCAACAATGACCACCAGCGCGAGCTCTCCCACTACCTCCGTCACTGGGCTTCTCTCTCCCCGTCCGTAGCCAAAGCTCCCGTGCTCCAAGACATTACCTTCGACAACATGCTCATCAAGTCCCGCGACGGCAAAATCCACTCAATCCCTATCTCACCACCCATGATATCCTGGGCCGATGCGCGCCAAAGAGCCGTAGACATGGACAAGACAGCTCGAGAAGCACTCGGGATCAGCGATATCGTTGTCGACATTTACACCTTACCGCAAAAGCCGTTGCATGTGATTGTGGCAGCACTGTGTGCGCTTACATATTTGGGGTTCATTCTAAGACCGTTTATGAAGCCGGGAACTGCGCTTTATGACAACGTGCTGGCGTGGTTTCCGGGCAGGGCGGAGATGTTTCTGGAGTTGCAGGGGAAGGTGCTTTTGCCAATGTTGGCGATTCATTTGGGTGAGGTTGTTTATTTGCATCGGACGCGGTTGAGGAAACATCATGTTGGGGGAAGCGTGTGGTGGAAGTGGGCGGGGAGTTGCTTTGTGGAGGGGTTTGGGAGCTTTCAGAGGTTTGATGGGGTTGTGAGGAGGAAGACGGTGGAGAAGGAGAAGGCGAAGCATTGATGATGGGATGGAGAGATGTAAAAGGCGAGAGAGGGAGGGCTTTAAGGGGGTAGGCGGAGGCTTTGTGGTGTGTTTGGGGTTCAGTCGAGCGGGTTATCCGTTTTTTTGCGAAATACCCCTGTCGAGGAAAGCTATACGTGGCTACACAACTAAGCTCTTAGAAGCTGAACTCGGTTATACAGCACATTTAGCAAGGCTCTTTGTAATACGAGCTAGGATGACTGGGGATGGTGAAGTCTTGGGGTGGTATCGAGGCTCGATGATACTAGCTTGCTTAATAGACCTTCACTGTAACCTCGTCACCGCCTCAATTTCGAAACGTCGCATATTTGGCCTGACTAACGGGAAAAAAATGTATAAAACTCTCAGCCTCATTATCACGAGTGAAATTCCATTTTTAAAAGGACCTTCCGCAAAAGGCGATGAACTCAATATGGCAGGGCCGAGCGTATCATACGACGAGCTCCAGCACCGATAACGAGGATATCATCGGCTCGCGTGCCGACCGAAAACACCAACATCATACCCTCAGCATCCAACATCCGGAGGGAATTGAGCAATGATATTGCGGCAAAATGGCAGCTTTAGGCCGTCGCGCCATCTGCTGCTCGTCTTTATTATCTTTGCCTTCATCGTAGCTACCGCCAATGCGTCCGTAGGCGACCGACTTCCCGAATTCAAAGAATGTGTTGAGGTACATAGCTATATCTCCACCATCCGGACTTCACAAAACAGAGTATATACTGACGCGATCCCCAGGTCTGCAAGCATGAAACCTGCGCTATCGGCGATTACACGATCCGTACGTCTCATCCCCAAAAGGAACTCTCACCAAGTTCAAGTTCTGAACGGATAGCTAACACAATCCCCCAGCTCTCCACCGCCGCCTCCTCCTCTGGACCTGCCCCCAAGAATGCGACTACACCTGCCAACACATCATCACGCACAACCGCATCGCCTCCTCGCAACCCATCGAGCAATTCCACGGCAAATGGCCCTTCCACCGCTTCCTGGGCATGCAAGAGCCCTTCTCCGTCCTCTTCTCGCTCTTCAACTTCCTCGTCTACTACAACGGCTTGCAAAAAATCCGCTCCCAAATCCCCGCCTCCTATCCTTTGCGCGTTTACTACGTCCAATTGAGCTACATAAACATGGCCGCCTGGATCTTTTCCGCAATTTTCCATACGCGTGATTTTCCCGTCACCGAACAGTTGGACTATTTTGCTGCTGGGGCTGTGGTGTTGTATGGCATGTACTATTCCTTCGTACGCATCTTCCGCATGGATCGCGGCGTAGGAAGTACTGCCAAAAGCCGTAGCATCCTACGCGCCTGGACCGGTTTTTGCGTGCTCCTATACATCGCCCACGTCTCCTATTTGAAACTTGGAAGTTGGGATTATACGTATAACATGGCGGCGAATGTGGCAGTGGGGATCGTGCAGAATGTGCTGTGGACGTGGTTTAGTGTGCAGGAATGGAGGAAGACGAAGAGGAGCTGGACGGCGTGGCCGGGGTTGGTGGTGGCGTGGGTGGTGATGGCGATGAGTTTGGAGTTGTTAGATTTTCCGCCGCTGGCGGGGGCGTTGGATGCGCATAGTTTGTGGCATTTGGGGACGGTGGCGCCGGCGGTGTTGATGTATAAGTGAGTTTTTGTTGCTGCTCCCTTGCCCCTCTTTTTTGATGGGAAAAGGGGGAGGATGAGGATGTGTGTGCTAATGTGCAAGCAGTTTCTTGATCAAGGATGCTCAGGACGATATTGCTAGTCGGAGGCTGAAGGCTTGAGATGGGCTCTTCCGACACAGTGGTGGTGTATATTTTGTGGCGGTCGCGCTACAGGGAAACAGGTTAACGGCGGCTCAGAGGTTCAGGGGTTTAGCATAGCCGTGGCTGTTATTTCAGGAATACGAAAAACAGAAGAAACAACCTAGTCTGCTACTGCAAGGACCGTAGACAGAAAAGGGGCTAAAATGGTGTGCCGAATGTAGGCTACTCGTGAAATAGAGGGGTCTAGAAAGCAGAAAATGCAAACAATAGATCAATCTCCACTAATATGAATGGCATTATTGCATTACTCAAGCCAAGGTGCAAGGATGAGAAAAGGGGGCGATCAGCCGGCTGCTATCTCGTCCGCTTCATCTTCCCACTCGCCCTGATCCTCCATCTCCTCGTTCAGCTCGGCCTCACCGTCACCTGCCAGACCCTCGCTGTCCCACTCATCATCGACATCCATCGGATCATCATCATCGTCGTCGTCCTCACCCTCGGCACCTCCTTTTCCACTAGATCCCTTCTCCTTCCTCTTTTTCTCGACATTTTCTTTCTGGATTCTCTTCCTCTCCTCCTTCTCTTTCCTCCGCTTCTCCCAGGTCTTCTCCATCTCCTGTACTTCTTCTTTCGACTTCTCAATGTACTCATGCCACATCGTCTTGCCGGAGCACACACCCTCTTCAACCTTCGTCATACGCAGCCGCATGCGAGGGCCAAGCTCAACCAGTTTGATTCCTTTCTTCTGCACGCTACCACCATTGACACCCGGCTTTGTGCCCTCCTTCTCAGATATCCTTTGTCTGGCTTTGGCTGACAGCACTTTCCTGGTACTGGTCTCCATGACCTCGACCTCGGCATCGGTATCGATTTCACTGCCACTGGTATTGTCCGTTACGTAGCCTTGACCGTCTTCACCACCAATTATGAAGTCTGCAATATCATCCAGCTTCCCAAGATTAGGTAGGCCGCCTTTACGGCCCTTGCTGGATCGATCCGAACCGAGCAATTTCTCAGCTTTGTGTAATCTGCGTAACGGTTTTGAGAGACCGACAGTCTTGGTTGTGATAGCGTAGTGTCGTAGATTCAGGATATATGAATCCTCGTCTTCGCCGGCTTTTGGCTTCTCGCGGTTGAGAAGCATGACTCGTTTGATGGAGGTAAGAGGAGTGGTCTGCGGAGAGATGGGAGCAAAGAGGGATTGGAAAACGGTGGTGGTGAGGGATTCGAGGTGCTTGGGTATCTTCTTCTTGGCATCGGAGTCTGGAGACATGAAATTGTTCATGACGAGCAGCGGCGGCGTGAGATGTTCCTTTCCGCTTCCCGGCGGCCTCCTCAAAGCTTTCCTCACATCCTTGCACAAACTGTACTTCTCGACTCTGAAATGAAGGGTTGGTCCTCGCGGTGTCAAGGCCAGGCGCATATTCGTATTCCCTTTCTCGGATCGCGAAAATAGCAGCAGGTGCGTAACTCCCAGCGGTCCGGCCATGGTCAGGTAGTCGCGGAGTCTGTTCGCTTTTCGCTCCTTCAGTCGAGAAGCAGTTTCTGGCTCTAACATGTGTCGTACATCAGTCACCAGCTGCGAGACACTGGGACCGACTTCGCTGGCGCCGATGCGGATGACCATGCTCTTGGGCGTCTTGGACATTGCGGATGCAGAATTCTTAGCATTGGGAGCGCCATTGTTTGCTCCCACATGCGTGCGCTTCTTCGTTCTTCGGCGTGCCATCTTGTAAGACTGTCGATTCCTGGAGTTGTGGGATGTTTGAAGCAGAGGCTCTGGAGTTTGGAAATTTTGGATTTGCAAGGCTGGAGAAATTGTGGCCAGCCAATCAGAGCGCACAGACCGATAAGGATTTTGGGTGACGCCGATAACGAGAAATTTTGACTCCGGCGCAAGGCCATTGAGTCGCACTCGAATACTCTTAATATTGCGCCTCACTGCTTTTGCGCACACTCGACTTCCCGGGAAAATTACCAACAGTCACCATGCCGCCCCCAAATTCTGTCAAACGAAGGAAGATCGGTGGAGATGCTCCCGACAGTCTCGTTAAGGCCCAGAAGAGGGCCGATTCTCCAGCTTCTGAAAGCTCGCCTTCGCCCTCCCCAGAGCCAGAGTCGAAGGCAAAGCAAAATGAAACTCAGGAAGAAGCAAAATCCGTGAAATCATTCAAGGATTTGGTGCGTATCTTCTCGACGTCCAGCATATGCCTTTGCTAATCTGAGTTTAGGGAATCATAGATTCGTTATCCGATGCTTGTACGGCCCTGGGCTGGGCTGCTCCGACTCCCATTCAAGCCCAGTCAATCCCTCTGGCATTGCAGGGTCGAGATCTCATAGGCTTGGCTGAGACAGGAAGTGGAAAAACCGGTGCTTTTGCTCTGCCTATCCTCCAAGCCTTGATGGATAAACCGCAACCATTCTTCGGCCTCGTCATTGCGCCAACCCGCGAACTGGCCTACCAAATTGAAAAGGTCTTCCAGGCCCTTGGATCTCTCATATCGGTACGCTGCGCATGCATTGTTGGAGGTATGGATATGGTATCCCAGGCCATTGCATTGGGCAAGAAGCCTCATATTATCGTCGCCACGCCGGGTCGTTTAGTGGATCATCTCGAAAATACGAAAGGTTTCTCTTTAAGATCTCTGAAATACCTGGTTATGGACGAAGCCGATCGATTGCTGGATCTCGACTTTGGCCCCATTCTCACCAAGATCCTGGGAGTTCTCCCAAGGGAGCGAAGAACCTATCTATTTTCGGCTACCATCAGCTCCAAGGTCGAGAATCTCCAACGAGCAAGTTTGAAGGATCCATTGAAAGTCAGCATCAGCGAGAGCAAGTACCAGACTGTCGAGAAACTCATCCAGAACTATCTGTTTATTCCACATCAGCACAAGGATACGTATCTTGTCTACCTGATGAACGAATTTGCAGGAAAGTCGGCCATCATTTTCACACGCACGATCAACGAGACTCAGCGAGTTGCCATTCTACTCCGAGCTCTTGGCTTTACTGCGGTCCCCATCCATGGACAGTTATCTCAATCGGCACGACTGGGGGCTCTCAACAAGTTCACCAACGGCCACAGCAAAGTCCTCGTTGCTACAGACGTAGCAGCAAGAGGTCTCGATATTCCCTCGGTGGACATTGTCATCAACTACGATCTACCGCCAGATAGCAAGACGTACATCCATCGAGTGGGACGAACAGCTCGAGCGGGCAAGTCAGGTCATGCCACCAGCATAGTGACGCAGTACGACATTGAGATCTGGCTGCGGATAGAAGCAGCCTTGGGCAAGAAGCAGAGTGAATACCAGACGGAGAAGGACGAGGTGATGAGGTTCAGGTCAACTGTTGAGGAGGCGCAGAGAGTGGCCAAGAATGAGATGAAGGCTCTGCACGATGATAGGGATAAGGGCGTAAAGGGGGCGACGTTGAAGGGTAGAAGGCCGGCGAAGGGAGGGAAAAGAGGCCGAGACGATATGGACAAGGAGGAGGGCTGAGTGGTGTGCGAGGATTCGCTTGTAATATTGCGTCGCAATAGCAGTTGGGTCCGTCTTGACAAAGTCCCTTTTGAAGGTAGAGTTTCGGGTTGTTATGGCGTCTGTTTTCAGCTGGAGACGGTTGAGTGTTGACGTTGGCGTTTCGTTCATGACAGTCGGAATAAGAGTGGTCGATCTATGGGGACCGAGCTCTACGATCCGGCGATCATTTGCGCCGAGAGTCAATTGGGCCCACATCACTACGTACGTTATATAATTCGCATTGCCTTCAGGGAGGCAAAGGCTCAGGGACAAAGTTTTCGGGAGTCTTGATTTCTCTGTATGTAATATTTCCCTAGGCCAGGGCAGCTTTCGAGCTTAATTGACATCAGCAGAGCTTCAGCTTGGGCCGCAGTGCGGGGCGGCTTAGGTCTATGTGACTCTGGTGGTCCGCGGTGGAGCTCCAGGTCATTGACGGTTGGCCTGCCAGGAGCCTATCGAGTAAACACTCCGCCTCGAATAGTAACACTTGAAAGCATCCTCCACTGAAAAAAGGAACTGCATTTCTCGTGCACTCCGTCCTTATCGTTGCTTTGAACTAGTTGCCCACCTTACTCGTACAGAGCTTACCCGCCGTTTGTTAGCGCTTCGTCTCTTGGCCAGAAAATTGAGGAGGTCGGTAACCCGCCTAACACTTTCCAGGTGGCTGGGAACGAGAATATCCACAATCTGGCGCACCACTTCTAAGTTACACACTCTCCCCATACCGCTACCATACTCTCTCTCCCCCCCATTCTTGACATTCCTACGCATTGAACGCTCTTTAGATTCGAGGTATCGCTGTCATCGAAGCCATCCAGACAAGCAAATCTTCGACGCTTGAGACAAGCCAGCATCACTCGTTCGCTGTGGCAAGATACACCGAGCCAGCTCAATCGGGCTGTGTTTGCCAACACCTCGTCCACGCTGCGATTGCGATTCCCGTTTATCTGGGAACTCGCACCGATCCATTGGCTCGGATTCTTCAGCTCGACAGAACCACATTCCAAGCGATCTTTGATCCAGCATTCCTCATCATGCGGCCCCCAGCTCTGCTGTCCCTTCTCCTCCTTCTCCTCGACTCCACAAATGCCGCTCCCGCTTTCAATGAGCCCGGCTACAACTTCCTCCTCGAGCGCTCATCCTGTGATGGCACTCTCTGCGGATACAACGACCAGTTGTGCTGCGCTGCAGGCTCAGCCTGCTACACCGACACAAATGATCAGGCACAATGTACCGCCACGGCTGGAGGGAGTGGTAGCGGAGGCTGGACCTATTACACCAGCACCTACGTCGAGACCGATCTCGAGACCTACACGTCAGTCTACAGCTCCTGGTCTGGCGGCTCACCGACTTCATGGGCACCCTCAGCCGAAACGACTGTTTCCTGCACACCATCAGCCGGAGAATCAGCATGTGGAGCTATCTGCTGTGCCAGCGGCCAATACTGCTACCAGCTCGGCCAATGCATGGCCAACGGCTACTCCTCCATGACAACCGGCTCAGCAGCCCTGCGCCCAACCTCCGGCTCCGCAACAGTGACTAAGACCTACAGCACCACCACCACCGTCCCCTTCGAAACCCCCGCCAGCGCAACCGCTACGTCCACAGGCCTGACCGTCACCGGCAGCTCGTCAGACAACAGCAGCAACAGCCTCTCCGGCGGCGAAATCGCCGGTATCGTAATCGGCGTGCTCGTGGGCATCTTCCTCCTCGCCCTCCTCTGTTTCTGCTGCGTAATCCGCGGTCTCTGGCACGGCCTCTTCGCCATTTTCGGGCTCGGTCCCAAAGGCAACAAACGCCAGACCTCCGAACGTGTTGAAGTAATCGACGAGCGCTATTCGCGCCACGGCTCGAGCGGCGCCTCGCGGCCTCCTACGCAACATGGAGGTTGGTTTGGCGGAGGCGGTGGTAGACCTACCAGAGTGCAAGATAGCAGGAAGCAGCAACATAAGACTAGTGGGACGGAGAAGTTTGGATTGGTTGCTGCGGCGCTGGGTGGAATTGCGTTGATCCTGGGACTGAAGAGGAAGGAGGATAAGAAGAATGAGAAGACGGCGCCGCCGAGGAGGAGGGATAGTGTTAGCAGTTATAGCTACACTGAGAGTTCGTACTTCACGGGGACTACTGAGAGTAAGTCATCATCCATCATTGCAAAACCTCTGATGAGTCAAGGAACCGGGACTAACGCATATTTCAATAGGCTCATTCTCTGACGATCGCCGCACGAGGGCTACGCGCGATTCGAGAGGAACGAGGAATACTAGGGGCACGAGAAGATGACAAGTCTACTCGAGCCCCTTACTTCTTGCTTGCCTGCTTGCCTGCGTATTGCGTTTTTCGGATGCATATACACCACTGACCAGCGAGTTGCTCAAAGCGCGTTTTGCTTTCAAAAAAGATACCTCTTCTCGGTCCGCCCCTTTGCTGCTTGATTTTGGGGGCGTTTCTGCAACTTTTCACATCTGCATTTCAAGAAGGGCGTTTTGCGGTTCTACGGATGGAAATTTTCCAAGAATGTAGCAGTTGCTTCAAAGCTCGCGCATCGCCGATTTGACTTTTTTGCGATTGATTTTTTTGAGGATTGGGGGATGAAAAGGGGGAATACCAGGGAGGATTGAATGATCATGAGTGCAAGATGACAAAGGGATGAGAGATGGCATTGGGAGGGGATAGGGGCGGATAGGGGTACATATGGATCATGATGAATCGACATGAAGACTGTACATGAAAATCTATTGTATGGGATAGGGGTGGATCTTAATGTGACTCGACGAATCAAGGGACGTTGAACACTCGCATACTTTGCACTATGGCTTGACTTTGCTTGTGAAACTATAGCCGCCTATCGAACGCGAAGTATCCTAATATTTTGGCCATCCCCCTTCGATCATTATTTCACGAGATCATATAAATCACAACAAGCACGTAACAACAAGCACAGTCTCAGTACTACATGTAAATTCGACGTCTGTAGTACAGAAAGCTAAGCACAACTGACGCAATCAACACAACTCCAACCCATCTTCCACAATCTCACTTTTTCAATTCCTCACAATCTCTAAACCCCCAAACGCTCAAACCCCAAACTCCATCCCCACCTCATCCAGCGCCCTCCCCACCCACTCAAGCACCTCCTGATCCCCCCTCGCCGCCCTCACCGCGCCACTCAACAACGGATACAACCGCAACAAATGCTTCTTCCCCTCACTCTCCACCCCCTGACACTCCGGAATCGCCTCCGGCTCACACCGCAACCCCACAAGCTCCTTCAACAAGAACAGCAACTCCCTGTGTTGCGAAACCGGCTGCGGCATGCGCCCGCGCAGCGGCTGATCGGCAATATATGCTCTTAGCGAAATGCCCGCTCGCAAGATGAGGTAGGGTGCGGCGGCTTGGGCGAGTTTAATTTGTTCGGGGGAGGAGGTAGAGTAGCGGACGAGGGAGAGCAGTTCGGATAGGCAGGTGTATGACATTTTGTAGCGGAGCGTGGGGGGTGGGGAGGAAGTGCGGCCGGGGCGGGGGGTCGAGAGGAAGGTGAGGAGGTCGTGGCCGGGCTGGGGGAGTTCGGATGGGGAAGGGGCGTGGATGAGGGATTTTTGGAAGAGAGATTCGGTGTAGGCGCGACGGGTGCGGTCGGAGATGGAAGGGGCGCCGAGGGCGGGGATGATGAGGGAGCGGAGAGTGAGGAAGGAGGTGATGTCGAAGTCTTGATCGGCGAGGATGGGGGTTGATGGGGGCGCGGTGGTGCAGTCTGCGGCGGTGATGCCGTTGCAGATTGTGACGATGGATGTCCATATTGAGTGGAGGGTTGTTTCGGAAACTGGGCTTTGGGTTATGAGGGGCATTGTTGAGCGTAGGACGGCGAGCGCTGTGGTTGTTGCTTGGCGCCATGGAGAGATGCTCTTGGTTATGATGGGGAAGGAGTACTTTGCGACGATGGGTTTTGACAGAGCGGTCAGCGACGATGAGAGAGCCCCAGAACTGTAAATATCTTGATCGGAGGCATGAGGAACGATCAGTGACTCGAGTAATATCATCGAGCTTTTTGATAGTGCCACATAAGTAGGTCGTCGGTTGTCCTTCGTGGTTTCTTGAGGCGTTGTGAAGGGAAGGGACACAAATTCTGCTACCTGAGAGATAACAACGGCTGGGATCCCCGGAAGATCCGTCCTGAGCATCCGTATAGCCTCCAAGACTATGGATTGCAGAGGCGTCAAGTACTCAATGTCTGCAGAGTATGCCGGCGCGCTGGCTTTCTGAACAGTGTCTCGCAGTAAAGATAGAATACGCTCTACTGTCGGGACTTCAATATTGTTTTCTATCAAATGGTAGACCTGCTGTAAAGCCGCGACATATGCCAGAAGGCAATCTTGGTTGTTGCATTTTGCGTCTGATCTCTCCTCCTCAGGCAGAGGTATTGCCTGCGACCAAAGATCCCAGGCCAGGTTGATTGACGATCTGTCAAGAAACGGATTCGATTTCTTTTGCGCATTGGCCTGCACTAATATTTGCTGCAAAGCTTTGAACACAGCGGTGTTGACTTCTAAGACTCCGTATTTCAGAAGTGAGGCGAAGTGGTCGAGAAGATGGCGCCAGGATTCCTTGAAGGTTGTATGACTCGCCAAGTTTGACAGGTAAGTGGACAATAGACCAGCTATCCCATGAAGAACGACAACGGTGGTGTCAATCCAGCCTGGATCTTCCTTTCTAGACGAAGATGACGAGTCCTTGTTCATGTCTAGTTGGGCTTCGATGGACGAAAGTAGTTTGAAGATTATTTGTTGTAAGCACATAGACCAAGCCTGGGGACTCAGTTGATCTCCGTAGGTATCGAATATCCTAAGCAGAGTTTGGATAGCGCCTGTTGAAAGTCAGAGGTTGTCGCGGGAAATGACCAGGGGAACATACTGTTTCTCAATTCCTGCCTTTCGTCAGAAGACACCGCTGTGAGTCGAAGCAACAGAAGCAGCCAGAGGGCGGCTTTGGCTGTGACAACATCGTCACCAGAAGTCTTCTTAATCAGTGCATCTTCGTCAGCTCCTCCGAGTGTGTCTTCTCCCAGAGAGAAGGTGCCGGGTTGCTTTGATATAAAGTCTGATAGAACCCAGAAATAGGTCACCGTCTGTCGCAAATCAGTATATGCTGTGTAGACAAATTGCTCAGTAGCACTTACCGTCAGACAAATGTTAATATCGTCATCTTGAGAACAAAAATCATATAGAGTATCTACAAGAACCAGAAAGCAAGAATGCGGAAGCGACGATAGAAAGTCCGAGCAGATGAGTTGAAGGGAGTTGAAGGAAGACCGAACTAGCCTCGCAGATCTGCTGGTAGGTGAACGCCGACCACCTTTCGCACCATTTGCATGGCTTTCGTTCTGAAACACGCTTGTAATAATATCAAAAGCAATGTCCCATCCATTGATGAGTGTCTCGCCACTGTGCTCGAGAAGATTCTTCAAGCCTTCAAGAACTATCCGATGAACATCGACATCAGTGGCTTGTACCGCGACTAGGGTTTCGCGTGTTTCGCGGCTGTCTTGTTGGAATGGCTCTATCGTTTGATACAAGGCACCAAGAAGACGCCTCTGAACGATACTGCGCGCTTCATCCGGCAATGTAATTGTTGAATTGGCAGCTTCAAGCACAATTCGGACCATAATTTCCGCGGCCCTCAGCCTAACAGGAGAATTTATTGAAGTAGATGTGGCAGTCGACACCAAATCTGCGGTCAAAACCTCCCATCCGCTGACTTCAGGCTCATAGGCCATTAGTCGCTCAATGTTGATGCTGGCAAGTTCTGCAAGCTTTGCCAGAGCAAAATGGTCTTCTTGGTTCTGACTTGCAGTGACAGTATGAACACTCTGAAACCTCCGATGCGTCTGTGAGGGCTTGCGTGGTTTTGATGAGGAGGGTCCTTCTGAGCTGGTAGGTCTTTCTTGGTGTCCCGCATCGTCTCTTCCAAATAGCTTGCATAAAGCACGCACGACATCCACAAACGCTGGATTGGGAAAGTCTGCAGTGCTTTCGAACAACCTCGATGCAGCAACCTCCACGGCCTTGATTTCGGTGCCAAAATTGGCCAAAAGAATAGCTGGATCAGCACCCTGGTCAGACCTTTGGCTTGAAGGACCAGTTGCCTTGCTAGCAGTCCGAGCCGTGGAAAACAGTATGTAGTCTGCCTGTTGAAGAGTCTCGAGTATGATGAGCCACGCAGTCTCAAGTGTTGGTCCCAAGGCGATACCCAGATTGAGTAAAGCTCGTAGACACAGAAGATTGCGAGTATTGAGCGACAAGGGGCCTGATTCATTCACGGATGATCTCCTATCAGTTGTGGGCGAGTTGTTGCCCACGAGACTGTCCACACTTAAAAGGCCTTTCGCATTGCTGAAAATGCTGTGGGACTCGGCTGATGGTGTCGATGGTGTGGTAGGTCTAGGAACAGAAGATGAAAGACTCGCACTGAAGACATTAGGGGGCACCGCGGCCTTGCCCAGAGTCGTCAAGAAAGCATCTCGCGGAGTAGCCAAACGTAGAAGACCAGCCACATGTGTAAACTTTTGAAAGGCTCTCACGAGGCCATGATAGTAATCTGAGTCAAGGGCTGCGTAAAGAAAGGTCGAGCAGGTTGCAAGAATTGCCGGCCAGCAATCGTCAATGATGGCTGCGCAGGTTTTGATCTCTTCAAAGAGTGGATGATCTTGTAGAGTCAAAGGATTGATAGGCACCGGACTCCTTCGTTTGGAAGAAAGCCGGCGTTCCAGGGCCATGCGGGGCTCATTTTTCTTGGAGTCCTCGATAGCTTCGCTCTCCTCATCAGCTTGTGTGCTTTCGGAAGAGCGGGCTAATTTCTTTCGGTTCTTGCTATCTGCAGGCACAGTTAGGGGTAATATGAATTTCGCTAAGCCTTCAGAAAAGCTGTTGATGCATGCTAATGTGAGGCTGTATATATATGATTCGGGTATCGCGGGCGGGTCGGCTTTGTCCAGTTGGTCGATACATGGAACCCTCATGGTACTCCATTGAGTGCTTATGCCAACACTTGGTTCATTTGAGCCAACATTACTGCTCACAATGCCGGGGACGCCGCTGGCCTCCAGCATTGCTTGATCGGTAGAGGCTGAACTGCCACCGTTTTGGCTACCGCTTGGTACTGTGGACTGAGGGCCCAGGCCAATGACTTGAGGCTTCTCCGTGCTGATTCGCACAAAGTTCGCCACCAGATCTCTCACGATGGATTTCTTCCCCTCATTGCCATCGTAGAGTGCATATATTCTTCGGATGAGCGCCGGTTCTGCAAACAGTCCCCTGAAGACTTCCATGCAAAGAGCCCGCTTCCATAAGGAAGTGTCTTGGTCAAGCATATGTGTGAGTAAGCCCAAGGCCATCCCACCTTCGTCAACAAGTACACTGAGATGCCTTCTGAGAATTGTGTAGAGCACTCGGACAATTCGAACAGTCGCGGCAAAGTTCATCTTTTCCGAAAGCGCACTCACAACGAACGGCATCACCCGGACTCGCAGTATATTGCTCTGTTCCGGATGGGTCAAGAACAAATCGGCATGATTTGTGAGAACAGACTCAATAAGCTCAAGACAGAAGGTCTGAGGCATGGCCGCCAGGCTCAGGAACTTCGGCTTTTCAGATTCAGTGAGCAGGCATACATCGTTGAATACCTAAGTCATGTTAGTATTGCAGAATCTCATTGATACTTGATCACTCACTTTATAGGCATCAAGAGCCGCTGCTCGTACTTGGATTGGGCCATCTTCAGATGGAACTTCTCCAACGGTCGGAACCTCAAGTGCTTTGGCTGTTCAAGGTTAGCTCAAGTCAACTCCTGGTAGGTCGAGGCTGAATACATACCGTCTTCAGCGGCCACTTTGTCAAAAACCGACACAACCAGCTGCTGCAGTGTCGCGGCTGCGGTGTTGTTGACAATTCCATTTTTGCTTGTTTGCAAGATGGAACATATATGAAGGGCGGAGCCTAGGAGCTCTTCCTTGATCTGCTCAGAGTAGTTCTGTAACAGGGCCGGAAGGGCCTGCAGAATCTTGAGCTGCACGTCGGTTCCAGCGGTCGATGCTTCTCGGAATGCTTCAAGAACCTCCTTTAACCTCGATCGAGGCAGGCCACGTGATACCACGAGTCTCTGAAGACATACAATAGCGATGCCAGTAAACTTGGAGCTTTTGGTCTCGCACGCTATAAGAAACGGGGTGATGAAATGCGGACGCTGGCTTAAATCTGTCACTCCGTGGTCAGCTTCATGTCCCACGTGTTCCTTTGATCATACAGACATACCGGCTGCTATTTGAGCTTCTGATGTTACACGCAAGCTCTTGAGTTCATCTAGAGACTTTTCGGCAGCCTATAATTTGAGTGTCAGTAAATTTGGCTGCTTGTAGATCATCAGCTGTAGCTTGTAAGACGTACGCTTCGGAGAGCTGTGTGCTTCCTCTTGCTCTCCTGGATCAGATTCGAGAGCTCTGAATTTAGGATTTGAGCAGTCATCTTAGCTTGTTTGTATGCAGCCAAGGCCCCATGATTTCATGCGGGGCATTCGTAGTATGTAGGTAGCTTGCGGGCGAATTTGAACGGAAGGGAACGTGTCTGTCTGGGTGCTTATGTTGCTCGCGAGTCGCAGCTTGTGCTCACCAAAGGGGATAATGGCCCGCGCTCGCTTACATAAGCATGTCCTTCCGACACAGCGGCACAGCCTTGTCCTTCCAATGACCCAACCCCTCCAACAACCTCACCTTCGCTCGACCGCACTACTGCTCCAAGGATCCCAAGAATCGACGGCCGGAACAAAAACCACCATAACTCACTCGTGCTGTCATCATGGGTGCCAAGGTTCCGCGGAACTTCCGTCTGCTGGAGGAGCTCGAGAAGGGAGAGAAGGGCCTGGGTGCTGGTAAACATTTCCGTTGTGGACATGCAACTGTCCAGCTTGCTGATATTGTCTGCAGAGGCCTGTTCGTACGGTCTTGCCGAGGGCGATGATCTCCTAATGTCGAACTGGAACGGCACTATTCTCGGCCCCCCTCACGTACGTTGCTCGGAACTACTATTGCATTACGGAGAGGAGCATCGAGGCTGAGATTGAAAACAGAGTGTTCACGAGAACCGCATCTACTCGCTCAAGATGCACTGTGGCAACGAATATCCCGACAAGCCGCCTGCCATCCAGTTTATCAGCCAGATCAATCTGCCATGTGTCAATGCCAGAAATGGAGAGGTCAGTGCAATACCTGGTGAGACGGGCGAATTGGTTTAGGACAATACTGATGCCTTTGATTCCAGGTGGACCCAACTAAGCTCCCGTGCTTGGCGCAGTGGAAGAGGGACTTTACAATGGAGACTGTGTTGATCGAGCTGAGAAGGTATATCTAAGTGTATGGCTCACGACGAGTTCCACTTGCTAAAGGCGTATCAACAGGCACATGGCTCATCCTTCCCACAAGAAGCTGCCGCAGCCCCCGGAAGGATCTACTTATGGCCCCTGAATGTAGTCGCTTTTTGCGTTCACACGTCGGTCCCGGATCAGACGTTCACAAGCGGCACGAGATGCGTCATCTGAACAGTGCTATGATGGGTGCTCCATCCGCGATGACTTAGATGGGTATGGGGCTGGGTTCCGGGGTTTTGCTTTGATCATGACTTGGTCATATGGGTGCATCAGCGCGGCGAATCAGGTTTTCCACAATACCGAAATCAAGACCAATCATCGAACTGATGCATCCGACTTGATGAAGCTCGAGTGACAACTGAGAGTTGAGGTGAGCGCCGTGCAGGACGATCTTGCACACTTTCTCGATTTGTGGCATCGGCCATGGGGGCTTATTGAAGACAACCCAAGTAGCGATTAGGAATCTGAGGCAAGCGTGAGGCTGTTCACTTGTGATTTTTGGCCAGCGAACAGGGATATGCAGCAAAGAAATGGCGAGTTCAGGGCAAAGGCAGACAGAGACGTCAAAATATACCTGATTATTGCTCATCATCTCTGAGTTGACCCCTGCCTGGAATCCCAATCGAAGACCAGCGGCCCGGGACACTCGGATCACTACTCAGCATTCAATCGGGAGCGTGTTCCAGCGACCACACCAACAACACACCTACACAGACCACAGCTTTTCTTTCTGTGCGACAGCATCTCGATTATTGTTTGTGAAGCAACGACTACGCCGCCCATGAAGTCTCGCACATAAGAAATGGCGGGGCTCGGGAAGGATCCCTCCGCTTTCTAAGCATTTTCAGCCGACGGCATCTGCGTCTGCGTAAAAAAGGAAAAAAGGCTTTCTGGTAGGCGTACTTATATGCTCACCATGTCTCCCTGACGCCCCGACTTCCAACAATTGCCAACAAAGTCCAGTTTCCAAGTCTGGGCTGTCCAGAGAGATGGTCCCTATTATGGCAAGATAAACCGAGATACATGTAGTTGAGACTCGTACGCTCCACCGTCAAATCCGTGTATATGTCACCGCCGCCCTGACCAAAGTCAATTGCGCCCTTCGACGAGCTAGACCTCTTCGGCCATCACGACTCCGGCTTGGAGTGTGTACCGGAGCTTCGGTCTGAGCGGAGTTATTGGGGGGAACAGAGGCCCGCCGGCGTGGGGAAAGTGCCACTATGGCCGGCGATCAGAACTTGAAGGCGACATCGCGTGCCGACCACCCAAGAAACACTACTACTACTACTAGCCAGCCCTATCTCCAGCCGATGGGCCAGCTAGCCTACGATGATGCTTTTGCTTCTATGCAGCGCGAGCAGCCGTTGATGCAGCTTAATCGCATGGGGGATGAGGGGACCGACCATCATTTTGGCGCTCTTGCTATGCCCTCCCAAGTTACGCAGCCGCTGGACCTCTTTGGTGCCCACAACCAATATCTCCACCAGACATACCAACAACCCGCTGGTACCGGCTCGACGCCGAATTACGCCTCTGGGGGCAGGATGGATACTATGGCTATTCTGGGCGCTGAAAGCTACAACAACTCCGAGTCTGCTGTGAGGGCGCACAGGGCCGGCAAGCGAGGCTTGGAACGGCAGCAGGAGAATCCCCTGCCTTTTGGATTTACAGGGCTGGTGGGTTCCAAAAAGAGTCCTGATCCCCATTCCCACCCTGGCGATGAGCGAAGATCAAAACGCCAAAAGACCGAGCCGGCCAGCGAAGAAGACGACACCGTGAAAAGGTCACGAGGTCGTCCTCGTCTAGAGCCCAAAGACGAGACTGCTGCCGATCGACGAAGGACCCAGATACGCAACGCTCAACGTGCCTATCGAAATCGAAAGGAGTCTACTATCTCGACTCTGGAAAGGCAGGTGCAGGAGCTGAAAGGGGCAAATGAGGAAATGAGCAACGTTTTCACAAGCTTGAAAAATGTAGTCATCCAGAGGGACATCATGCAGCGTGAGCCTGAGTTCGCCCAGCATTTCCAAACGGCTATAGACCGCTTCGTGGCGCTTTCGAAAGTTGCCGTTCCGGAGGAAATGGCTGGCGAGTGTGAATCGGAGTCGGTTGACCCGAGTACTCGGGGAAAGCAGAGCGTCTCCGGTGATGATACCCAGTTTGTAAAACAACCTCCAAAGAGGTCCCGGCGAAAGAGCCCGAAAGCCGCTCAGGAGTCAACTACCCCCTTGTTGAAGCAGACAGAAAGCTGGGAGTATGAGATTCCTCGGGGCCAGGAGGAACTCAACCAGATATCTAGCCAAAGTGGATCAGACCAACGGATCCAAGACGTCAGCATGACAGCTCAGGAACGGCAAGGGGACTACCAGGTCGTTAGTCGGCCAAATTTCGACAACGCAAGTTTCAATTTCAATTCTGATGTCCACGAGCTGCAACAGTACCGTGCTGAAATACCAAGCGTAGACTGGGCACAATTCTTCCCCATTGAAGCCTTCACCGTTGAAGCTTCTCTACCACCACCTACCACATACTCGTCTTCCGAGAACTCCTTCGCCCGTCGTCTACACCGTGCCACAATCGAAACCGGTTTCCGCATCATATCAGACCACAGAACGGATCCCGGCAGACTGCATGCCAAATTCGGGTTTGTGCTGAACTACGACACCAAAGAGCAAATCATAGCCAGGCTCAGAAAGTGTATCCAAATGTCCGGCTCTGAGTCTCTCCAAGAATGGAAGCAACCATTTGTCCACCTTGGCGGTTCAGGGACCTACTATCCACATTACGATATCGGAATGCCCAAGCTGCGAACAGGCATGTCCGTAGGGCCGTTCAAGGCGTCTGTGATCGATACACGTGAGAAGCACATGTTGGACGACATGCACATCAAATACCCAGGCTTCGAGGGCGAATGGTTTGATTCCAACGATATAGAAGGCTATCTCCGCGGCCGCGGCATCGACATCCCTCCCAACGCCGACTTCGTCACTATCTCACTCGACTCCTTCGTCTCTTCAGAAATTTCATCTTCGGGCCACAGCAGCAGCATCAGCAGCGGCAGCAACACATTCTCCCCCTTGACACCCACAAGCCCCGCTCTACACATTAATAACATCTCCGACTCCACTCCGCAAAATCCTCAAACCACTACATACGAACCACGAACACCGCTCTCAAACGCCTCTCTAGGAAAAGTCTCCGAGAAGCCCTTTGATCTTAGCGGTCCGATTTTCAACACTTCTGCCCATCACTTACTTGACGCCGGCCTCGAACCGGTTGTTGCGCAACGAGAACCGAGCGAAAGTGGGAAGAAAAAGACGGTTACTATTAGCGTGGCGCTGCTGATCGAACAGCTCATTAACCATGCGTCGGCGTGTCTGGGTCGTGGTCCTGGCTTCCAAATCGCCGCTGTCGATGCTGCTATTCGGAATGTCATGAAAGCTGCAAATAACGCAGGATAGAGTCGTGTCCTGTAGGTACTGAAAATGCAGTGCATAAGAAGGCATGGAATTCCAAGCTCGGGCAACTACGTCGCGGTTCAAGGGGAATTCGATTACGTCCAGAAGTTTGCGAGTATTGCAATCATCTACGGTTATTACGTTTTGCAACATGTCTATCGTAGCCATCCGTCCGTATACGTTTCACTGTATCAAGAAGACTTCGCCGGTGTTACAAACACCGGTAGAAGGGGGGAATAGATGTTGAATCATCTCACGGGGGCAGTGGAGAGCGAGATCGAACGAGCTAGCCCAATATCAGGGGCATGGGCTTCGGGCTGTGGTGTCTTTTGTACGATTTTGCGCTATTGATGCTAGGTTTTGGGAGGAGTTGTGAACTCGGGTGGTTAGACGCAGGAGGGCCTATGAGCTTTGAGCTTTCAACATAGTATGTTCTGATTTTAGAAGAGGGCTGACGGCATCTGAGTTTAGGTATCATATGGGAATTGAGCGATGGAGTTTTGGGACTGTGGAAACTGGAATGGCATTGTTTCCGTAAGGGAGATTTGAAAGAGTCGGTACAGAGTGCCTTTGTGCTTTCTCTCTCCCATTTTGAGCGTCGGCGTTGTGGCTCGAACAGATAGGTTCGGTTTTTCAAAGCATACAGCCCTCGAGTTGTCGCCAGAGAGGCGTCTTCTTTATCATCTAGCAATGTCAAAAGACGATTCGGCCATATCGAGAGTAGCAAGAACAGGCTTGGTCTGATGACTTGGTTTTTTGCTTTCGTTTCCCCTGTCACTCAAACAAGGTACAAATAGCAAAACAACAAATATCTAACATCAAAAATTCCAAGGCATGTGTGGTCAATATAAACTAGCAACTTTGTTTAAATTACTTGGCTTAGCGTGTTTCTACAAAAGTTCGCCGAAAAGGCTGGGGGTTTAATTCCCCGGTTAAAGCTGTAGGCATATAATTAAAATACCTCATTTTTTGGTATTTTTTGTTTTTCTTTGCTAATTAGTAATTGCTTTGCATTCACTTCCTCTATCGAGGGGACCTCGGGGGTGTCAACCCCCGTTAAAGCTATAGGCGTAACCAGATCTTTTTGACCTTCTCCCTGAAGTTCTCAAGTTTCAGCAGACCCAGACCTAAAGTACTTAGATGTTCATTCGTCTCCCTGGGTCACACGTATTTCTGATCACTTCCTGGATCCCAACTTTCCCCCAGCTTACAGAGTAGGTCACGTTCACTTGAGTCTCAGCCTCCAATTGGCCTGCTTTAACCAATTCTCTCTATTCATCGGGAGCCGGTGACCCTGACTTGCCAGCTATAAATTGCCCTCCCTGCCCCCACTCTCTCCTCTCCTCAATATCTCCAAAAGATAGGTTCAGTTTCTTAAAGCATACAGCCCTTAAGTTGTTGCCAGAGAGGCGTCTTCTTTATCAGCTAGCAATGTCAAAAAACGATTCGACCATATGTATCGAGAGTAGCAAGAACAGGCTTGGTCTGATGACTTGGATTTTCGCTTTCATTCCCCCTGGCACATACATATATATGGCGATTTCCCGCTTAGCTTTCGCTTCTCCTATTCGGGGGGGACCTCTCGGGGTTCGACTCCTCGGTTAGAGTATTTTTGATATTTTTGTTTTCCACTCCTTCTCGCTTGCCCCCCTGCCCCTTGCCTTACATTAAGCGAAACAACCAGCATTTAACTATCAAATTTCCAAGACGCGTGTGGTCAATATGAACTAGCAACTCCGCTTAAATCTGACTTAGTGTGTCTTCAGTGAAGCCCAAAAGGCCGGGGGTTCAACTCCCCGCGTCGAATCTGTAGGCAATGATCTAAAGGAAAACAATTTGTTTTCGGTGTTTTTTCTTTTTTCGCTTTGCTTTGCTTTCGCTTCCCTTATCTGGGGATCAGTGACCACAGGGGCTTTGGCTCTTCTTCAGTTGAAGCGGCAGGCATATACTTGGATTCTCGTGAAGAATATCCACAATCTTTGAGGAGATTCCCAAACATCGAGTATATTCCCAATCATTGAAGGAGCCAGGGGGTTCGGACTTTTGTCACATGTACATATTTCCGATTCCTTCCTGAGTCCAAATTTCCCCTCACCTCACAGAGTAGGTCACATTCACTTCACTTGGGCCTCAGCCTCCGGTCGGCCTGCTTTGACCGATCCTCTCCGTTCACCGGAGCCAGCTGCCAGCGACGCTGTCTTGCTAGCTATAAATTGCCCCTCCTCCTCCCAAACCTTCTTCCCTCAACATCTCCCACCACCTCACAAGGTCAACCAGCTCCAACCTCACCCACCCCTCAACCATATCCCCTACTGACCATCACACCTCCAGGCATTCCTCTACAGCCCCACAAGCAACTTCCTCTCAAGCATCACCCACCCTCACCCTCACCCCCCTCAAGATGACCCCCAAGCTTGCTCCTTTGGAGGACGTCGAGAAGTTCTACGCCGAGGGCAAGCTGTACGACGTCACGGCCGCCAACGGAGCCGAATATGTGAAAGCCACCGTGGCTGGTCGCCCCGCCAAGCTGGCCATGCGCAAAGGCAACCAACGGATCTGGGCTGAGCAGAAGAAGGCTGAGCGTGAGCATCATCCTGTCCAAGATTCTCGGGTTGCCAAGGACAAGCCGAGCAAAGCGGAGCGCAGGGCCAGACACGAGGCTGAGTACAAGAACGGGAAGAAATATCAGGAGATGATGGCCAAGGAGGCGAAGAAGATGGAGAAGGGGAAGGGGAAGGAGTTGCCGGAGATGGGCGAGAGTGTGGGTGGAGTTGGAGAGGGGAAGGATGGCGAGGAGGAGAAGAAGAAGGATGTTGATGGTGAGGAGAAGAAGGAAAAGCCGGCATTCACGGCTACCTTGCCGTCCCGTTCCAAGGACGATCACGACGCCAACGACTTCGCCCGCCGCCTCCAACTCTGAGCACTACCCCTGGAGTACCTCTTCAGCTTCAAGATTGTTAGGAATACAACTCTCGCCTGGCTTCCTGCAAATCCAGACTTCATCATGCCCATGTGACCACAAGACAAGCCTTTCGTGGACCACGAGTTCCAAAGTAAATTTTGTTATACTTATGATAAGTAAGCTAACCCCTATTTCGCCATTCGCCCATCGCACCTCTAAAATCCCATCGCTCCCCCCTGCCTCAAGCCCTCAACTCAGCAATCCGATTGCGCCACCACGCCTTCTCAGGCTCCTTCAAATCCAACCTATCCATCAAAGTTCTGCCCGGCTGGTCAATACCATGAAACACGCTAGCCTCCGTCCCAAAGTTACTCTCCGGCACATCCATAAACTGATAATCCATACTCGCATAAGCCCTCGCCAGTCGCAGCATACTGCCACAGAAAAGCACCCAGTGCTGGATCTGCGTAGCATCGAGCGTGCCCGCGTGCTGGCGGAACTCGATGGTTGTGTATCGCTTGCCGGGCAGCCTGGGGCCGGAGATGTGGAGCTTGAAGTTCTTGGAATCCCGGCAGAAGTGGTCGCATCCGAGTTGTTCGAGCTGGCCGATGGAGCGGGAGTTGTAGATGGCTTTGGCGAAGCGCTGGTGGTTGTAGTTGGAGTGCATGCGGGAACGGAGGGACATGCACCAGAATTTGTTGTTTTCTCGACGTTTCTGGACGTGCATGGTGTCGATTTCGTCTTCATAGACGCCTGTGGATAAGAGCGGCGGTTAGCACGAAATGTGTAGGTATCCATGAAGTCGTGGTAGATACGTACCATAAAGAACAAAAAGGTTCTGGATAGTAGCTAATGAGATCTCCTCGTCGTGGACAGCAACATGACAATGCAATCCACAGTCATCCCCTACATATGCGCCCTGCGTGCCTACGGTCTCCCTCAATTCTTGCTGCACAAGCGCGTATTTCTGTCCGTGCTTATCGAACGAATCCCCCAGCGTGAAAATGGGCGAGATCAGCTCCATGCCACCATGATACCAGTCGCGCTCCGCAGCCTCATTGTCACCGGCTTGGATGTTGTGTCTCGTCACGATGTTGCTATCCCTGGCTATTAGGGATGCGTCAGGTGCTATCTGCCATGAATAGTGGTAGCCAATTTTCTCGCTAGCCGCCTTGCCAGTGGACACTACGACGTCGAAATCGAAAAAGGGTAGTCCTGCGTCCCGCTGGTTACGACCTGGTACCGTCGTGTCCGGGCTGCACAGGAGCACGTGCTTCACGTAGGTCATGAGGGGATCGTCTCTGCTCCTGTTCCAGACCCCAATGAAAGGCTTTCTCTTTGCTGCACCAAGAGGTTCGCGCTGCCAGCGATTAAATTGATGTCGGTGCAACGCGTAGAAGAATTCCATCTCCGTCCCAAACGAGACGGGGGTATCTTTGAACTTAGACACTGTATCGTCTTCGGCTCTGCTGGCTTTTGGTGACTTGGCAGCAGGTTTTTTCGGTGGCGTGTAGGTGGAGTCGTAGAGATCTGCCCATAGCTCGTCGGTGTCAACGGGATCTCCGCCCTCTTTGAATCCATGATCATCTATGAGAATGAGATCCTCGTCGCTCCCGTCGTGCCTACTCTTTTTGGCGGCATCTCCCCCAGGGGGTTTGGAATCGGCGCGCCTGCGTTTGCCAGCATTAGGGGGCTTGGTCCAGTCCATAGCGAGCGACGATCAGAAGAATAGTGACGATGAAAATGGCTGAGGAGAACAGTTTCTCGCATGGGCAGTATAAACACGCACAAAGACAGACATCGTAATAGATGGTAACATATAATGAAGATCAACTTCTTTGAACATTGTGTGGAGTATCTGAAAGCGGAAGCCTTGCTAGCAGCCAATTCGAATAAAGACTGCACACTTCCCGTAGACAGCGAACAGCCAGAACAAAGACTTTCAAGTAATCCGCTTCCGTATCGAGGATGGAGAAAAGATCAAGCCTACCTCGCAGCTCCGTTTCCGCATGCGAACTCCTTCGCTATCAAAACCATGCTGCATAAATCGTTGGAAACATGAAACTCATCAAGATTGAAAATTGAAGACCTTGCCCTTCGGCGCTTGCCATTCCCAAAGGCCTCTCTCAAAACCCACAAAAAGCAGGGGCGTTGGTCTGACGCCCGTAACTCTAGTGAATTCGGCGTGCCAATTGCTCACGATTCGTCTGGCGACCAGAGGGCCGGCGTTCCACCATTCGAACAGAATCCTGTCGACATGTAGCAGGCCTTGGAATAAGCTGAGCGGGGCTTCTACCGTGGGCATTTCTGTAATGTAGTTGCCAATCTGCTCGATATAGAGACAGACATGGATAGAGCGCACATTTTGTAAGGCCGGCAGTAGCAGATGGGCAGCAGTGGGACGATGGCGGTGGATGGTGAGCATGAAATCGGACGAATTGAGAGGTGTCTTGCTGGTGCTGTTTGCAGATGTGGTTGATTAGCCATGGAGTCGAAAGTAACATTCCACAACTCGGGTCCCAGGTTTGTGAGGAGAACAAAGAGCCTTTGGGCGCACAACAATAACCTTGTCGAGCACAAGCTATCTTACCAAAAGTTCAGCATAACCTTCCTGACATCCATCAAGGCGGGCGTCTCCTTGTTCGTGGCGCAATTCGCTCCATCTCGCGCAAACTCGCTGAGTCCGAAGGTATTGATCTTCCAGTAAATGTCGCGGGCCTCGGCATACAAGTCATCGTGGCCGTCGAGAGCGTGCAGCAGGGCAGGCACATCTCTTCTCTCGTTTCTCAGGAGCACTTGTTCGTAGATGGGGATTCGCAGTTCGGGAGGGAGAAGACGGAGTTGGTTGGACATGGCGTCGCGACTCATGTCGCGACAACGCCGAGAATTCCTAAAAGCGGATCCCGGGTACAGCGATTAGATAAGGTATGGTGGGTAGAACTTGAAGCGGAATTGAAACCACAAAGCAGGTCGTAGGAAGTTCGATGAAAACATACAGAGACGGGGAAACTATGTATGGTGTCAAGAGTATCTGAGAGAGATGTGGAAATGAAAAGGAGGTCCTGCAAATAAGCATCGCCTACATGTACCCTGGGTGGCCGAGGTGCGTGACACTTGACGGAGAGCTCGCCATCGATGATGTGCCACCAAACCTGCTTCAAGCAATCTTTTCTTGCTTTGCAATTTGCGCAAACACAAAATCAAGACCACAACAACAGCCGGGACATCTTTATACCTTCAATACCTTTCTGGCTTCCGATTGACCGATGAAAGCTTCCCCTGACGACTCTCGACAGAACTTGGAGCTAAGTCCGACCCTTCCACCCTCGACACTCACTCCGACTCAAATGTCTTGCTGTCTGGCATACTCATCATTCTGGCAAACGCATCGAGACGAAAGCTACGGGTCCAGCTTGTTCAAACATCGCTACATTCATCTTTCTTTCTTCTCTGCTTCAAATTTCCTTCAACGGTAGCTTGCCATTTGCCAGCTGCCATTGGAGCACACACTTCGCACTTCATTCTGTCACGAGCTTTGAACTTTTTTCTTTCCTGTTGGACCTATCTGCTTTTCTTCCATGCCTACTATCCGTCCTTGCCCTAAAAGAAGTCCTTCGGGCCTGCAGCCATCAAAGTGATGGAGCTGTTGACATCGCAAAAGCAGAAAACGCCATCCGCATGAATGTTTGCAAACGAAACCACCCTCGCTAAACCCAGGAACAGACCCAAGGATGACCAGAAGCCCAGCACAATGCGCCAGACGGAGCCTCAGTGAGCTTCGGAGCCCCAGTGAGCTTCATCGCATGTTGTCAATTGGCAGTGTAGTACCTGTCATGGCGTCAGCTGCATTCTTGCCAGGAACAGTCACACATTGGGGAGACATACTCATCGTTCTCCACGTCAACGACATAGTCATAGGGACTGTCATTGCCGCTGGAGTGTTCCTCCATCTTGAACTGCGGACCAGTCTGGCCTGCGAGGCCGCCCAGGTCCTCAGTCTTCTCCTTCTTGACCTTCTTGGCGCGTGGTGCCTTGGACGGCGTTCCGATGTCCTCGTTATCGTCGACGTTGGCTTCGGCAAAGGAATCGAATTTGCGGCCCTTGGAGGTCGACTTGCCGGAGGTTGGGGTCTTGAGGGATGGGGTGGAACTGCCTCCTCCTCGAGCTTCACGTCGGATCTTCTGGAAGTGCTGGCTGGATGGGCTGTTAGCTTTCTGCTGGATGTGCCAGGTTCACGGGATATGGGACGAGGTGAAGAGACCAGGTGAGGGTAGTATTCATCATCTGCTGGGCGAAGATGGACCTGAACGAAGGAAATGACGGAGAAGCTGAAGGAGAAAGGGATACTTGCCGGCATGCTTCATTCGAAAACTCGTAATTCTTGCTCTCCAGGTTTGCGGCAACAGCCTTCCAGTCGATGGCTTTGAGAGACTGGCCGTCGATGATGGCAAGGAGCAAGTCCCGGTCAGCAGATTGGTTCCAACCACCCATGATGTCGACGATTGAGTGGAGACTGAGATGGAGTGGTGAACTTGTGAAGATGGGCTGAAGGCGAAAGAAGTTTTGAGATCTCAAGTGGGCTGAGTGGAACTTGGAGGTGACCTCGTGAAGTCTGGAGAAGGCTAAGCGTTTCTGAGATCTTGAGAAGATGGCGTCCGGGCAAGACTCTTGGTGTGTGGTATCAAGAGTTTTGAAAAAGGTGAAAGTTGTTGCTAAGGCTTTTGCCGAGAGATAGAGGCAAGATGGCGAGAAGATATGGTTACAGCGGAGGGGCTGACGTGCTTTTGAAGACAGCCACTCAAGATGCCGGACGGGCTCAGATTTGGGGGGGGAGATAAGCTCTATTGGCGGTGAAACAGGTTTGTCTCTTTTTCACGGATCAAAGGATATCAGATTGCCATCTGGCGTCAAATAGCCACCATCTTTTACGATTCTGGAAAGGCCGAAAGGCTCCCAGTCCCCTGAGCTTCCCAAGCCCATCCAATCATCTTCGCATCGGTATTGGCATACCTGCATACTTGTTTCAAGAGGGACATCTATGAGTCACGACTGACTCTCTGTTACACCAAATAGAATTGAAAGAGGCCGGAAGCTGTACAGGTCCAGCATCCGGGAAGTAGTGATTGGCCCCATGGGGTTTGCAGACTGCTCCGGGGATCTCTGGCCCAGCAACCCGTGATCCCCACTTGTCCTCGAGGAATGCATGAAGGCACCGAAAGCGATTGAGGCTTGAAGCAGCACTCCGCACACTATGACTCCACAACTTCACAAGGAGGGATATTTTTTGCAGCAGACTTTTCCGTATCTGGATTTATCTGTACCTGGAACTTCCCATATATGGGAAATTTCGACGGCGGGATGTTACACCAAGCATTACGTTGCAAAGCGCCATTTTAATCAAGAGGTGATTGAAGTCTAAGTCTACTACCTGTCACTGTCACGATGGCACGGTGCATATGCAAGTACTAAACTTTCGCAGTAAACAGCCAATTGCTGGTATGGCGGCATGTGCCCTTGTCTGAAAAAGCAAGTAGCCGACGCGCAAAAGAGGACCGAGATACTCGACTTCATTTGACAGCACCCCTTTCCATGCAAGCACTTTGCCAATCAATTTACACGCTACGCGGGTGCACGTGGGGTCGCGACCATCCCCGCCACTCCATTTCTGCACAAGGCTACATTGGGACCCCTTGTTAGATCGCTAGATCGTCCACTTCATTTCTCCAAGCAAACCGATGCCCAAAGGGAACTTTGAAAAAGCAAATGCGGCGGCAATCCTCTCTTATCAATGCAGCCATTGACCAATTGAGGTACAGGTGCTAGCGCGTCTGCCACTTTCCTTGTCGTCACATCTTTTCGCTGCGAGAGAAGGCTCCTCTGCCGTGTCTCCGCGTATGTCATCCGACTTCACACTTCACAGCTCTCTGTGCCCCAACCTTCTTCTTTCGATTCTGTCGCCACTTTTTCTATCAATACTTTCTTCATGCAAGGGCAGACCAGGTTACCTTTATTTTCCTACCATCCTTGTCCGCAGCGATCGGCGCGCCCCACGCACAAACCCGCCGGCCTTTGTGAATTTCTTGTAGTCCGGACAACGCTGATCCAGGCTACAATCACGCCGCCATTGTTCAAGATGCCTTGAGCTTGGTGGCCCGTAGACAGCTGCCTGTGAGCTGGAATGTTATTTCTATCCTGTGCCCCTCACCGACTTTCACGCTGCTACTTCTGGAAACCATGTTTCCGATCAGGAGAGCTGCCCATCTCGAATAACCCAAAGTCATCTGATCTGCTGCCCGCGAACTCCTCTACCTTGGGGACTTGGTTCCTTTTTATTTGAAACTCGGAGTCCCAGGGCAGAAACAGTACCATCTTTTGCAATCTTTGCCGTTCTGCCAGGCGTTGAGCGAGAACCGAACGCGGAACGGCGTGAGCACGAGCAAGGTCACGGACTTGCACCGCTGCCAAACTGGCGACTCTTTCGATCAAGGGCAAGGGCATGGCGGAGTCGCCCGAGGAGAAGCACATCAAGCTTCTCTATGCCATTATTAAGCAGAAGTGCCTCAGAGATGTTCGTGCTATTCACCTTCCCCCAACCTTGCCTCTCCATATCTCATCTTATTATGCTTTTCGTGACGAGCTTGATGTCGGCACAAATTCAATTCAGAATGTGGCAGCCTGGCAGAAAGCTTGTCTGCGCGGCAGAAATTTCGTTTCAACGTTAGATGGTCTCAACATCCAAGCACCCGCGAACTTTCCTCCATGGAAATTGGGAACTGACATGGCGACAGATCAAATGGGAGCTTGTCGCCGATGAACTCGACCTCCCCAACGGCCATGCCGCTCGAATGCGATACAGCCGTTTCAAAAAACAGCGTGAGGGCGGCAGCGTTGAGGCACCGAAACGAGCTGCTCGGGGACCACGCAAACCTCGCGCTCCCAAAAAAGTGAAAACCGAGAATCCTGACAAATCTGGCGAAGAAGACTCCAAGGAAGGGATTCGCGACGAGAGTCCTGGAGGCACGGCCCAGAACGATGCCGGACGCTCGTCATCCAGCCGAGTCGAGTCTCCCGAGGTCAAGACCGAGCCGAACAACTCGTCCGTCTTGAATACGGAAGAGACTGGCAGACGAGGGAGCCAGTTCAGATACCAGACTCCTGCGAGTATGCCACCCTTCGGAGAGCATGATGATGGGGACGATGCAGATGCGGACATGGAGCCGGAAATGACGCCTGCTTCTGCTACATCCAGCGCCAACATGACACCAGACATCGGCTCGCCCCATGTTTCTTCTCTGACCTTCGCCCCCACTCTCCCAAGCTCCTCGTCATTCAACTTCTCAACTCCCACTCGTCAGCCATACGGTTCTCACTTCCATCAGGCAATGCAAGGAACTAGCCCTGCGGGCTCCTTTGCGTTCCAGTCACCGTCGCACTCCGGCATCCCATCCAGCTACGCACCGTTGAACTACTCAGACTCGACAAGCTTCGCAGCTAGCAGCAGCTACAACAACAGCTTCAGAGAGCCAGCCTTGATGCATGATGACGCAGAACTGAGTTTCGGTAGTGCCATGAATGGAAGCCAAGGGTACGACAGCTTCATCGAGAGTATGCAGTCGAGCCAAGAGACTGGTAGCATGGACTTCCAGAGAGGGTGCGAGATCAAGTCCGAGCCTTCTTGGGGTTGAAGGTGTCTTGTGATAGCGAGGCAGCCGGCATGTGAAGTTGGTATGGGAGTTTGGAAAGTTTCTTGAATGAGGAGTACTTCTGGGCTTTTTGTGATACTTGTGTATTCCTTGCAGTCACGCAACTCTCTTCTAGGCATTGGGGTTTGGGCAAACAGCATTATTCTTCGGAGGTGCGGAAAAATCAGGACGTGGGATGGCATTTGGCAAAAGTGTAATTTTTTTTTGGCGGACTTGGGACGTGAGATGAGTAACGGACTTATGAGATAGCTAGTTTAATGAAATATGACTCCACGATATATGCTGATTCACATTCCGGAGCACTGCGCAGATGCAGATGTGAAGGACTTGTGTACAATACTTCTTTTTTTCCCAGATCTGGGACTTGAAATGCGTTACTGACTTTATGAGATAGCTACATTTGATACCCGCTCGCTAAAGCCCGTCGCATCACCACCCGTGAACTTAGTGGCTAGGCCCTCGGCGCAGCAGTTAATTTCGCAACAAGGTGCATATATAAAGCATATCCCTCGGCTTGACGGCTGCCTTGCTCCCTGCCCTCCTCATCTCCACCGCATCTTCACCACCCAGCCAGCTCCCGCGCAACAACTCTCCATCCAACAACCTCCACTCCAAGGCTCAATCTCACACAATCGTAATTCCTTCATGATCTCGAGGGTCCAAGAAAATATACTCACAGCTCAACGCAGCACAATGGAGGTCGGAACCAACGTCCTGCGCGAGCCCTTCAAGGCCAAGCCCACCCCCCAAGAAGCCGAGTTGATGATGCTCGCCTTCGTCTACGCCGAGCACGTCGACAACGTCCGTAACATCAAATCCCCAGCACATCCCCCTCCAACTTCACCACGCAAAACTAACAACATCTCATTTCTCCAGATCGACTACGACAAGATCGCCGAGCACTTCGGCTACAAGAGCGGCACAGTCGCCAAAGACCGTCTGCGCCAGATCAAGCGCAAGCTCTTTGGTCCCGGCGGCGGCGCCAAGGCAACTCCAGCCAAGGACAAGGAAACTCCCAGCAAGAAGCGCACTCGCAAGGCCAAGGCTGCTGATGATGACGATGCTGAGGAGAATGGTGATGCTGAGGAGAATCCGACTCCGACCAAGAAGCCCAGGCGCAAGGCGGCTCCTAAGAAGAAGCAGCTTTCGGAGGAGAAGATCGAGGAGGAGGAGGATGAGCTTCCCGAGAAGAAGCCCGAGGCCGAGGCCGAGGATGATGATTACGCTGAGGATGAAGTCTAAGTCTGGCGCGGGTGGGGATGGTTCGAGGTGGACGACCTACTAGGCATCTGGGAGTGAGGTTTCATGCACTGGGAGAAGGATCGGGATGATGCTGGACCTCACTGGAAAGTTTCGTGGAATCGGGAAGGCTGGGTTCGTGAAATCACAAAAGCAATAAATGGAAAGAGACTTTCAAAACTCTATTCTTGGTACTCTGTGGTGTGTGACTACTGTGAACACCAAACTGTGAAATTCACAGTGGAACCAAGCCCGGCAGGACCTACACTGGGACAAGAAAAGTCTGTTTCAGCCTTGTTAAGGTAGTCCCCAGTAACCGTCAAGAATATCATCCCTTTGTTTCGAATATCCAAATCATCGGGAATATTCTAAGGACCAAGTTGTCCAAAAGGCGGAACTACCTACCTATAATGTTGCAACACCGACATGGACGTCACATGGTCAGCCAGCGGTGGCCCGTGCGCCACCTCCCTGATCATGACCACCATGGCTACCCAGGGCCTCAGGCCACCACGTTAAGCCATGGGTATATCTACGCTTCGCTGGGAGCTCTTCTATAGCTAAGACTCAATCATGAATATACTCGTTACCTGCTAGCTTTGTTTATTACTCTTTAAGTGATCACTTCGTTCTACCCTCTTGATACCAACATATAAGGAAATAACTCAATAAACTTATAACTTATAAATCCAAAACTAAGAGCAAGTAACATGAGTAGGTCGTTATTCCTACCGAAGTCACTTTCACTGTCGCGTCCGGCAATATCACAAACCTTGTTTCCGCTTCACAGCAGCAAGCGAGCTGAGAACCACGTGACACGCGTGATATCGTTCTTCCGAATGCTTCGCTTGTTCACCTCAGTGCTCGCCTCATAACTAGCGCATTCGCTTGGATTTTCTAGCGAAGCAGTGCAAGCACAAAACTCCTCAGAGCTTCCTCCATCTTCCCTCCTTCTTTCTTCCATCTACATCTTCCATCTACATCTCCCCCACCTTTCATCCTCCAACCACATCCCCCTTCGCATACCTTCGAATCACCAACACAACACAACTCCGACTACACTTCTTTCATCATCAAGATGTCTGACTCTCCAGCTACCACTCCAGCTGTCCCAGTTGCCGCTGGTGGCGTGAACGCGTTCCTCAAGGAGCCCAATGATGGCGAGATGCGCATCTTTGCCTACGCCTACGTTTGCGCGACCGCCAAGCCCGAGGTGAGTCTACGCATCAACTGCACCCATGTTGCGCACACGCAGCGAAATAGACAGACGCGCACCCCCAGTTTCACATCCCCAGTTTCACATCCCCAGCTTCACATTCCCCAGATTCACTTCACTGACAGACCGTTATCTAGGTCGACCTTGAGAAGTTAGCCGCCCTTCTTGGATACAAGAACGCCCAGAGCGTCAAGTCCCGCCTCAACCAGACCAGACGCCTCATGAACCCGGACTTCATCCCAGCCGTGCCAGCCAAGGCACCCAAGACTCCTGCCACCGCCAGCACCACCCGCAAGCGCAAGGTCAAGACCGTCGCCGGCGCCGAGGATGGCGAGGAAGCTGCCGATGGTGATGCCGTGATGGAGACACCTACGAAGAAGCCTCGCAAGAACGCTGCCAAGGCCAAGGCTGCCGTGAAGGATGAAGACAAGGACGAGTCCGCCTCTGCCGCCGAAGCCGATGTCGATGTCGATGGCGACGTTGAGATGGAGACTCCAGTCAAGAAGACTCCAGCTGCCAAGAAGCCTCGCGCGCCCCGCAAGACTCCTGTGAAGGCCAAGGCTGTCGTCAAGGACGAGGAAGCCGAGTCCTCTGATGAAGTCTTCAAGCTTGCAGACCCCGTCGAGATGGAGACGCCTGTCAAGAAGACGCCCGTCAAGAAGGCCGCCGCAAAGCCCCGCGCACCCCGCAAGACTCCTGTGAAGGCCAAGGCTGTCGTCAAGGACGAGGAAGCTGAGTCCTCTGATGAAGTCTTCAAGCTTGCAGATGTCGAGAAGGCCAAGCCTGTCAAGGCCGAGCCTGTCAAGGAAGACTCGAAGACCGAGTCTGCCACCGAGTCGCAGACCGAGATCTCCTCCACCCACGCCGAGTCGCAAGTCGAGACCTTGTCCACCCAGGCCGAAGCTCCACAGCCTTTCATGTCTCAGACGCACTTTGCGGACGGTCGGCCCATGGTGATTCCCGGCCCCAGCCACTACTGGTCTGAGCTCAAGTCTGCTGAGACCAAGACCGGTGGTGAAGATTCCATCATGGAATCTTTCCAAACCACCGGGGTCGAGTCCGCTGAGACCAAGTCTGCTGAGACCAATTCTGCTGAAGATGCCGTTGATGCCGTCATGGAAGGTTAAATGTCCTCCAGCCTGATGGTCACAGCAGCTGGTAAGACCTCTCCCACCATTCCTCACAATCATGAGCAGCAAGCTAACACATGTGACCAGCCTAGATCGAAAGAGCAGCACACCCTTCTCACAAGAACGGTCTTTCTTGTCTCCGACATTCCGGCCGCGCACACCTTCACGTTCCTTTAGCGTTCATGGCACCGACAGCTTCTCATGGCATTGCTTGAACTGGTCTCTTTTTTTTTTTTTTTTTCAGCGTTCATCAGGGACATGGGCCATTAGGATGGTGGCTTCTCCGCGTAGTGCTCAGTATGTTTGATGAATCTCCGGATTCATTCATTCATAGAGCTTAGTACAGCGTTCGTGGAATCACCGGTCGGGGTATGGATGGATTATGGAAAACACCGGCCTCTCATCCCAGCCTTCGGAACAGAATCTCAGAATCCGTTCTGATTTTTTTTTCTGCTGTCCATGGAAGTGCCGGCTGGGACATGGGATATGGAAAACCTTGCAGCTCTTCAGCGCACCGCAGCGCTCAGAATGGAATCTGCGGATTCATTCACAGAGCAGCATCCTAGCAGAAAGGAATCTGCACATCAGCAAACTAAAAAACACAAGAAAATCTAATAAAACCACTCAAAAAAATTCCTGCTGTTCCAATGTTGTGACATGTTATCATTGTGCTTGTGACTTGTGAAATTAACAATCAGCAGATAGACTCCTTTGAACTTCTCAAATGAAAAGATTGACGTTACCTCCTGAAGCCCTTGGGAATTATCTCGAAGAAGCCATCTTCAACAGGGTGGATACCGTCCTATCTCACGTATCTGCAGATTCCTCTATTTTCCTCACAGCTCCGAACAGCCCATTTTCTTTCATCCCACTTCACCATTACTATGTGTTCTTATCTTACTATAACTATCACCATGCTTAGTCGTAAATGCGTCAAGGAACTCTGGAAAAGTATTTCTGGAAGATCTGGGGAAGGGATCAAAGCGCCAAGAAAATATTCGTGTGGCCTATTTATGCTGGCCAAAAAGAAAAACTCAAAATTCAGCGTCTCGTACTCTCATCAAGTGTCACTATCACTGTTTGAGCGAATGGGAAAACGTAGGTGCTTTAAAGAACATACTGTTCTGGTGTCATATTCAGAGCATCCTTGCAAAGCTATGCTGCAGATGCTTGAAGACGCAACGACTTCTTTTATCTCTGCCCCACGAGACCCCAAATGTGAATACTGCCCCAGTTGGCCTCGTCGTAGCTCTTTGAGTCTTTTTCCCACCATGGTAGGTAGACAGAATATGTTGCCTGATAGTCTGGGATCCATCAAGTATGACCGCTGAGCTGGTAGAAAACACAGAAGACCGGCGTGATTAGGTCTCATAGAGTACACAAGGTCAGCTGGTGCGAAAAGTGGTTCCGTGGAAGTGACGCTAATGCGATTCCGTAACGGCTTGAACACAGGTAGACGATTGCGGCGGGTGATGGAACCGAGGGGTTGGAAGAGGGAAAAGGAGGAAGAGGGCTCCAGATGTCGAGCACTTGGAGCCCAACCGAGAGGCACCGTCGTTGGCGGCGAGGTTATCGTCAGTCCCAAGCATGTCGTAGGCGACTTCCCGACTAGAGGCTTGAAAGCCCATTCACCACAGATAGCCCCTGCACTTCTTCGCTCCACACAGGCACTTGGTCATATGGTTGGCCACCTTCTTATCTTTCGCCTCCTTAAAGTCGCTCTCCATTCCCGAGGTGTAGTCGAAGGTCAGTTCTTCGCCAGCCTTGATATCTCTCAGGGCGAAGAATGCCAGATCGTGCAGATGTTTGTCGGCATAGTCACCAACGCGGGCGAAGATTTTGAGGTTGGGCTCGCAGCTGTGGTTGATGAATCTTGTGGGTCCGCTTTTGAACTCGCCGTCTATTTCAACTGGGGGACCTCTGAGGCGCTCGTCCAAGTTTTCGGGATCCGTGAACTTGTCCAGAGCGAAGAGGTAGATATCTTTCCTTTGGGTTATCGAGGATTTGGCGCGCCGGGTTTCAGCTTCTTCGGGGGATATTGCTTCGCCAATGTACTTGTCAACGAATTGACCACGTCGAATGTCTACTGGTGACCGAAGACCTGCGTTAAAGTCAGCAAAGGGGATGGTAATGTACCTAATGTATGAAAGAAGACTCATGTGCTTACCCCACCCTCGGTTCTTGGTCTTGAAGATCTCCAGAGGGATTTGCCTTCCACGCTCAATGACACGATTGTAACAGTCGCTATTGCAGCTGCAACCGGAGTGACACTCGTAGATAGGGTCAGCCGTCTGAAGGATCCGTGGGCGGAGACATCCCTTCAGGGGGCCCACCGACTGGTAGGCAAACATCCGGCCGTCCTCGGTGCTGTATCCTCTCAGAGTCATGTCCTGCAAGCATGAGCAGCGATCGTAGAGACAGGAAAAGTTGTTCTCGCAGTCACAGCCAACACGGAACTCCGGAGGGGCGGGTTCAATGCTATTGCAGAAGATAGTGTGTTCGATGAATTTGAACTTCGTAGGGAGGGACTCGTCATCGACGTCGTTGAATATGGTGACAGGAAACTTGGAGTGTGTCTTGTAGCTTTCCAGCTGACAGAAATGACAGTCGGTCTTCTCTTTTCGGACTTTCTCAAGCTTTATGGCGAGTCTGATTCCACCATTGGCATCCGCCGACTTGAGTTTCTGCTTCCACTTCGAGCTTGCCTGACGCGAATTAGCAATATTTAGAAAGTGAGATTCAAGGCAACAGTTACTTCACTGGTATGGCGATTGTTGTGGTTGGCTTTGCAGAAATCCATGGAGCTGATGACCTCCTTGTCTGGAGTCTCGGAGCCGCCTTCGACGCGTCGGTCGCGTGCGCTCGTCTGTGAGGATGCCATGCTGCACAGACCAACGTGAGAGGTTCGTGATTAGGGAAGTGTCAGAGACAAGAGAGTGTTGCGAATATGGCCTGGGGCCCAAATCTGGAAAGGGGAGTTCGAAGTTGAAGTGCGCAGGGGCAAGGGCGCAGTTGAGTAAAGAGGGTTGTTGGCTGTCAAGGTGAAGCCGGTAAATATCGAGAAAGAAGCTCTCAAGCATGCGGTTTGAACTTTGATGTTTGTCAAGTGGATTTCGTATGCAGAAGTTGATTTCCACCATTAATTCCTGTCCTTTAACTCAGATCATTCCTTGGCGAACATTTCCCAGCTGCAATTTCGTGGGCGTCTTGAACATATTGCTCTTCAAGAGGATGGATGGTACGTCCATGATCATTCGTGGTGTTGAGGAGCGGCCACGATAGGATCGGGTTTGGGGATGGAAGACTTGGCTTGTATACACCGGTGCAGCCTCATGCGTCAGTCGAAATTCTTGCTGTCAAAAGACAAGCATCTGTCGTTTTCCTCATGCTTTCGTCTCGCGGTCTCGTGAATTCGAGGTGGAGGTGACGAAGCGTTCTGAAAACGGCGCTGGTGCCTTCTGAGGCTCGGCTATCAGCGCCCTCCATCCCGCGATTAGCGCCATTTCTCAAACTCTAAAGAATGCAATCAACCGGTCGTTCTTTCCCACAACGGCCAAAATAAAATCTGCCCCAAGATCACTGTGGAGGTACTGGAGATTTTCAGTAGGGCAAAATGCAAAACTATAATCAGTGGGATAGGCCACTGTGAGGTTTTGAACCACACCCGATTTGAACGGATAACCTTTCGATTGACACCAGTTTCTGGAGTCGAACGCGCTACCGTTGCGCCAGCGGTCCGTGTTTTGTTGTAGAAAGCGACGGAGTTTCACCTCATGACGGAACATCGAAAGTCGACGGCGACGGCGGCGAGGCGACACAAAACAAAAAAGTAGCTGTGTCTGTATGTATTCAAGAATGACCATATTGCAGGCGTTCTGACAATATGTGGCTGTGAGACAGCCTCAACAGTTCAACCTACCCCGGCTCTCAAGTGTCTGCTCTTGAGAGACCCATCCTCGTCGCCCATTCATTTCCTGGGACACTCTCAAGTTATTGGTTATGTTTTCTCCATTGAGACTTTCCTATCTACCGATTTCATCTTAATTCTTCATGTCTAGTTATTTATTTGTATTTTTCTTGATTACTGGGGTTTCTTTGGATCATTTGGATTCCTCTTGGTCACCCGGAGTTCTGAGTTTTCCGAGATAATTGTTCATATCTAGCTCAAAGACATATATCTAGAAATTAAAGGCCGTCTATCTTCGAGGCCAAGGTTGAATATAGTGAAGGATGAAACACACTGGCAGACGTGGACACTCAGTTCAAAGCAAGAGGGACATAATGCCAACTCAGCAGTTGTTGGGTAAAGGACACCGAGACCCCAAAATGCTTTATTCAAAGACAGCTTGTCTTCTCCACATGACACCAATATATAAGTCTCGAGAATGCTGGATCAGACAGATCTCATAGCCCAATACTGTTCCAGTAGTATAGAAGAGAGGAATAAACCTTTTCAAGTTCAGTGTTTGGCAGCAACCTCAGTTCCTCTTATCGACCCAGAAACTTTAATCCAGGTAGTGCCCGGCGCTAAGATCACCTTAACGCCGATCCCCAAAAATCCCAAGTCTTGGCGCACCGTCGGCCAATTTTGTGTCCGACGAACTTCTTCAAATAATTCCCCAGGTCGCAGGTCGCAAAGCGAAAAGTTCCCAACCTAACAAGCTTCAAGTTCTCGATCACAGCACACCATGGAGGACGATATCCAACAGACGCCCTTTGTCAAGCAGCTCGCTGCTCCAGGTAAATACTGTTCCATTATCCCCGCGCAACTACTATGCGCCAATTCCCCACCATCCTCAATGTTTTATCCAGTTGTGAATATATGAATACAAACATAGAACATTCAAAACTAACCACCCTCTCCACCAGACCGCCCAACCCGCGACCGTGCCCTCACCCTCCTCCAAACCTACCTCTCCTCCTCCCAACGCACCCTCACCCCCCTCGACGCCCTCAAGCTCTGGAAAGCCCTCTTCTACACCCTCTGGCTCTGCGACCGCCCGATCCCACAACAACGTCTCTGCGCCACCCTCGCCACCCTCCCCTCTCACATCCCCTCCAAACCCTCCAAATCGTCTTCCACCAAGAATAAGCCCTCAAAATCTTCGAAATCTTCGAAATCGCAACCACATCATGAAGATGAAGATGGAGCGGCACCGAAAAGCAATCGCATAATCTTCCTCGACGCCTTCTGGGCCACCATGGCGCGTGAATGGACAAATATTGATGTATTGCGTATGGAGAAGTTTTTGCGCCTGGTGCGCTACATGGTGCGCGAGAATTTGGTGCTGCTCAGAGATGCTGTCAAAGACTCTTCGTCCAAGTCTCAGTCGTTACCGGAACGAGAGATTAGGGAGATGATTAGGACGTGGGAAGAAGTACCGCTTAATGTCAAGGAACCTAGCATACCCAACGGCCTGCGTATGCACGTAATCGATATTTTCGTCGACGAGTTGGAGAGCACGGGCTTACTAGGCGCTGAAGAGGAAGGTGGTGAGGAGAAGGAAGAAGATGCAAATGAGGCAGAGGACGAAGAGAAAGAGACAGAAAAGGAGTTTTTGGAGATGCTGCTGTTGCCGCTGAGGAATATTGCAGATGAGAATCCGACCAAAGTGGTGAGGACGAAGGCCAAAGAAGCTTTAGCAGACGAGCGCTTAGTTGTGAAACTCGGCAGCAGAAAAACCGAGAGCAAGGAAGAGGAGGGCTCAGACGACGACGGAGATTTCGAGGGTTTTGACTAGAAAGGTCCACGTTCGTCAGATCGGTCAGTACCCCCTCTACATTTTCTCATTTTCCATGCAGCACATGCTACAAGCTTTCCTGATGAAAAAAATTACCACAATTCGCAGTTTCCACTCGAGTCTCAAACTTGGAACCTATTTTCCGAGACAGATGAGGGCGCAATTCTTCCTTGGATGTCTGAAATATCAAGCTTCAAATATACTCGATTCTCATCTCATACAATCTTTTCAGCGGACTTTGGCTAACAAGTTTTGGGTATTAGGTCCCAGGGGAATGAGCTGTGGAAGGAAAAGCAGCTTGATAGTAGCGCATGCCGCATTGGTTGGGAAAAGGGGGCTGGCTAGGCGGCAAACTTCTATCAGAGCACATATCTGCGCCGGCGTTTCTGGCGTTTCGGCGCACCAAAAAACTATCCTAGAACCCAGAGGAATACCACGTGTTTATTGGCAGAGTAAGACATAAGAAAAGATCCGATTGCTAATCATACAAGCCGCGCTCTTGCAAAGCCACACAATTTCCTTCCTCCGAGCCTTCCATCTTCCGAGGTTTTGCTCCTCTTGTGCTGACCTCGAGCGATTTGCTGCGTTTTGATATAATTTATGGGGGTATCATCATGGTCAGGACGATGCTCGCGCCCAAGTTTCACGTTTCGAAAGAACTGGCTTGCTCTCTTTCCCCGCCTCTCTCAAAAAATGCCGTGAACGCCATATTGCCCAAACCTCCCAAACCCAGCAAAATTTATTTCCTTGCCTTCCCACGCCCACTCCTATTTCACCCCATTCATGACCATAGGTGTTCCCTTCCCTCAATCATTCTTCTTAGCACACCCCAGCGGTCCCGGCGCCTCATACATGCGCCCACTCTTCGTAAGCACCGTGCCCAGCCCCCTATGCACCTCACATTGGAACGGCGCAAAAGGCACTCGTTCGCCATCAATGCTAATATACCCATCATCCTGATGTTTGGGAATCAGTCGGTACGCGAGCACTTTTCGGTACTTGACGAAGGGGTTGTCGAAGAAGTGGCCGTTGTTGATTTGTAACATGAGGTTGAGGGAGGAGAGGCGCGAGATGTTGCCGTTGATGGTTACCATGTCCATGAGGCCGTCGTTGGGGAGGGCGGGCGAGAAGAAGAGGGCGTCGCTGGCCATGTAGCCCATCTGTGTGGGGGTTGGGATTAGTATTTTTTTGAATGCTTTCTGAGGTCAGGGGGGAGAGACTTACGTTGCCGCAGTAGAAGTTAGCCAGAGTGTCGTGAGGGACGATCTGCCAGTCTTCAGGGACCTTGTCGTTGACAGTACCATAGCGCAACGAAGGCAGACTATGTTCAGTCCCACTTCTCTCCGAAGCATCATCATCCACCAACCCCAGATCCCCTCTCCTCTCGCTCGCCGGCGTAAAATTCACCACCTCCCGATCATAATGTTCTCTGATCTCAGCCTTATCCTCCATAACAACCTTCATAGCCAGGTCACACGGATACACCTTCTGCCCAATCAGCCTCACCAAAAACCCATAAGTAAACCGCATCGGCCCCATCCACCTCAGATTCTCCGTCCCCAAATCACTCTCCGCCACAATCCCCACCGCCTGCGACAAGAAACTCAGCGTCCTCGTCTCCCCCTGCGTAACAGAGATCAAATCCAGCGGCGTCGGCAATCCCTTGACAATCGCCAAAGCCGCCAGACTGGGACTATCCGTGCCGCTCGTGTTGCAACTCATCGCGTTTCCCGAGCCGCAAGGCACATGCGCAACGGCAATTTTCTCCAGCGCTCTTTTGGCATCTGTTCGCCTCCCAAGCCCATTGAATACTTCGTGCGCCAGGCCGTCGCCAGAACACGCAACAATCACATCGTACTGTTCGATATCGATATGCTCGCAGATGCCCACCGCCTCGCCCCGATGTTTCGTCTTCACCAGATCAATCTCGCACCTCGCAGCTGCCAGGATCGGTTGCACGTCGCGATAATACCACTTCTCAGCACTTCCCTTCCCCGCATGCGGATTAACCAGCACCTTTGCTCTTTTCTGTCGTTGGGCTTGGCCATATGCTTTGTCTAGCAGGCGAGAGATCCATCTCTCGATACGTTCGGTGTCGGACTTGTCGATAGTGTAGTGCATATAGGCAGCACGGACGACATGTTTTGATGCGATTTTGGCATAGTGGATGGTAATTTCGAGGTCGGAGAGCTCGGCCCAGAGGATGTTGTAGAAAGGGATTGCGCGCGTGGATGCTGAGCCTGCTTTTGGGGTTAACATGGTGGCATCCAGAGTCCGGATGAATGGCAGATACCTGTATTGAGCAGACCGAAGCAATTGCGTCGATCTCGTTTCTGAAATGCCTCATCTACCCGCGGGGCAATTAGTATTTCGTCTTCTCATAAATCGGACGGAGGTCAGACACTCACCAAGCACAATCAACGAGTCTGTTCCCAGCGTCAGCGAGGCGTTGCGACCAACAGCCAGAGTGGCTTCCAGAAGGTCATGGCCGCGGGTGCTTCGAATGCTCGTCGAATCAGCCATCGGAACCTGCGTATCGTCTGGATCGACGAAAGGATTGGAGCTGGGCGACGGGTCTGACATGGCGTGGGGGGGGCCTAAGCATGCTTAATATGTGTTGGCGGATAGAAAAAAGAGAGCGTCACTCTTCTTCCCATCTGGGGGTTTCTTTGAGCGCCTTCCTGATGCACCATTGATGCGTGTACATGTACCTCTGAATCCGCTCCTTGGGAACTTGGCTGCCGGGATGGGCGCCCGTGCGCCGGCCCGCTATCCGACTCACCTTGGAACTCAAAGATGGGCCAACTGACCAGCTTCTCATGGCATTTATTTGGCACCTGCTGCATCGTATATGCGGTCGGGAGGCACCCCCGTTCACGAACTCTGAATTTGTTTTATTTGCAATGCTGCAGTCTAGCTAACTCCCGACTATTTTTTACTGCGCCAACAACACACTAAGCCGAGTCGCTGTCCGTTGCGGATGGCCGAGAGCACCAAAGGCTTGTACGACTCCTAGTCATTAAATATCGTTTGCTCACTCGAGCACTACATGTAGTCCATGGGACTCGACCGACGAGGTGTGACAACATCTACATGTACTCCACTTCCGTTAACCGATCATGACGCCTCTCCCACCTTGTTGAGGCCCTTTAATGAGCCTAGGCTGAGAGCCAGTCCTTGTGATCGACTGCGGATGCGGACAAAACCTGTGACCGGTCCACCTTCGCCCTCTTTCTCGATGCTCAGGTTGGCAAGAGCATCCTCACCTATGCAATATTAGCTGTGCTCTGTTGGTGGGGGGGGGGGGGGGGGGGGGGTAAGGGACAAAAACACCCAAAAAAAATAGAGCAAAAAGGTTGGCGCACAAAAAAAGGCAGTCCCCCATCAACCAAACCACGGGGGTCAGAAAATTAANGGTACTTTTCTAAACTGGAAACTCTGCTTAGGCCGATGACACTGTACCAACTTCGAGAGCATCCGGTCCACTGCAAATGTCACAACCAGCAGCCACATATACCCGCCCACGGTTCACCATTTTCCTAGTCGCCGGCTCCTTAGCCCGACCTTCGCATTTCTATCTTACACAATTCCTCACACAGCCCTTCACATATAAGAAAGGCCTTGCCAAATCGACTCAATCCCGCACCATTATCCCCTCGCCTCTTCCACGTCCAAACATCTCATCCCCGGATTTCAGCAAAGCATCCGTCCTATCTTCGACACAAGTCTCTCACACCAGAACTTTCCCATCACCACTCACCTACGAACATCCTTCAAACATGGCTACCCTCCCAAATAACCCTCACGGCCCCGCCCAAGACCGCCCCCCCCCCCCCCCCCCCCCCGCCCCCGCGCCCCCCCCCCCCCCCCCCCCCCCCCCCCCCCCCCCGTAAGGGACAAACTCACCGAAAACACTTCGAGCATACAGGTTGGCGCTCAAAAACTGGCAGTCGCCCTTCATCGAAGCCTCGGGTGTCAGACAGTTCATGTTGGTGCACGCCATCAACTGCTTCAAGAACTCGCGGAGCGACTTGGCCTTCGAGTTGATGTTGACCTTGTTCTCCCACTCGAATTCGGTCCACATCGTTCGGAACTGCGTTTCCGTGCACGTAGCGGGCTGGATGTAGTCCATAATGTCTACATGAACGTCGTTAAGGATAACAACATTGTTCTCCGTCGAACTTGCACCGTCGTAAACCACGTTGCCAAAAATGACACCAGTATCGGTCGATGAGACCTTGATGGTAGACTGAACATTTTGGAAATCGTGTGGGCCAAGGTTTTGCGTGGTAGGACGCTCCACGACTTTGAGGTCACCCAGGGTGGCAAACTCAACAGACAAGTTCTGGAGGGTTTCGGTTGTCTGATTGACGAGCAGCACATCGAGGATGATATCGAACTGGTGGACTTGAACATAGGCTTCCGCATAGACGGGGTCGGAAAATCCAGTGAGTTGAACCACGCGGCTCAACTTTGATGACAAGTCCTCAACCGCCGAGTCTCCACCGGTTGCCTTCTCAAGATCAAGCTCCATCTCGTCGGTACCATCGCCCGCATTCTTCTTGGCAAGCTGTCTTATGGAAACGACGTCGTCGACTTGGACTGCCGTCTTCATACGCTCGATGGCTTCCTTTGCAGCTCTCTTACCCTCCTCAACTTGGACCATGGCCCGGAATGCTTTCCGAGTGTCATCCAAGAAGACAGTCTCGAGTTCCTTGTGCTGCGCGAACTCCGCCAGAGATCTTACGCAGGACATGATTCTGTCTACAGAATCCTCGTCGATAGGGGCCTTCACGAACTGCGATTGACCCACGCGGATAATAGAAATCATAATGAGCATGGCCTCAGCCCGAAGGGCATTGGTGCGAGCGGTGTCGGGAGAGATTTCGGAATGTCGCATAACCAGCTTCGTCAGGGTAGAGGCAAGGACAGATGCGAGGTAGTAGTCGCCATCGAGAATAAGTTGTCGGAGAGGAGGTTTTTGGGCTGCTTTCACAGCTTCCAGTCGTGCGGTAGCAGCAGAATTGCTGGTGAGAGCACTCTCTGTAGCATATGTGCCGTCAGCAAGAACACGACGTGAGCCAGTTGGCGCGGATTTTTGTCCGTTCACCAGTTCTTCCGCCTTCGGCTCTTCATGGCCATCCGCTGCCTCGTCTAATAGACGTTGCTCGGACGCCAAAATTGGGATCTCTCCCAAGCTTGCACGTATCCGCTTCCAGGCGTCACGAATATCAGCTGCCTCCAGCGAGTACTCTCCAACAATCCACAAAGCTCCTCGGTACACCTTGCCTGAACGGACATCACTCAATGTAGCGACCAACCTCTCGACAATAGATGGGCGGAGTTTGGGGAATTTCTCGACAACCTCCTTCACGAAAGAGATGACATCGACTGCTGAGTTGCCGTTGGAATCCGCAATAAAGTCCATAAGCAGTCCGACAACGCTAGCTGCGACTTCGGAGAATTTGATGGCGCATTGATGGATGGAGTGAATCAATAATTGCCTGTACTCATTGTTTTTCTCGTATTCCTGGTCGACGGTCTTGGACAGTTCTTTCTTCAGGAGGAGCACCACTTCTTCCACGTTCTTGCTTGAAACCATTTCGAGAGCGATACCAAGGGCTTTTCGTCGAACGTCGATATCTGGGCTCGAGAGGACTCGGAGAATCTCCATCGTAAGATCGTCAAGAATGCCCTCGTTCTTCTTCCTGAGGTTGTCCACGCGGTCGAGCACAATAAGCTTGACATTGTTATCCGCCTCCTTAATGCTCAATTCGATGAATTTGGAGGCTGCTGCCTTGACGGCAACTGGGTTACTCGTCAAAGCAGTCAGAGACGAAGCAGCTTCATACACCACCGTCGTAGCCCCTGCCTCCAGAAGATCAAAGATGAGACGTAGATATCGCGCCTAAGGTCATCAGCCACATCCTCCCTACATCAGCATCACTCATACACACCTTATTTTGCGAGTTCTGAACCGCATCTTTTCTGATGAACTCTAGTTCTACCAGTTGTAACAGCTCATCTGCATTTGAGATTCCATCGAACACACTGCTGAGATATGCCAGGGCCTTCTCATGGCTTATGCTAACCAGCGCAGCAAATGCGTTGCGCTTGCAGGTGGGATCGCTCTCGGTTTCGAGGAAAGTCGAGATCAATTCAGGAGCATCTGGAATAAGACTCTCAGAGTGCTGGAAAATTGATGCGACCGCAAAAACAGCGTTCTTGCGGACATATGCATGGCGGTGCTCCAAGCAGGATCTGGCAGATGAAAGGAGCGGTTCGATCAGCTCAGCTTCTCGGAGTTTGCAGAGGAATCGCAAAGTGTTGCCACGGATGTACTCGTTTGGATGTTGGAGATCATTTCGGATTCCGTTACTATGGGACATAAATCAGCTTTGAATTCAACATAACCAAATCCATGTCTCTCACCAAACCAGAATCATTTCCTGCTTCAGCTTCCCGCTGCTGTCCAACTTGGGGCAGATCTCGTAGTAGAAGTAGAGTAACTTCTTCAGAGCCTTGTGCTTAGAGGGCATCACAAAGCGAATGATATGCATGAGTAGCTGTGGCATCGGGTCGCCGTTGAGCATGATAGTGAGAATGCGCTTCATGGTGTCCACTTTGGTCTCATCCGTGCCTTTCTCCAATTGTGTCCGTAGGTCGGACATGCTTGGCTGATCTGCAGCATTGTCCAGGTGCACCAGGCTGTAGGAGTTCTCGAGGAAGGTGGCCATATTGGCGATGTGTTCGTGGAGTCCAAAGACTCGCGGCTAGGAGATGGTCTTGAATTCGGGGGTTAAGGTAACCGTGACAGGGCAGCGCGGCCCCCTGCGCGAGTAGAATAGGGTCAAGTCAACAGCGTGGGTGGCAGAGATGCTACACTGGCAAGGAATTGGGCCACTTGTAGCTGTGAGCGACCTGGTGAGCGGCAGTTGGCATGTGTCGAATTGCGAGAAAAGGGGACCTCGAAGCTGGCCTCTTCGAACAGCCAGCTCGTCGAAATGTGGTCAACTACTCTGGTGCTCCGTGCACCGCGGCCAGAAAGTACCAGCCTCACTGCTCAGGCACAGCCTTGGCATTTTCCAGGGACCTGGACATAGTATATCAGGATACATCTAAATACTAGAAGTAAGGTATTTCTAATAAATGTGAATGTTTTCAGCCATTCGAATATTTCTAGTTTTCAATACCAAGTCCAAATAATTAAGTCTTGGCTGCGGAGTGACATTGAGTTGTCACCGCAAGCTTTACCCCACCAAAACGTCTGAGCTTGCCGCCTCTCAGCCTCTCTCCAAAACGCGCCCGGTACGAGCTTGACAGCTTCTCGAAAACCGCCATTAATTTGTACATCACGAGCTGGCGCAACTTTGTACTCTCCGCCACCTGCCAGAACACACACCCTCCATTCGCAGTCCAGTCACCATCGACAGCAGTCAATTCCACCATGTCGACCCTGAACGAGCCCTTCTACCTGCGATACTAGTCAGACCTCTGCCCTTTGGAAACATGTTTGTGCTCTGCTAATTCATTCTCTCAGCTCTGGTCATTCCGGTCGCTTCGGTCATGAGTTTCTGGGTAAGATTGACCCCATCTTCGTCCTCTGCGTGTATGCTGCTGACTGGGATTGCGCCATAGAATTCGACTTCCGCGTGCAGGGCGATGGTGGAAGCGCAACGGCGCGCTATGCCAACAACTCCAACTACCGCAACGATTCGCTGATTCGAAAAGAGAGTACGGCGCCCGACCTTCTTCCTTCGCGATCCATATGGTCCAGGGCTAATGGCTGGGGAAACAGTGTGTGTCAGCTCGACCCTGGTCGCAGAAATCAAGCGCATCATCAAGACTAGCGAGATCATGAAGTACGTTCTCCTACTTTCCAGTATTTCTGGAATACGATTGGAATACAAGCTAAATGGGCGGACAGGGAGGATGACAGCAAGTGGCCGCAGAAGAACAAGGACGGCCGACAGGAGCTGGAAATCCGACTGGGCAACGAACTGATTTCGTTCGAGGTACGTCCCATAGCCCCCCAGGAATTCTGCCATCTAACACTGGGAACATGAACAGACGGCGAAGATTGGATCTCTGGTCGATGTCACTGAGTCGGCAGACCCCGAAGGACTGCGTGTCTTCTACTACCTGGTGCAGGACCTGAAGGCGTTGGTGTTCTCGCTGATCGGACTGCACTTCAAGATCAAGCCCATCTGAGTTTGTGCGCATTTCAGAAGGAAAAAAGGGAACTCAGGGGTTCATTGGCGTTTTGCATCGTTCCATGCTCATGACCGTACTCTAGGCGTTTGATACCAAATGGGATGACGGGTTGATGGCATTTTCGCAGGATAGAGACTGGAAACATGGGGTCCCCTCAGTCGGCCCCACAGGCAGATGTCACACCAGATTGATTGATGCAAAAGCAAGCAATTGATAGTTGTGGGCACTCGATACTACTCCAACGTCACTACTGTCGTCTGTCCATGTCAACTTCGTGAGTTCATCTTCTACAATACAGTACATACGTAGTTTCAAGGCCCGTCTGAATAAGACCACGCGACGCAGATCACGGCTGCACGCTGGTTCTAGTCGAAGGTAGTCGGCATGAGAGCAGGCCTGTGGGAGCGCCGCTGGCCGTGCGCTACCAGTCTTCGCCCCCGCAACGTGATCTCCCGTCCAACTAGTCCTGATCAGTGTGTCTCTCGTTCTCCAACTCCAGGTTCGCTAGTCACCCCGATGTCTATTTTCACAGCCACGGTCTGAATCCCAAGAGGTCATTTTCTCCCTCTTCTTCTCTCTTGTTCTTTTCCTTGCTTCAGTATCGTTCGCCGCATTCTTGATACTTGATACCTCGCGAACCTGGCCCGGCGTGGCGCTGCTTCAATGCCAACTCCCGCGAGCAACTCGATAGTGGGCGACGACTCCGACCCCAGACTGTCGCATACCACATGCCCGCCAGACGATGATCGCTCCAGCGCCCGGCGGTCCTATCACAGCGACCTCACAAATGATGAAGCTGCAATCGACGAGGAAATAATTCGTATGCAGCCCTCGAACCCGCCGGCTGAAGCACAAACACCCGGCTCAGCGGAATCGCCATCCCAGCCTAGCGATGCTCCAGTCAAGAAGATGGAGATCGATGACGACGGTCCCGCGCCCGAGAACATGTCCCCAATGAGCGCCGACACCTACAAACACGATGAGCACGATCTGCCCGCCTTAAGTAGCAGAGGGTACAGCCCGCCGTCATCCAGCTATGACTTCTCCCATGTCAGGGTATGACTTCGTCGTCCACCGCATTTCTATATATGCGCGCTATGAGATTGAAGCTGACAGGTCTTCTGAACATAAAGCTGAAGCCTACTTCACCATCCTCTTTTCTGCGCCCGGGTAGCAAATTTCATGGGACGCAGATGTCGGAACGCCAAGTCTACGAGGTGCAGGTCGAGATCAAGCATGTGGACATGCGCGAGTCTTTCCTATGTGGTTACTTGCGCATACAAGGTGGGAGAAACTATTCATTATGTCGTACCGGCTAGACTTTTGCTGACTGTTGGGACATTCGTAGGCCTCACTGATGAACATCCCACCCTTACTACATATTTCGAAGGCGAGATAATCGGCTCCAAATACTCGTTTCTTACTCGACATGAAGACTGGGGATCGACAGACAAGGTAGATCTTCAGCACTGGGCCAAATTCGAAGCCTTCACACCGTTAAAACAACAGGCGAAAAGGCCCAACTTCCATATTCCAAACCTGACCCAGCGCGACAACATATTCATGAGGTGGAAGGAGCATTTCTTGGTGCCGGATCATCGTGTTCGTACCATCAGCGGCGCTAGCTTTGAAGGCTTCTACTACATATGCTTCAATCAGATCGAGGGGAAAGTGAGCGGAATTTATTTCCATAAGAACAGCGAGAAGTAAGCGTCGGCTCCCATTTTGAATCCGAGCAAGACTAAGCATTTCCCCAGATTTCAGCAACTTGAATTGGCGCACGTGCAGGATAAAGGATGCTTTGGCGCAATGGAGTTCCGGTGAGCGGCGGGAGACTTGAATGATTTTGACGAAGAAACGGCACGCATGAACAGGCGACATGCGGAGGCTCAGTGGTAGACTCTTTTCGAAGCGTATAAGCCTGCTCAGCATATCGCGGTGGTCGCCTTGGCCGAGGCAATCTTTCCTTTGTCGTTGGGTGTTGATACCGGGACGGGAGCGGGCATCTTTCTTTGGCACATTACGGGATTCCGGGCGGGCGGGCAGGCAGGCAGCTTTCCACAGGAAAGCCTCCCTGGGAATAAGGGTACATTCGGGAGCACAGCGTGGGAGAGCTTTTCGCTCGCCTGCGCTACAGCGAAGTCATATTATCTATATTTTAGATGCTGAACACAGACTTGATGCATGTCGGCAGAACAACTCGGGGTTCATATTTATGGACAATCTCGTGATTCATGTTTCGGACTTGGGATATGCAGTGGTCGTGGGTAATGGGAGCAAGCAGGTACCCCTGTATGTGTCGTACCGTGCTGTGACGATGCTGACAGCAGCCAAACCTGAAAATCGCGGAAGTTCATTCAAGTTTCACTCAAAGCACGTGCCGTGTGGTTTATTTTTAGGCATCATTCCCCAGATTCCCAAAGCTTTTTGAAACTTCAATGATAAACGTACTCGGTGGCTGCGATTCATCCCGCTTGAGGCGTCAATTTCGACCCCCTGCCCAGCAGAAGCCTGTGCTCACTGACCTCAAGCCGTGCTTCTCGGCGCAGCTCCGCTCAGACAACATCAAAACAACAACCGTGCTGTGTAAACAGCACAGGTTTAGTATCCGCATAAACAACAGCCTCGACCACCTCCCAAAGCAAAATCGGCCACGTCAAATCCCCAACTCCTCGAACCCCACAGGGAGTCCGAAAAACAAACCCCTCTTCACACCCGTCCCCGAAAACCCCTCCAAACAACACCCTACCTTCCGAGTAGTACCGCAAATCCCAAGCTCCATAGATCGAAAGAAACAATGGATTTCGCACCCTACCAAGACGCCTCCCCCGAAACCTCACGCGCTCTCTCCCCACCCCCCCTCCGACCCTTCTCCCCTCCCATCCGCACCTCCAGCCCTAGCAAAAACGCCAGCCCTAGCAAACCCCCCGTCGGTGTTGGTGTTGTGCGCAAGAACACAAGTCCGCCTTTTGCTGCCTCGCCTTCTGCCAACTTATACGCTGCTGCGAATCCGTGGGATGCTGCTGCGCCCAACTACTACTATCAGAATAATCGTGTGAATGTGAATGGTTATGCGAATATTGGGGATGTGGGAGGAAATGGGGGGAATGGAATGAATGGAATTGGAGGGATTGGGAATGGAAGAAATGGGGTGAATGGAATTGGAGGTACTACGGGCGCATGGTTGGGCGGATGGATGGAGGATGGGAGAGGCAGGTTGCATGAGTTTGAGACGAGTTTGCCGCTGCGGTTGGATTATGAGGCTTGTTTGGCGTATCTGGCGCTGCCGCCGGCGGGGGGTGTGATACTTTTGTTGTTGGAGCACAAGAGTGATTATGTGCGGTAAGTTTGCTGCGCTTTCTCTTATGCTTGCTATCATGGGATGGTGCTGATTTTTACAGATTCCATGCATGGCAGAGCTCGTTGCTGTTTACGGCCATCTTTGTGGTGCATTTGATCTTTTCGTGGACGATGGTGTTGAGTTGGATGTTCTTTATGGCGGATTTGGCGCTTATTGCGTGGTTGACCGTGAGGGCGTATCGGGATGCTGATACGCTTGACAGGTGTGTGAAAGTGCTCTGGTTTCTGATTTGGGGGTATATGAGGGAAGTCAATGCTAATACGTGATGCAGATACGAAGTGCCGATATTTGGCAGACTTGCCAACAGTATCCTGGATGATGAATGAACGAACGGATGCATGGGAGAATGAGGGAACGATGGAATGAGATAATGAGCGAATGAGAAGATGATGATGCTTTTTGTTGATATGATGGATTGTACATGGTATAGTGCTGAGATACCCCTTTTGTTCATAGAGCATGGCTTGGCGCTTGTTCATGTTTCCAGACGTTTGTTTTTGCTATACTCGCACTTGCCTATTGCCAACAGGTTTTCACACATTTTTGCAATGAAATCCGTGGTTACCTGGCGTCTGTGGTATTGACCACCATTTTTGTTCCATCACACTCTAGCCAGTTTAGAAGGCTGTGATATGACACTGCCACTTCGATTGATGGTGCAGACTGCTCATGCTGCAAAGGTTCATAGTCACTCCACCTGAGAATCTTCAGGACCGGACTTGATAGGCTGACCAAAAGAACTTCCGGCTGTCCTGAATGACAGTGCCCTCACAGCCTTGATGGTTGGATCAATTTTCAGGCGGAATCAAGATACTCCTGACATGGGCTAGGATTCGGGGCTGTACGCCATAGTCTCTCAACTCCTCAACGTTGTCTACAAGTTACAGTCGACTCAGGTCTGCCTCTACAACCCTTTCTGCCAACTGATGAGCTGGTACATTGATGTGGCCGACCCGGAGCAGTGAAGACCAAGCCTTGACACTCCTTTGCGAGTCCGCAGCCGCATCTCCAGGCAATTGTGTGAGTAGCAAATTTCCTCACATTTGCAGATACAATGGATGCGATGTGAACACCGGTGGGCCTCCGTCCCATTGCGAGTCTGGCAGCCCTGGAAGCTTTCAACCGCGAAGATGGCAACTCTTCTTCTTTCTCATCGGTCGGGCATCATGCTTCCTCCGTCGCCGTTTGTCCCTTCTCCATCTCGTCTCTCAGTGTAGCTACTTGTCTCCGAATCACATTCCAGAGCAAATTGTCGTCCAAGTTTTCGCCCTCCTGTTCCTCCTGACCACCACCGCCCACAATCACCATCAGGCTAGCAATGAAAGCCTCTTTCATGTACGCAAAACTAAAATCATTCGTGATCTCTGCAATCTTGCCACTTAGAGCCTCGGGAAAATCGACTTTCTTGTTCTCGGCCAGTTTGTGGCGCCAGTACTCGCAGTATTGCGTTCGCTCTGACTCATCTGGCAGATCGAAGAAGTATTTCCTGTCGAATCGACTTGGTCGTTTGGCAATGCCAGGGTCCAGACGATCCAAGTGGTTGGTGGAGCCGATCATCAAGATACCATGGTTACTTTCCAGGCCGTCCACTTCGTTGAGAAAATACGAGCGAACGCTTTCGGTGACCAAGCTTTCGATGTCTTCAAAGATGAGAAGGCAGGGTGCTATCTTTCTTGCCCTCACGAATATCGACTGAATTTCTCGCGGTGAATTGAATGTCTTCACATAGAGCGTTTCGACGCTCGGGTTCGTGCGAGCAGACAGCGAATGCATCAGCGCCTTGATCGAAACAGTCTTCCCGTTCCCAGGTGGTCCATGAAAGATGATGCCTCTCTTCCACGGCACGGCGAACTCATTGTAAGTCTCCTCGCTCTCAAAGAATCCCTCAACATCTGCAATGACTGCCTTTTTCTTGTCTTCGCCCAAAACCACATCTTCCCAGTTCGATTTCTGCACGCTCTTCCAAAGCTCCTTATTCTTCATCCACCCCTGGTCGAACACCAGTATTTCTGAATGCAGGGCTGCGGTCCACTCCGCTATCGTCTTCACCATCTCATCAACATCAACAGTCTTGCTCAATTCCTTGTCGGTCAAGATGAAAACATCATTCGTAATTCCTTGCAGACCATCTCGTCCCTCCACAATGTAGATCATATGCTTCTGGTCACCTTTGAACGTGAAGTCGTAGCCTGCAAACTTGACTACATCCGTGAGTTTCCCTTCGCCTGTATATCGACGAGCAGGCGCGCAATAGCGCCTTGTGATGAGAGCTTGGTCTCCGTTGATGATCGTGGCGGTGGCATGGCCTGCTTCAGCATAAGCAAGAAAATTGGCGCTGCCGGCATTCGCTATATTGAGAGAGTGGTTTGGGTGAAGGATGCGGACTGCGTTGGCGATTTGCGACTCGGTGTGTATACGTGCCCCGGATGCATTTGCAATGAAGGCATTGAAGACAGAGGCGCTGCCTCCAGAAGACGATATCTCTCCCATGATGACTGCGTATTTCTGACTTGTTGGCGCAAGGAAGTCTGACGTCTTTTGATGGCCGATTTGAGTCGTTCAGATTCAAGGCGTTGTCTTCTTGGAAGAACTTGAAACACCCCTTTATCTTGATTCTTGACCAAATGATGGACGTTCATATACACTTTGGAAGTCTCGTTCGAAGGGCCATGACTGTGACAAGTTGACTACATGTAGGTAGCAAAGGATGTTTAGGCAGCAACCTGGACATTTTACGTCACACCTGCTGTTGCCTTCCGAACCAGTGCATATACGACAGCCTTGCTGCGCCTCTCTGTACACCACTTCACAATCATTCGCTGCTCCAAATGACTCCTTCAGCTATTAGCGGCCATTTCGCTGCCGCCTAGTAGACACTCTTTGCTTTTCGAACACTCATACCCACGATCAACCAATGTCTTCCCAGAGCGCGATGTTGTACCGTCATAAACTTTCACTCCCGAATCCACAGACTTCAATTCAACAGTATCTGTATCGAAGAAGATTCGTCATCCTTCAGTTCTTGGCAATTTGTGTGGATATCGGGGCAACAAAAGCACCAAAGGATCCTTGATCCAACGAGCTCACTGTCTCGTCAGTCACCCTTGAAAGTTGAACCTCCGTACCTATACATCACAACGTGAAAGGGATCGAGAAGCTCTCACTCTGGCCACGGATAATTGTTCTTACTATTCGGACCGGAGGCGAACCAGAAGCATATTTAAATTAAGAACTCAAAATACTGACTTGACTACCAACCGAGATACACTGACTCTACTAGTGTAAGGGTATTGGACTTGTTATTGGCCTCTCCTCCCATTCATTCTCGAAAGAAGTTAACACTGCTTCTCGAATAACCCACCCCAGCAGGATTCTCACTATAGTCCCCCTCAAAAAGAATCGCATCACTACAATTACTCCCCAAACTAGTATTATTCAACCACGCCGGCTCCCAATACCACATCCCCCTCCCCAAGCCCCTTTCCACCCCCCTCACAACCCCCACCACACCTTCCACCCAACCAGTTTGCCCCTTTACATCATACGGAATTTCCGGCTCCGAAGACTCCGGAATCGGTTCATACTCGCCGTTGCAGATTGCCGGATAATCCGTCTCAACCACATGCAACGGTTTTCCGTATTTCAGCGCCAGCGCATTCAGCGTCTCACTCAACGCCGCAAACGTAGCCGCCGTGCCATAAAACGGATAGAACGAGAAGCCAAATACGTCCCAGGCACTAAGAGGCACATGATTGGCAGTAAGAGCATCGAACCAGCGTTCTTGCAATGTCAGATTCCAGCCGTCGTCGATGTGGATCATGACTTCGGGCTTGGGGACGTTGTGGAGGAGCACGGCATCTGTGACGCCGGCGCGTGCGGCGCTGTAGAGCGTGGCGAGTTGAGAAAAGTTTTGGTAGAGGGCGGGGAGGGGGGAAGTGTCGACGGAGACGTAGCCGAGGGGCCAGAGCATGCCGTGGCGGATTTCGTTGCCGAGGGAGACGAAGCTTAGGGTGATGCCGGCGCGGTGGAATGAGATGAGTGTGGATTTGACGTAGGTGCGGAGAGTTGTTGCGAGTGGTTCGAGGGCTGTGGGCCAGGCTGCTGGGGGGTATTGTTTTGTGGGATCGGCCCAGTAATCGCTTTTTAGAGATCAACAGGTCAGCTTTCTAAGGAAATTAGAGAGGTGACAAAGTGATATTGAAAGTTTGACTGGTATACGTACGAGAAATGAAAGTCGAGATAGATCTTTAGACCTCCCTGCTGGAACCGCTGGGCAAGCTTGATCGTATAATTCAAGCCATTCGTACCTTCTGCAGGATCAACCCACAGTCTCAGGCGAACTCCGTTCATTCCACCATCTTTTAGAATAGCTTCCGCGGGTCTTGTCTTGTTGTTTCTTTTTGTATCCTTGTATACGGCACCAGCTTCCTCGAGGGTGAGTAGAGAGCTCAAGTCATGACCTTTGCAGAATGTCGATGGTGGTGGCAAAGAGGAAACTACGCCCAATAAATGAGTAAGAAATAGAACCGTCTTAAAAAACAACATCTTACTATTGAGCTTTAGACCTGAACACAAAAGTAGGATCAGGTCTCAGCTTTACAAACAGCGAGAGGGATAACTAGAATGTTATCAGAGCCGATGTCATCACCATACACTGACTAGTGGCTATTTGTCGCCAGCATCATACAGTGGGAGGAACAAAGTCTCCGTACCCCCTCGCAGAACAAATTCGCCTGAGGGGGCATGGGACACTTTTCCCCTATGACCGTATCGAACCAACCCTGAACAGGCAAACCACCCGAATCACAACCAAACAGCCCAGCTATGATCCTGACGCTTGACCAGAAAATCTCAGAAGCACAAGGCTTGAGGCAAATCCAATCTGGGGAATTCGCGGGGTCGCGGGGTTGGGGCTGGATATTGTTACACGATTCGCAGTGATTGGTGGGATAATATCACCAGGGGTCGATGAGATTGGAAATGACATCTTCCAAGTAGACTTCAAAGAATTCTCTGGTTCTTTGAAACCTGCCCCCGGTTCTCACACCTAGTTAGCAAGTCGTGACGGAGAATGTATGAGACGGCATATGAGTACGAAAATAAGAGACGACAATACCTAGTAGCCATTGGAGCTGTGACATCCCAACCAGCCTAGTGAAGGGATTGGAGATCCTTGTGGGCTGAAAAAAGATGTATCGGTACTAGTAGTGCTGAATCAGTTAGAACAACGGGTGGTAAGTCAAAAATAACGCGTGAAAAATGGCCCAAAGGCTTTGAGCAAAACATTTCATTAGCTTTCGCCTGCTGTGGGGGAAATCTCTCAGCTAGTTCTGTTCTGCTTGACGTGTTCGATCAAAATCGCCAGAGATGGTCGAGTCGAACAAACGCGTATCCAACCCTCTAATCCACCTCCTCCTCCACGACTTCGACATCACCCTCGTCTCCGATTTTCATATCCGCCATGCCATCCTCAACACTAGCATTCGCCTTGCCCTTGGCCTTCGCACTCCTTTTCTTCTTCTTGCCAGTGGAATTTCCCTCCCCACCAGCAGGGGCTTCTCGAATCCACCTCACAATAGCCTGGGCCCTCTCCGTACTAATCGGATATTCCTTGCCATCCTCCTGGGCCCAGCGTTTGGGAGCGTCGGACCTGATCCCGGCATCGTGATTCCTATCCCTCCTCGCTTCCTCCTCCTGCCGCCTCTGTCTCGCCTGTACGGCTGCATGGAAGCTAGCCTCGTCGTGCACTCGGTCGTCTTCCAATGCTTCCATAATGGCTTGCTGTCTCAGTCTCTCCTTTCGCATCTCTTCGGTCTCGCCTTTCTTGCTTTGACCGGGCAGTGGTGCTGGGGCGCAGAGGCGTTCCCAGCTTGCTGCTAGGCCGAGCCAGTTGTCGCCGCGGCGCACAATCTCGATCCAGTCAGCGCGGGAAGGCGAGCGTGCGGCTTGAAATATTGGATAGCCATCGCAAACACGGGCAAGGCGCGCGACCATGTGGGCGTGGCGTTGGAGCTCTTTGGTAGAGGTTTGGACAAGAACATGGCAGAGGAGTAGAGAATGGAGCGCGTCGGTCAGTAAGGGGTGGTAGGTAAGAGCTTCGTGGCAGTCAGCTTGAGCGAGGATAGTCCGAGCTGTTTGGGAAGATAGAAAATCGGCGGATTGTTTGGTGGCAAGCGATGTAGCAGTCTCTGGGTATGGGGGGAGGTCGGCTGGGGGTGTTGCGGAGAAAAGGGTAGATATTTGGTAAACAACAGGGGAAGGCAGAGTGGGAACATCGTTTGAGCGACCGTTAGAGCGTCGTCCAGAATGTGGAACGACAGCATCAGATTGGCCATTGCGAGAAGAGGAGCTGCCGTTTGTATCGCTAGTTTTGTTATGGTGCTGTGGCCGAGGGATTTTGAAGCCATTCGCCGCTTGGTTGACCTTGCGGACGAATTCTTCAGCAACTTCGGAGGGCAATCCAGGGGTGTAATCGAAATGAGACAAGTAAGCAACATAATCGCGTAAAGCTCTTTTAGCGTTCGTCTTGACGATTTTCCTAGCTTCTAGTCTCTTCTTTTCCGCCTCTCTTTCTGCAGGGGTTTGCTCCGTCTCAGCCGCGGGAGCCTCTTCTTCTTCTGCATGACTCCCGTTGGCACCGTTGACTCCATTTGTCGGCCTAGGAATCCATTTCGGTGACACTGATTTGGGCGGAAGCGCAGCATCAACGTGCTCACACGCAATAGTGAGATAGACTCCAGCCCGATGAAATAAAAGTTGGGTTTCCAAACTGCTTGGGTGGTCGGCCTCGTCCAGTTTAGTCTCCTCTCGTCGCCTGCCATTTCTCTGAGATTCTGCAGCAACAACGCTAGCCAGCTCTAATTGTTGTCGTCCAGCTTTGTGTTGTGATTGGTAATATCGGCACACTGATAAGGCCTGTGTCAGATCCTGTGCTGCTCCGACATAGTCCTCTTTGAAGATCTTTGTAACCGCTCTCGTTCTCAGTGGTTCACCCTCGGTATTCCTATCGGCAATAATTTCGTCCAACGGTTGTAAGCTCGTGCATTCTGCAAGCTGCCTGGAGGGGATCTTCTCATGAAAGAAGTGCACGTATTTCGCATCAGAGTCCAGCGGACTCCTCTGTAATACTAAGTGCGCCACATCCTCAAGTGTAGAAGCAGATTGCATGGTAGCCACACTGCAAGCAATCTCGTCCAGGTGGTAGGCTTTGGAAAGTTTCTGGGTAGCTTGTTCTCGCATCCGGTGTTTTCGTTCTCGACTTAATTTGGCATTCCCGCCGCCCCCTCCTATACCTAAACCCAGCGCCGCGCCTCCATTGCCCAGGAGCCCATTGGAGGCATTCAAGGAATTATTAAGAGCGGAGGAGGTGACACCACTTGCGGCGCGGACGGCCAGATTGGTGGCATCGTCAACCAGCTGGCGGATCTTCAATAAGTCAAAGAAGACGGCCGGATCGATAGGACGGGGTCTCGGGGAATGGTAGTTATTATTCGCCAGGGTTTCCAGGACTTCGGGGGGCAGCTGGAGCCATGGGCCGTGGAAGGAAGAGATGTAACGCCAATGTCTGGGAGCGCAGTCAGTTTGAAGCTGCGACAAGGGTACTTTAGACACGGCAACGGCAGCAAACCATGGATCGCTCAGACTGGAATTCGCAGCTTGATGTGCGGTTGCGTGGTCCCCAGTTGGAGTACCTTGGGAGCCATGCAGCGGAATTGGGCTACATACTTGTTGCGACAGATAATGAGGGCCGATGTTGAAGGTTGGGGGGCGGTCGCTTTCGAATCCTTGGCTTTCGATGATGACGCTTTTGGGACGGCCGGAGATGGCGCTGGCTGGCTGGCAGTAGTAGTCAAGTCGCCGTCAGCCGCCGACTTGTTCTTCTTCTTCGCCATCTTGAGCAAGAACGAGACAGAGCAATTCGATAGCAAAACGTGAGGAAGTAGCCGGTCGCAAAATATCCACAATCGAAAATATGTAGTTCGATGTCGCACACAAATATCCGCGGTGGTCCGAGCTTTTCTGTGCCACAAGCCAAGCCCCACCCTGTTGATCTGTGTAAAACACCGCTGTCCGCTAGCTCCTTGTCTGTCTTAGCTCTTTATCAGGAGCTATTTGTAGCTTAGTCTTTATTCTCAGCTAGCTACACTAGTACTTATAGGGCAGCTAGCTCTCCCTAGAATGGATATCGCTTCTGACATCCTTTCTCCTGCCTGCTTGACATATTTCAGATGTTGACCCTAACCCTAACCCTATATCATCTAGCAATCATTGTTAAGAAGTAAGCATGAGATGACGAGAGAAATGGAGTTCCAAAGTCTAAACTGAAACATATTTGTTCAAGCTTTGAGAAAATACCACTCTAAATCTTATAAGTCCCCCAAATAACTCTAATAGCAGCAAACCATAAAAACTCTCGGTGACAAAAATCGAAAGGAACAATGATCGAAATCGCTTGAAGATCTGAAAGACTAGACTGGGAAGCTCCTTTTAACAAGCAGTTATAAAATCCCAGGGACCTTGGAATATTTTTCGAGATTGACATCTTTCATATGTCCTAAGAACGAACCTAGCGGTATCTTTCTAGTGTAAGTGCCAACGTGAACTTATCTGACGTTGCCAATTGCCAAGCGGCATCGCCTAAAGCGTCGTGCTTTAGAGCATCAACCATGCTTTGCTTGAATTAGAGCTATGACCCTAGGTATATCCTCATTCCCGATAAGTCAAGTTCTCACTGCGCAGTCTAAAGCTGCTTATATAATTATATCGTAAAGCTGCTCACAGTGGAAAGTTGCTGACACAGTGAAGATGCTTATAGTGTGAAGGTGCTCAGTGTGAAGGTGCTTAGTTTGAGGGTGCTCAATGTGAAGCTGCGCCGTGTAAAGCTGTTGAATGTGAAGTTTTGCAGAAGTACACGACTAAAACAATAATATCACTTGACTCCAAATAACCAATCGTTCCTATCCATTTTGAGTTCCCGAGAACGTCCAGCGTATTGTGCTTCCCAAAGTACTTCCCAAGAGCACACAAACTAAAATCCCCTCGCCTTAAGCTGAGCAGCAAACAAACTAGGCGGATCAACACTCTGACCAGGATACTCATAGGTCCCATTCTCATACTTAATATTAGCCGGAGCAGCGCAGCCAATAGCATAGTTAGTTCCATTCGGCGGGCTCGAGACATTGACAGTAACCGACGGCCAATCCACATTCCAGGCAACCCCTATTATCTCAGATTAGCAAGTTTCAGCACCAGCACAAGTGGAAGACGTACCGGAGTTTATGGTCCAGCCGTGGCCAGACCCAGCATCAGCTCGGTTGATGAAATACGTCGGTGCTTTTGAAGCATCTACCAAAAAGCCGTGTGCCCATCGCTCATGCGGTTCAATTTCATGGACTGGTTGCTCAGCTGTGAAATTCACAACTGCATTTGGGCCTGGTGTCATTGTCATCGTCGTAACTGGATAAGTTTTCGTATCTGCTGCGCCCCAAACAGAACAATTAACAATAAGCGCCTGCGTTCCCAATACCGAAATATCAGACGGATAGCCGGCCGACTTGTTGGCTGGGGCTGTATGGTGCATAGCGACGTTGGCGATAGTAAGGCGCAAAGTGTTGGTGCTGAGGGTAATGGAGCCCATGAAGCCGGCGAGATCCAGATTGCTGATCCAGCTGTCGGACGTCCAGGGAGCAAAGGCGATCGGGGCTGAGCCGCAGGTTATGTTGCCGAGGGCGGCGCCGCTGCAGGAGGGCGTGAGGTGGATGCTTATTTTTTCGAGACCGACTTCTTTGGAGGCCTTGGGCGCTGTGTAGGAGGTTATATTGCCTTTCATGGAAAAGGGGGCTGCGTTGTAGATAGAGTCGGTCAGGGGGACGTCAAAATTGATTGTGTTGCCGCTGATGCCTGTGATGGTGCGTGGCTGCGTTATGATTTTGCCGGGCTAGTGTTCATTTAGTTGATGTTGTTCATACCAAGTATCGGAAAGAATGGTCTGGTTTGGTACCTCGATCCAATGATTGCCATCTTCATTAAGATAGGCCATTCCTTGAGCAGTAATCCAGGCCTGCGTAACCAATCTCTTAATATATATCGTCTGCCCAACCGAGAACCCGGCCGCACTTTCGACAAAGACCTGAGTTGCGCCAACCGGAACATAGTTATCCGTGATACTCGCCGTTTGTAACGTTTTCGCCGACCCAGTAGCGGTTTCACCGAGTTGAATCCAGTTCTGCGAGGCGTTTGGAACTTGAAAATACGTCTTGTTGACCCCTTCACCCCTCAACAACACACCACTAGGGATGGTAAGAAGAGAACTGATTGTGTATGTGCCGGAATGAAGGCCAACAACACCGCCGCCACCAGAAGCAACGCTATTCAAAGCCGACTGGATTTTCGAAGTCTGGTCGCCGCTACTGGTAGACAGTGTAATAGTGTTGTTCTTCGGGATAGGAATGGCGATTTCCGAAGCATGGTAGCCGCAGAAGCTAAAGTCGGGAAGTTTGTCCAAGGGAGTGTTACCACTGATTTTCGTGTAGTCGACAGTGATGGCACTGCATAGCTGAGATTGCAGGACTATCCCGATGAATAGGAGAGCAATGAGCGAGAACATGTTCGGTAGGCTCTGGATTATCGAGTTGGAATTAGAAACTGTCTGAGCTCGGGAGGCGCCTTTCAGCAACTTCAGCAGTCCCAATAATCGCGGTCCGTGAGAGTATTAATATGTAACGATCTTGAGGCTCGCATCGAAGACTCAATGAGTCAATACCAGGATAACTATAGACGAGTATATATGTCTCTGGTCACGGAAGCCTGCCGAAACGTAGTACCGGGTTGTCTCAGTCGATGGCGAACTTGCGCCTCCCACCCGAGTAGATATAGGGAGGAAGTACAAAAATCCACCCATTCCAGTAGGATACAGGAAAAAGCGCCTTGTGCAACTTTTCTTTGAACAAGGCAGCATATTTCAAGCCGCTAAAAAGCAAAAGACAGGCTGACTCGGGACACTGCAGGAGGATCGTCCTCTCAGCCGTGGAAAGCGATCAGCCAGTGGGCACTGTAAGCCGGAACTAAAGACCGCCATCCACAATCCACGGAGAAAGTTGAGCCGTACGCTGGCTTCTTGTTTTAACGTCTTCCCATCACAAGCCGGATCTTCGACAAGGTATGAGAGCCACGAAAGCGCACAAGCCTCGCCGTTTGAATCCTTTTCACCATGGTTTGATTTGGTTAGACCAAAGACCTTGCATCGTGCATATCAATACGAGGTAGTATCCAGTACCCGTCCTCGATTCCTACAGGTAAACGCCTCTACGCCTCCCCCAGAAGTGGTAATCGAGTTGGAGCCTGAGAGTAACAGCAGAATGTTTCGATTCTTTGAAAAAGGCCAGAGCGGTGACACGAACCTCACGCTGGGTATTGCGGCTGACTTCTTGTTGAATCACGGGGTTGACAGAACCACAATGCTCCCGAGGCTCCGAGCCTTGTCCCCTCTCCCCCATTGTCAGAGGGTTTCCTCCAAGGCTACATCAAGTTGATGCCTATAATAGATATGGCGAGACCAGTCTCATTCCCCAGGGGATGTATTTGTACCACAGTCCGATTTTCAGGTGTTACTAGGTATACTGCGCCTTTCTGCCTGGAGCCTGTGCATGAGTGAAAACCAAGCTTTAGACTTCATGTCAATGTGTGCTCTGTTCAATGGCTTGACTCAGAGTCAAGGCTTTCCGTCGTTTGTTATCGTGCCTTCTGCAATCGCGAATATACCAGCGCTGCTACTAGGTATATCAAAATCAACGGCAACGCCAATGCTCGCTCAAATAACAAACGTGCCTCTCCATACCGCTGATCCTGTCGATGCAATGCTCCTTTTCGCCCCGCATGAACCTGACATATTCCACAACAGAGCCTCAAGAGCTCAACGCTAAGCATGCATCCACAGCCAGTCCAACCCTAAATTCCGTAAGTACAGGGTCATGGGACTTGGAATTAATGGCAAGATGCTTACCTTCCTTCTTTCTGCCTTACTACGTCGCCAATCACCTCCCTATCGAGGTCGGGAAACATCCCGGCGAGTGTCTCAACCACGTTGGAATATTCGGCTCGCTGGATGCGTCGAGCTTGCTCTGCCTCGGCACTAGCTTGCCTCGCAGCCGCATCTTCTGCAGTCCGTCGACTGTGATGCAAAAACTGCTGACTACTCTTTTTCTGTAGATCCGGGCTTCGTCGTGGTGTTGGGGATAGTCGGGCAGTATTGCCCGAACTCGGCGTACGAGCACGTTCGCCTTGAGACGAAGGTCCTTCGTCGGAAAAGATGCGACCAATTGACGACAGAGGCTTTTGGATTGTCTTGAGCAAGCCACTGATGGCAGCTTTTTCGTCAAATCCGTCCCCGCTATCGTCATTGGACGATATCGATCTCCGAGGCGTGGAAGACTCGGCTTCCATTGAATGTCGTGGAGTAACCTCCGGTCGACTCGGAGCCGACTTCTCGGAAACGTGTACTGGGGGTACTGGCGGTCCTGGCGGTCGTGGCTCCTCAGCTCGGTGTTTCTCTGCTATAGCAGACACCGCGGCCTCGACGTTCTGCTCGAAATCTGCATCCGAGATTGTGAGAGAAGTCCGGTCAATGTTTTCTATGAACTGAACAGCTCCCATCTGACTCGTATTAGTGCTAGCCATGGACTGAGGGGCGTCGGTATGGCACATACCAGGGATGACAAGTAGTATCCTGCTTCGCCACCTAACTTCTCTTGGTTGCGAAACCGAAGGATGTACTGGACATTCGAGACGAGATGCTCGGGATTTGCGTGTAAAACTACGTAGATGAGTAGCGGCATAAAAGAATCTGCTGACGAGTCTGATTTCGAATGTTTCAAAAGCCCTGTTTGTGTCAGAGCGGACAATAAATCTCCCTCGCAGACTATGCTTACCGAAAATAACTTTGCAGCAGTTCAGGACACAAATGATCTTATCACGAGGGGCTCGGTAAGTTTTGATTTTCAACAATTCTGGATCCAATTAGCTCTGATCTGCAGGGAGAAACCCGATAACTAATACCTTGTTCAGCCAAGACGAGGAAACGTTTCCCACCCTCACCAACCGGAGGGATATCGAGATGCTTCTCCTTCACCCAGCCATAGATTCCGATCTTTTGAGCCAAAATATCGTCTCTTTCCACATCTTCTTGATGTTGTCCCCGTCTTCCAGGGCCAAATTGGGGCCCGGCGTTCTTTTTCTTTCCTTTGGGCCCCGGGATCGGTTGTGGAGGAGGTATCGCAGGCGAAAATGTTTGTGTGTATAGTCTGTTCATGACCAGCTTCTCCATGCCTTCCCGAGCATTATCGAATTCAGCATCGGAGACTTCTCGCCAAACTTCGCATTGGCCCATTTTATTGGTAATGAAAGCAAGGAAGTCACTAATAATCTTCACCTGCTCATGTACCATCCATTGTTTCTTGCCAAATTCTTGCAGAAAGGAGCGAAGAAATTTGGCCACAGGGTCTGCGGTCCTGTGTCTCAGCTGTTCCAAGAATCTATGAAAATCGAACGGTAACGCAGGTTCAGGTTCCGGCTCTGGAGGCGGAGGCCGATGCATTGGCGTCGGCGGCTGTGGTGTTGTATCCACACTCATGTGAAGATCTTGGTTTGCCTTAGTGGGTGTCTTGAAACTGCGGATTGATTCGGGCTTGGGGGGAACGGGAGGCCCGAGGTCAGAGTCTTGCCCAGAGTGGTGGCTGGCATCAGGCGAAACTAAACCCAACCCTTCCATGCCACGGATTGCCTTGAGGGTATCCTGACTCAAAGGCTCGAGACTCGATCTCCGTGGCGGGTGTTGAAGAGGAGGACCGAGAAGAGGCTGCTCTGCGAATTCAAGTCGCGGCGACATTATCTCATCCTGGCTAGGGCCGCTTCCATCCTCGCCAAACTGTTCCATAATTGTTTGTATTTCCATTTTCGACTGGCCCTCAGGTTCGTCCTCGCTAGTATGCCTCTCATCAAAGCCAGCATCCGATCGGGCTGGCGACCTATCTCTATGGTGTTGCAAATAGTCGTCCTTGGAACTAGCTTTTGAATTTGACCGTGACGGAGTGGCAGAATGCATCGGGGTTGCAGGCGTAGGATCGAGGTAGGTGACCTCTTTGAATTCGGGGTGGGGAGAGAGAAAATTAGAAGTATGTTGAGGACCGGGCCTCAGGGTTGCCGTTGATGATTCCATAGCCTCGTGCGCTGGGTAGCTTCCTTCTTCTCCCGTAAGCTTTGCTATGCTGGCAGAAGCTTGATGCTCGGTCGTGGCCATATCATCAACGATCTGTTTTTCATCCTCAGGTGTGGAGCCATGGTTTTCGGCTTCCGATGTCTGTTTCTCTGTATCCATGTTCCCCGGATGCGCATCTGCTACCGAGTCGATATGGTCTGTAGGTCCATCTTTCCTGCTCTCCGGTGCTACTTCCGGCTGGTCTGAGGTTTTCGCAGCAGCTGCGCCGTCGCCGATTCCATGCTGGAGCCCGTCCAAGGTATCGGTAGCTTCCGGCGAGTGATCTGGGGGAGACATACACTCATTACCGCCGCGCGGCGGTGAGGTTGATGTCGTTGAGCGCTCGGTAGCGGGGTATTATTCGATCGAGTTCGTGGATCGCGGTTGAAACTCGTGGTACTCTCGGGACGGAGACGATAGTGTTGAAGAGGCAGTTGTCGAGCGTTCTTTCGGAACAGCCAGTTCTAAGATCAGCTGAGAAGCGGTTTGGTTGTCCAGTTGTACAGGAAGTTGGCTTGGAGCTCCAGTCTCTCCTCGAACATTAAAGTGTTGGTACGCCCGGCCTTGAGGGTGCTTCGGTGAGACGGACGGGAACGAAAGCGAGTATGGCTAGTCTAAATCTAGAATAGCGCAAAGCGCCTTTTTGGCGTCATTTCACCATCTCGAAGCCTCAATCCTCCCGAATCCTTCGACTCTCATCATTGTCTCGACGCCTTCTCGGTACTCCCCGAAATGCCAATCTAATTTCCAGGATGACATGCAAAGCAGACTGCCATATCACTGCCGTGAATTTCCACTGAGCCGTCATAATGTGCGGCATTCACGCGTCCATCTCCAGGCGAGGCCACCACCAGCCATCCGAACAACTGAAGACCCTTCTCTGCAATAGGGGCCCGGATCACCTTGGACATCATACCGATCAGAACGATCATGATGGAATTTCCACATTCCTGTCTTTCGCTTCCACTGTTTTGGCTCTACGAGACGGACACGTTACCAAGCAGCCTTTTGTCGACGAAGCAACTGGCTCTGTGCTGTGTTGGAACGGAGAAGCCTGGCGAATAAATGGCCAACCTATCACTGGCAACGATGGTCAAGCTGTCTTCAATCTATTACTGACAGCAAGTACTGCTCAGCCCCGTGGAAGTGATTCGATTGAGTGTACACTCGACGCGCTACGTACCATATCTGGCCCGTTTGCCTTCGTCTTCTATGACAGACCTCATGACCTTATTTTCTTCGGTCGGGACTGTCTTGGTAGGCGATCTCTCCTGTTTGAAGTTCTCGGAAACACCGAGGGCATTCAATTTTCAAGTGTGGCCGGGTCACCGGGGAGTAGCTGGCAAGAAGTAGAGGCAGACGGGATTTATGTGTTGTCTACATCTACAACACCGGATCCACTGCCAGGCCAGCCTTTCATTGTCCCAGAATTCGATGCTTCCCAGTTTCCAGTTTTTAGATATAAATGGGTAAGGCCGCAGGGTAGAAGACTTGGTTTCTTGACTAGTTCTTGCTTACATTTCCCCATCCCCTCTCCAAGACACTCGCCTAAAGCTCTGTCGAGTGACTGCTTATTCCCCTTTTCTTCCAGGAACCTTCCCTGGAAACTACCAACCGGACCATCGACCCCTCAAAACCAAGACTCTCGGTAGAATCAGATTCTGTACAAGGACTTCAAGAACAACTCCAAAGCTCACTTCGTCTCCGCGTCCTGGGCGTCCCTAAACCTCCCACGTCAACTCCTGAGAATGATGCCAGAATCGCCGTCTTATTCTCAGGAGGAGTGGATTGCACTCTGCTTGCCCGTATGGCCCACGATTTGGTGCCGATGGATCAGCCTATCGACTTGCTTAACGTAGCTTTTGAGAATCCTCGGGTCGTTCAAGCCGCTCTCAAGCAGTCCAGGAAAACCCAGGGCTCTGCTTCGGATCCGCCGCGAAGCGGCGAAGCGATGGCTTCCACTCAAGCATCCCCAGGGGATCTCAGTGAGAATTCTCCATATGAAGCATGCCCTGATCGCCTGACTGGCCGCAAAGCATTCGATGAGCTTCAAGTTGTGTGTCCAGGCCGGAAATGGAGATTTGTCGAGGCGAGTCGTCCCCATCTCCTGTTCATCCCAACTCGGCTAATACTCCGCAGATCAACGTTCCATACGAAGAGAACATAGCTCATCGGCCGAATGTGGTCTCTTTGATGTACCCGCACAACACCGAGATGGATCTGTCAATCACCTCTGCGCTTTATTTCGCTTCTCGCGGCGTGGGCATGGTGAAATCTCCTAATGAGCCCGTCTCCACTACGTACACATCTCCAGCTCGAGTACTCCTCTCTGGGCTAGGCGCAGACGAGCTGTTTGGTGGCTACACACGCCATGCCACCGCATTTTCGAGAGGAGGCTTTGATGGCCTCTTGGAAGAGTTGGACTTGGATGTCGGCCGTCTGGGGAAGAGAAATCTTGGCCGCGATGACCGTGTCATATGCCACTGGGGCAAAGAAGTCAGGTTTCCATTTTTGGATGAAAACCTGGTCCGCTGGGCACTCGACTGCCCCGTCCAAGAGAAATGCGGATTTGGGTCCCCAGTCCAAGACTCGAATGAACAAGACGACTTGGGCATCGAGCCAGGAAAGCAAGTTTTGAGGCTGTTAGCATACAAGTTGGGTATGAAGAGTGTCGCTCATGAGAAGAAACGAGCAGTGAGTGGTCCTCTTGACATCTCTTGAAGCAACCTTTCGCTCTGCTAAGTGCTAACAAACGACATAGATTCAGTTTGGTGCCAGGACTGCAAAGATGGAGACTGGGCGGACGAAGGGCACCACTCTGATATCATCAACGTAAGCACCTCATGTTTGAGTATTGGCAATGATGATAGCACAGATACTGCTGAGCTGATTCACATGCCGTCGGAGAGTTTATGCATCACAAACCCGCTGTGTTTATGCTTCGGTAATAACCTCTGGGTTTGTGGTGTTCCGTCTGGACTCACATGTGTTTCAGTGTTGATGTAAGTAAAGGCAAGTCTGAGCCACAAGTTTTACTTGAATCTCGTGTTATGTCTCCTACACGAGACATCCATGTTGGATTGGAAAGCTGCCACTGATCAATAACAACCCATTATGAACTTCAACCCTTTGCTATTGGCTCAACCTTTTGCTTGAATGTGACCCTTCATCCATATGTCCTATAAAACACTTGCAAGTTTGGGCTACCGTTGTCACATTACATATCTACAGTCACAAGTGCTTGCTAATGATTTGAGTGATGAATCGATTCAGATTCAACCTAGTTACGCTATGATACCACGGAGAAGAGAACGATATCTAAGCCTGGTCCCGCTGATCAATCTTTCAGACCTTGATGGGAATACCCTAGCCTTGATCACAGCAGGTCAGGCGTTATCGGCCGTCCCCACTGATCGATCTCCAGACTTTGATCGGGCTACCCTAGCCTTGATCACAGCACATCTGGCGGTTTAGGCCGTTCCCACTGATTGATCTCCAGACTTTGATCGAATACCCTAGCATTGATGACAGCAGGCCTGGCCCTTTCCCCCTATTCATCCCTGGTAATGTTGACCGTTCGGGTTGTGCAGGGTGCACTTCTTACCCTCGCACAACAAGCACCTGCCATTCTTAGTGATGTGACTGTCAGGGTCATAACGGTCCAGCAACTCGTTCTGGGTCGGTACGCTACCAAGCAAATTCTTCGCCGAGTCAGCCTCGTCCTTCTGCTCCTTGTTCTGGTCCAAGGGATGTCCGTTGGGGAAATCGCGGGATAAGAAGCCTGGGGGCAGGAAACCTTGACTGGGAGGACCAGAGAACCGAGACTCGGCCTTGATGGAACGGTCGATGTCGTCCATGATGGAAGCAAAGGCGTCGTCGAGGGTCTTGGTCGGGTTGGCAGGGTCGACTGAGGGGTGGAATGGCGGGTTGTAAGGGAGGGGACCGGAGTTTACCATGTCGGTGTCTGCTTCGGGGGCGCTGAAGACATCGCTGGTGGTCTCAGGTTGGGCCGAAGGGCGAGTCTCGGCCTGGGGAGCGCTCGGGCCATAGACTTCTGGGTACAGGCTTCGGCCGTAGTCCTCGTAGCTCATCGTTGGGGCGTTCGGCTGAGGGAGAACGAAGTCTTCATCACTCTTGATGAATCTTGACACCCAGTCCCAGTCATAATCCTCCTCCTCCTCCTCCTGCTGGCTGGCTTGCTCGGGCTGGACTGGCTGGACGGGCTGCTGAACAGGCTGCTGAACAGGCTGCTGGTCACGTTGGGCAGGTCCGCCTCCAGCTTCGAAGCCTTGGTGGCCAGACTGGCGAGCAGGCGGGTAAGGAGGCTCCTGGGCGCGCTGGACAGGTCCGCCTCCAACTTGGACGCTTGGCTGGACGGACTGCTGAGCAGGCTGCTGAACAGGTTTCTGGCCACGTTGAGCAGGTCCGCCTCCAGCTTCGAAGCCTTGGTGGCCAGACTGGCGAGCAGGCGGGTAAGGAGGCTGCTCGGCGTGCTGGACAGGTCCGCCTCCAGCTTGGATGCCTGGGTGGACAGGCTTGGCAGGCAGCTGAACTCGCTGAACATGTCCACCTCCTCCACCTCCAGCTCCGAAGCCTTGGTAGGCAGGATGAATATGCAGCTGGACCGGCTGGTTGACTGGCTGGACTGCTGCGCTACCACCCGGGAAACCTCTCTAAAGATCACAAAACGCATCGTCAGCAAGGCAAATCTGATATATCTACTTGAGATCGCAAGTGGCAGTATACATACCCGCAGAACGTCCTCGATGACAGCGATCTCGTATGAATTTCCGAGTCCCATGTTCTGATCGTCGCGATACAGGCGCCTCACAGCCATCAAGAGATTGCTTACAGCCTGACCCATGTTTCCTGGTGCCACGGCCCATTTCCAGTGACTACCATCGGGATCCATGAGTTGCCAGAGTGCCATGATGGTATCCGTGATCTCGGGATTGAGTCCAGTTGCCAAGGGTCCCAATGGGTTGGTGTGACCAGCGGCCAGATACGTCTTCCAGAGGTGCAAGGTGCGGGGTTCCTTGAGCCAAGTGATGAAGTCGTCCATCTGCTTCTTGCTGCCGATGGATCGGATGGCCCTCTGGATTGTAGGGGGTGGGCCGAGAGGGGTGGTCCTGGTGGCGCTAGGCTTCGAGGGCGTGGTCGCGGTCGTGGTGGCGCTGGCCTTCGAGGGCTTGGGAGTGGTGGCATCAGGCTTTGAAGGGGTGGGAGTGGGAGGATCGAGGTCCATGGAATCGCTGGAGCTGGAGATATCCATGTCCTCGGATCCAAGAGACTCTTCCCTACCTTTGCTACCCATTTTGTTGGCCTTGAGAGACTGGTCGAAGTAGGTGGGCTTTGGATTTGCAGATGGAGTTGCTTTGTTGCCCTGGGCTGCGCCTCTGAGAGAGGCGATGGCATCGCGCGCATCGCTGTGGCCAGCGACTGGAATGGTCTCGTCCGCATGAGCTAAGATCCATAGCCAGCTGTTAACTGGGTCCGGGGGAGGAGGAGAAGACGGCTCCATCTTGGGTGTCGGTAGTTGTGTTGTGCGGATTGACTGGTGGAGTTGCCGGATGTAGTTCTGCGGAGCGAAGTTGTGGAGAGAAGTTGTGGAGAGAGCTCTGCAAAGAGAGACTTGCGGAGGAGCCGGATCTAGAAGCGAACTCGCTTAGACAGGGGAGGTTGGAAAATTAATGGTTCCGGCGGGCTATATTCCTGTCGGTCGTCTTAGCGGTTCACAGAGCTATTAACTAAGCGACGCAAAGTTGACAGGTTTTGGCTAAACGACAGACCCCCTTTCAAATGATACCATTGGAACTCACCAACCTGAGTGTGGTGAGGATATCTCACCCCTTTATCCAGTCAGCTCAAAAGCACGGCGATTTGGAGCTTGTTATTTATCAGAGCTGAAAAGGCTCGACTAGGTAGTCTAGTTCAAAGAACTCTTTGCTATATTCAATGCTTTCACTCCTTTTTCCTTCGTCGAGCAAACCCCTCTTACTAGAGTGACGGAAGCAGTGAAATAAATTGTCCCACTACTACTCATGAGAGAACTAGAACTTTCGCAACCCAATACAAATTCCATACCGAAACTAAAAGGAGCAATAAGAAGAGCAAGAGGACCCCGCTCAGGTGCTCGATTTCCAAGGCTTCCCTTGAGGCAAAGCCACAGTTGGGCGCAAAAAGTCTGAGCGCTCCTTATGACTGGGAGTATCCCCAGTGATCGGGAGTATTCTCAGTGATACAGGTTGGGAAGACCCTCTGTGAATGATTGCGGTAATACCTCCAAGGAATAAGGAGTAGTGATATCTTTAGTAATTGAGACTACCACTATAATCGGGAACCTGGAACATATGCTGAGTGATCAAGAGTACTCCAAAGGTTTCAGAAGTTTCAAATAACGGAAAACAGAAGTCCATTCTGACTACTGCTACACTCTGCAGACTTTTGTCGTCCCACGGTAAGTATCGGTTGGTTTCACCTGATACCCTACGGTCTAGCTATCACGCGTAACTTTCAAAGCTTACTTTTAGTATTTTATACTAGTAGTCATCGAGAGTTCTGCCTTTGAGCTTGAAGACCTACTCTACATACCAATTCATGTTTGTCGTTAAGGGGTAGAATTCAGACGGTTTCTGAATTCTGCTTCTTTAAACTATTGGACTTTGATGAGCCTTGAAGAGGCACGTTGTTTGGCTGGTTTCGTCCAGCAGTTTCAAGATAGCTTGAGTCAACTGGCCACAGGTCAACACAGGCCGAAGAAGCCAATCAAAAGGAGTGGGTCTATGAGAAGTGAGGTCTTGCCGCTTGCACAAACATCTATCGAGAATTTCGCAGTAGGCTGCGTAATGGATCGAAATATGACGGAAACTTCGAGACCTTACAAAATACATGCTCTGCCCATCAATGAATAGGTATTTGCGCATAGACTCTTCATAAAACTCCATGCTTGTCCCTTGACTACAATTTCAAGTCCACGTTGTCCTTCTCCCATCCAACGACTCCTCTGTCCTCTAATCCTGCCAATCGCCCTGCCAGCCCCATCTTCAGCGCCTGGCTTCGCTCCGTGCAGAGTTCGTACACGGTGCAGAGATTGAAGGTCAGAGCATGGAAAGACTGCTGCCTCTCATCCACCAAGTTTTCCAGGATCGAGCGTGCTTCGTCCATCTTCCCCATATACAGAAGACACACAGCTAAGTTGGTGGAATACATGGGATCCGAAGAGCCCTCTTGTGATGACAGAGCACGGAAATTCTCGGCAGCGGTGGCATAGTCGCCGTCTGCAAGGGCCGTCAGGGCAGCGATCGTAAGTGAGGTGTGAGATGTTGCAACGTCGGCATCATTGCTTTCATCGGAATTCTGTGCCACGCAAGCTCGCGCGGCATCCACATTGCCAATTCGAAGCCAGAGAAGCGCTTTGGCTAGCGTTAAACTGCTTGCATCATCGGCAAATTGGGAAAAGGAAGGAAGGCCTTTTAATGTTCCCAAATGCCTTGCTGCTCCTTCGAAATCCTCAACCTCCACTAGTGCATTTGCGACCCGTATACCTAGGTCATAGAGTCGTCTTTCCCAGAGTTGCTTTTCTTTGATCACATCTTCGTTGCCGGGGTTGGCAGCTTTGAGCTTGGTGAGTTGAGAGCGGGCATCCCTTGCTAGATCATAGTAGCCCATGACTCCCTTTCTGATGTCGTTGAAACCCACGGATTGCAGTCTTACTGCGAGGACTCTCAGCTCCCATGGTACCAGATGATTCCCCGTGACGCTGTCAAGATAGTAGCTTGACGAGAGGTCCTCGAGCGCTTTGACTTCTTGCGTAGCGAGCGTGGTAGCATTGCACAAGGTAAGACATGCCAGGCGGGTGTAGAAAAGGCTGAAGATCTGTTGGTGATCATACGGGGAGATAGGTTCCGTAGGGGATATGAGGGTGCTGGCAGCTTTGATAGCCGACGCACGGAAATGACCAGTAGCAAGGAGGGTAGAGAGCGGAGTCGTGGGTGATGGTTGCTTGGAAGAGTTGCGAAAAGGAGTAGGAAGATCGAGGGTTGGTAGGGGATGGTAAAGCTCGGGGCGAAGCAGATAAGAGAAGTCTTTTGGAGGAGCAGAAACACTGGCGGGTTGGGGAGAGCGGATCTGGGGCCGAGAGGGCGATCGTTGCGACTGAATTGAATGTGCGGGAGACGCGACCCGCGGCGTGACCAGAGGCCCAGCTATAGGCGTACTGGGCGGAGTCAGCTGATCGCACGTGACGTTGGGCTAGGAAGTGACGAAGAACGTACTCTGCGATATCCAGAGGCCCTCTAGTGGATCGCCTTGGCCTCGCGGTTGCTGAAAACCGTCAGAACAAAGGCTTTTATTTGAAAAAACAAAAGCCGTCTCGACATATGATGGTAGGGATCGGATAGTTGACAAACAGCCCATGCGGACATTCCAAGGGCAACAGGCACCAAGGGAAATAGGCCCCGCCCATGGACACAACACGAAGCTCACTTACATCTACTGGACGGTGTCCTACGATGTATTTGGGCACTAGAATCGTCTGCCATTTTGATGAAGTTGGGAGAGGTCGTGGAACGGGAAGCCCCTCGCATAAATGGGTCGGAAGGCGAAAGTTATACAGATCGAATTATGCAAGCGAGCTGCACCAACCTATTTTATGCACAGTTTTTGCGGATTGCGAATCAGAACCCGACAAACGACAACATCCCCTACAAAAGGTGCCGACGTCTAAAATTTGGCTCTGGCACAGTAACAGACTGTGAATCTCGATGGCCTGATCGCCGCGTGCCTTTTCCGAACCTAATCGTTCTAGTCCAGCCTCCAGAATCGCACCTTCACTTACCTCGAAGCAAGTCGATGGGCAGGTCACGTGCCTGCACAGAGATCTAATCCCTGAATTTGCAGCAGGTCTCAACGACGACCTGAGATGCTCCTTCTCGTTCGAATACATTCCTCCTGAGTGCAAGAACCGCCATGGATCCTCCCACGACACCGAGCAGGCGCTCTAGGCGCAAACGCAAGCCAGCCACATACACCCGCGAATCCCTCGATCCACTTGGAGGACTTTTGTCAGATGACGAAGGTGATGAAATGTCAAGAGGTCTTGGCGATAGCGATGAAGATGCAGATCTAGAAATCATGGATGACGAGCTTGATGAACCTGTGGCTGCACGTAGGCTCAGTTCGACACCACGAAGACCATCTCACAGCAACCATAACCCGGGCGCTTGGCAAGAAGTAGAGGCTGATTTCTCGGACGACGAAGACTTTGTTCTCGACGAAAACGAACTTCGTGACTCCGCTGAGGAGGAGTCCGTGTCTGGGGATAGTGATGAGTCTGCATACAGCGAAAACGGAACCAAGAGTCGCAGGCCTAAACGCAACTATGTTTCAGAGGATTGGAAGTCGCACGGCACACGCGGTGCGAGCTTATCATTCTACCAGCAAGCCAGAAGAGGATGTTTTGAGGCGCGAGATTTGGGGAACGTCATCAACTTCGGGCCGCTGAGAGATTTGAGAGAGTATCTCACCGGGTCTGATAAAGATGCGATAAAGAGCATGCAGATGTTGAAGGAAAGATGGATTGGAGACACGGTGCTCCCGAGGAAAAAAGATGACAATGTGTTACGTTTATCATACTCGCCATTCTACCCCGATGATCACCGAAAGAGGGACGAGGAAGAAGGTTGGCAGTGGTTGGACTTAGACTACATTAAGCGACAAACCATTTGTTATCTCGGCGAGTTCGAGGGTCAGAAATACCTTCCGTCGCCGGACTTGAGGACGAGCTGTCTGATGGGGCCCTTTGGGAACCAGAAAAAGTACTCCCTGAAATTTGGCTGTAGTCTGGACTTGGCGGAACCCTGGAAAGACGGGCAAACAGCAGCATCAGGTGGTGGAAATCCCGGGGCTCCAGACAGGAGAGATGGCTGGATCTTCAACGTCGGGGGAAGAGTCAAAACCATGGACTGGGCCCCAAACAGAGGAAAGGACGCTCAGGTTCTAGCAGTCGGCCTATGCCCAACCCTCGACGCAGAAAATTCCAGCATCGGAGGGGAAGGACAAAATCCATATCCCGTACCGCCAACTCCAGAAAGTATCCAGTTCTGGGCATTTCCAACATCTGGTGCAATAGGGAAAGCTGGTTGCATGGCATTCAATCTACCACCGAAGCTGTTCCACGTTGTTTGTACTGATTGGGGTGAGTTGAGGCAGCTGAAATGGTGCCCTGTGCCAAAGAAACCCTCCTCCACCAACCTTGGACTGCTTGCGACTGTCTGGGGCGATGGATATGTTCGTATCTTAGATATCGAAAGGGAGGTTGAGTTCCACACGGCCCGATCTTATGGTAAGTTTCAAGTCCCTGTGACCGGTTCTGTTCCCTTTCAATTCTCATCTCACTTGTACAATCATTCTAACGTGTCTGTTTTAGTCAAAATACTCCAACCGCTTGTAACTTTAACCATTCCAAACGCTGTCCCCTCGTGTGTGACCTGGCTATCTCAAACGCACCTCGCAGTCGGACACACGAATGGCATACTTGCTGTCCACTCTATCCATCCATCGCAACTCACTGCACCAATCTTGATACACCCTCTGCACAAAACCTGCATCCTAGCAATGGTCTCTGCCTGGCCATCGCACCCGCAATACCTAGCCTGTCTTTCGGCATCTGGACTGATGTCTCTGATAGACTGGGGAAATCCCAACAACAACCCAGGGTATAACCCAAACGAATCCGGCTATAGCGCCCCATGGAACCCCGGACCGAGACCATTTACTGTCGCGGAAATCACACCGAAAAAGGGATCGAAAAAGGCCGCCAAAGGCTCGGATGATGAAGATGATGACCCGGTTGACAGAATCAGCATGAGCGTTCGGCCTAACCGAGACGTGATGCCTTTATCTTGGCATCCCAACACACTTGCCTGGAGCGAGCATACTCAATCATTCGTTGCATACCGTCCCCCCTATCCCATCTTCCATTCTGAGGAATCCGACGAGGAATCCGGGGATGAAGCTGATGCATTGCTCGACGCACCGAAACCGTCTACCGACGGCCTGCCAAAAGCATCTTGGACGCCCGGACGCATCCTCATTCATCCTCTAGCTCACATCGCGCAGACAACGATTGCAATGAACGCCGAAAGCACAGCCCTATGCATTTCCGTCGGCGCCACTCACCCCTTCATCGCCTACTCCGGCGTTGACGGCGAAGTAGTAACAACCAACGCGCTTCGTCGCCTATTCAACCAAACGCGCCAGGAGAAATACGGCATCTACCGCGCTCGCTGGTTTGCGCATGACTGGCGCCCAGCCATCGAGAAAGATAGAGCACAGGCTCCAGAGCCTCTCAGGCCGACGGCAAGGGGCATGAGAGAGGGAATGAGTCGAATGTCCGAGGGATTCAAAGCGATTCCCGCACTTCAGAGAGATGCGAAATATGAAGAGGCGAGAGGCGGGTTGTTGACTGTGAGAGAGATGGAGGTTGCAGCCACTCACGTATGCTGGAATCCGAATTTGGAGTGTGGTGGGTGGGCGGCTGCGGCATTGGGGTCGGGACTCATCAGAGTCGAGGACCTGAGTGTCTGAAAAGAAGTAGCTAGCTTACCACGCCAATATTGCTGCATTGCTGCGTCGCAAGATTCTCTCTTCATCAATTGAAGTAGCTGCGCGAAACGTGATCATAAAAAGTCACTATGGCAGAGTGGTAAAATAGTCACATTTGAATAACATACGGAAATCCTAATAGGAGTCGTTGTTAGTTCATGCTACCCACAGAGCGCATCAAAGCATCATGTTGCATCTATAACTATATTCCTCCAAATTGGCATGCATGTGAAAATTTGAAATGCCAACTTCTGGGCTGACAGCTAGCTAAATCGCCGTCGTGCATGGTTAGTATATATATCCAAAACGGCATACAGTGTTCGTCTCACTCTCAGCAGGCGAAGTTGCGCAGTTGACAAAGTCTCCTAAGATATATAGACTCTATAGCCAATTTCTTGCACGATATATTGCTTAGCTTTAACCTATTTGAATTGGCAGCTCGTTGCCAATAAAACCACATGTCAATATATTGCAAGCCTTCTTTCTGTTCACTAAATCAAACTGTGCACAATCGCATGCAGACAATATCATAGTGTGCAAATCCTGAATCTCAGGAGGTGGTATATACCCGATTTTACAATCGGTGAATAGCTATCGTCTCAGCAGGCGGGGTGGCTCAATTGAAAATTCCTAAGTTCATCAATTGGCCATTCTTAGCTCCGGTCCACCTCTGATTCACAGCGTCCGTTTGTTTTTTGCTTTTTTGACCGGGGGTTCGAGGGCCGGTTCTAACTTCTCTTGTTTTTTTGATTTTTGGGGGAAAGGGGTGCTGGAAGTGTGGTTCTGAGGGCTGGGGTGAACCGTGGTTGAGAGAGGTGGGAACAGGGAAAGGGGGATGTGTTAAGATGTAGGCGACATGGCAGAAATGTGGTCACAAATTGTAATTCACAAAGCAAGCGCGACAAGAAAGCTGCAAAAGTGTCCGTTGTAACCTCTCTTCCATTACAGTATCTATATATCCCCCCGCCATCCACCATCCGCCATCTTTCTTGATCTCTCCCCATGTTTCAATCCCATGCACTGGGAGAAAGCGCCACGCCCCCTCGCTCGCGAGAACTACTCTCTACGGCGCGAATTGTCTGCCATGCCGCCCACTATGCTCGCTTCTAAAAGGCCCGATGTTCTGGTAATAGAAAATCCAAGAGCCCAAACCCAAACGCCGCCTGATGCAGGAGAAAACACACGAGAGTACTGGAGAAACAGCGATATTAAAAGGCTGCAGCGCTTATGCATCTCAAAAAGGAAACCCGAAATCGATGCGAGAGAAAAACGACTGTGAATTGCGCAATTATGCAATGCATGTATGCAATATGCTCGCAAAAAGAGAAAACCACACAGCACGCGGCTGCTTTGGAAAAGGACAAGGCCACCCCACCCCAACCACCCCCAAACGTCAAGCATCCCCTTGGGTCGATTATGGACAATTCGGTTACCAGATAGAGATCAAGGTAACTTGCGGTAGCTATCAATCCCCAGCGTCGGCACCTCGATAAACTTCAAGCTCGGCACACCCTCGCTCTTCCTTCGCTCTGCAAAGCCGTTACACTCGGAGACCACCAAGCCCCACTCGGCCAATGCGCGTCCTGCATACTTGACGCCGCTCATCGCAGCGCCCTTCGGCTCTCGGGGCTGCACTTGATCGCTCAAGCCAGGGACATGCGAAAGCAAACACGAATGCGCCTCCTGCGGCAGCCGAGGAGGACTGAAGGGCCGAGCGCGCCGGACGTTGACTTGCTGATGGCTGAACGGAATTGGCTCAAGCGAAAACTTGAAGGCGTAGGCGCGGTGGCCCGGAGAAAGGAGGTCGGATGAGGACGAGGAGGTTTTGGAGTGGTACATGGAGAGGCGGCTGCGTGCATTGGCGGTCTCTTTGCGGACACTGTTCAGATCGTCATCACGAGAAGGAGGCTTGCCTGAAGGAGAGACACTGCCACGTGACGGGCTTAGGGTACCATTCTCAATGCCTTCATCACTGCTGAAGGGCATGATCTTGGAAAGTAGACCGCCCCACTTCTTTTTGCTTTGTGGCGGTGGCTCACTGCGTGCCTTGTTCTCGTTTTGCTCGATTTTGGCCAAGCCCGGCAACATTGAATGTCTTCTGTAAGGAGTAGGCTGGTTCCCTGTCCCAGAGAAGTTGCCGTCGAAACCAAGGAACAGTCCAGCAGATGCTGGAGACTGATTATCATTTCTGATAATCAGGAGAGCTCGACCTGGAGCTGGACGACATGGGACTATGGCTGGAGGCATAACCTTTTCCTTCTCGGCTTTCTGTCTCAAATGCAGGTAGTGGGCCCAGTTGGATCTGAGTCGATCGTACACAGCAGAGTAAATCCTCCTGTTCAATTGTTAGCAACTGAAAAGTTTGTAAAGGTGGCTTTACTTACAGATCCAAGGCGGAGGCTTCTCCGTCATAGCGACACAGGCGCCAGCAGAGAAGCCGCATGTAATGAGCTCGAACCATAGGACACCAATGGTTGAAAAGAGTCTCAAAAGTGTCCTCCGAAACAAGCCAGCCTAGGCAAAGGATCTCCTTGCGCCGCTCATTAGCGACGATGATGCTCCATGCACTGAAGATAAAGCAGAGAATTCGTAGCTCGGTCGTGGTGTTGTGACTCTCCAACATCTTTTTGCACACATCGAACCAGAAGTGCCAGTCAACGACATCTGGCGAAGGCTGACGATGGAGTTGAAAGCGGACCATTATTGGAATTGCTTCCTCCATGAAGTCGCAAAGGACGAAACACGCACCATGATCGAACATGGACGTCTTTTTCGCCAGAGCTCGAGTCATGAGAGAGAAACAGTGAGCGAAAGTCACTCGAGCATCTTCGTAGGTCGCTGGCAATTCCGAGACAAAATCACGAAGGAGCATGATCAAGCGGTTCTCGGCCATCAATCGGGTGGCGTTGCTGGATGGGAGAATGATCGCTGCCGAGGTAGCGGTCGCATCTACGCCTGGAAGGACGTCGTCAAAGCTTGTCATCGGAGGAGGACCAGCAGTTGCTTGACGGTGAATTGTAGCATCCAAAGCAGTCAAGATCTGAGCATGCACCAGCACAAATCCCGGCGACCTCGCTTTCTCTGCAAGTGGCATATCCGAAGGCATGAATTCTTCAGCCAAGATGATATAATGCTTGCAGAAAACGAAGAAAAGGTCGCTGTCACGTCCTAACCAGCGAGTGATCCAGGGACCGTACCAATTAACCTCCTTGGCCGTAATTGGCAGCACTGGTGGTTTCTTGAGGTCGGTAGTAATTGAACGCAGAGAAGTCCAGGCCAGATTGTTCAAACTGGGTGGGAACAGGGCCGAGATGTCATCTGTAGCATTTTTACTCGCAGTCGCAGGTATTCCAAACTCGTTGATGACTCGGCGAATGGTATTGGGCGGAAGGTCCCATAGTCTCACCAGAACTTCCGCCACTCCCGGGCAGAAGAAAAACGCATAGGCTGTAGCCTTACCACAGAAAGTCACGAGACTTGCTGGAGCATGGCGGAGAGACATTTTGTCGACGACCATTACCATCTGGGTGAGCAAATTGCGCACGAACGTATTGCGAGCGTTGTGATAAGCGGATTCAGCTAGAAACTGCGAGTCGTTGGAGCTAAGTGAGGTGGACGAGGGAGATTTTCTGGCAGAGTCAGACTGTCGGTCCGACAAAGGTGCAAAGTATGACGGCGCAAGTCGCCATTCCGGTCTCGACATGATCATTGTGATGGCATCCAGTAGAACCGGACGATCAACGCCAGAAACAGCATTTCCGTTGTGTCCATCTAGCATATCAAGGAGTCCCGTCCACCACTTGTTGAAAATATTTACACGCCTTTCCACGTCCTCGGGCCTCAGGGTCTTGTTGGAGGGATGGTTCTCATGGCTGCGTAGAAACGGTAGAAGTGTGGTCCTGACGACATTTGTTTTCAGGGAACTCGACTTGGATTGGAACTTCTGATAATCATTCTCCAGAGCCCTAAATGCCGACCACAGGTCATCCTTGCGACGTGCCCCATCGATCGAAAAACTCTGCTGTAGCTTTTCCATGGAGAACTTTTTCTTTGGCATTGGGGGAACCTCCAGTGACGTCTGTGAGGTTCGAGGAGTACCGAGACTTTCACCAAGCCTTTCGCCAAGCATTTCTGTAGAAACTTGAGCTGACGGGGGCGCGGAGGCATAAGGTGTTCTGACATCCGAGTTCAGCAGACTTGGGGGACGTTTGCTTCTTGCCCTGAGCAGCAAAGTGTTCCGTCTTGACGACGGTGGGGTGGCCTTGTCATCTTTGGGTCGGTCTTGTTGCGATTTGTCTGATTTCAGTCCGGTAATTATAGACTTCCGTCGTTCCACTCGCCCTGGTGTGTCGGGCTTGAGTGTTTCACCATCTTCACGGATCGCCTCCTGTATTGTCTCTTGCTGTTTCTCTTGCTGCCGAGCAGGCTTACGAGGCGGCGAGGGGGATCGAGAAGTCGCAATCCAGGACTTTCTTCTTGCAAATGCTGCAAAGGAGGAATCCGAGGTAGTTTTCGACTTCTCCCGCGTAGCCTTCGGCAGCACTGGCATAGGGGGAACAATAACCGGGATTTCCGAATTTCGATTCGGGGAGGCTCTTCGCTCCGGCGATGCCCTCACTTTCTGTATCCAAGATTTTGGTCGAGCCACCAGCGATTTCCGTCTGCCAACCCTATCCGCCTTTGACTCTGGCGCAGCATGGCCATTGGCTTTCTCGGGCTGTAGCATGCTTCCATCCTGCTGCCCATTACCCTCGATTCCGGCGATCCCGCTGTCCGTCGATGAACTCGCAACAGAGTCTCGCTCATTCGCAGATTGCTTGAGGTCCGGCAGGTAGGTTATGCTTGCTGACCGTGGCAGCTCGGAACTGGGCTCGTGGACAATCGATTTCTTATCCGACTCGACTACTTTGAGGTCTGGCAGGTCTGAGCTGGAAAAGGAGCGCGAGAAGTTCACCGAGTGCGTCTCCGGCATTGGGGCCATGGTCATGACAGCAGTACTCATCGCAAAAGCTGCAGCTACGGCAGCTGGGAATCAACTGAACGCGCCGCCCGGAAAACTAAATCAGCATAGTAGGAAAAGCAGGCGGCTGTATTAAATGGCCCTTGTGAGGGAGGCGGCTCTTCTCCGACCCGCAGAGATGATGGCTTTCCCGTGACACAATCGGAAGTTTGGTGATATGTACAGAGTTGGCGTTGCGCAGCAGAACACCAGGGATGGCCGGCGTTGTGTTCCTTGCCAGGCCTGGGGGCGGTGGTGAGTTGGTGATATTCGCGAGGAGCTCCGGCGCTCGGGGTGGGAGTAAGGGGGTGGTGATCTGGCTGACGAGGCGAGCAATGGGGAATGGCGACAACAGGTATCGACGGGGGCGCAATGGACACGGCGAGAGAGGAACAGATGCCAAACGAGTGTAAAGCTGCAGCGAATGATATGACGAGCGACAAAGGATGTTGGCAGTGACGAGAAAAGAGATGCTACGAGCAAATGATGGAGTCTTGAGGCAGTGTTCCCTGCCAAGAGCCAGTGCTCTCGCGGTGATCTTTTTCCCGGATTATTATGCTTTCTCGCAGGCGTAGCGGGTGCGCTTAGCGCCAGCAGGGACATCCAGATGATCCAGCACTTCGTAAGTAAGGAAGGCCCTGTAGCGTCATCTTAGGCGGCCCCTAAAGGCTGCTAAGACTGTCAAATGTCCCATTTCTCTATGTATTATTTCCCACTACAATTACATATTCCCACTGTGCCGGTGGGTCAAGCCCGCCGCAATCTGTCCTAGTGATTGAAGCGGCGCAAGCCTGCCTCCACCACCGAAATCAAGATTCACGACTCTCGAACTCACATCGTGCGGCACTCCGGCTCCCACGGCTGTGATGTCAACGGCTCGCGCGCCGCATTATCAGCACTCGTTGGGGGCACCACAGCGGGGTCCGGCTCTCTCACGAGACCCCCTGTAGCACAAGGCCCGAAGGCGTGCAGCTATTCAGATCTCCAAAAATTCGGGAGGCTAGCACGGCCAAGATCATACGCCATATGGGATAGAATTAGACGTCCCGTACCGGGGTTTGGAATAAAGGGGTCGGCCGCCGGCTTTACCACGAAATACGGATATTGGCGAGATTATTCCTTCAGTTGCCGAAGACCGTCCAGACACAACCACCGGAGCCGTTTCAACTTTCAGCACTCCTGTGCCTGCCGTGCTACCCCTCCGAAGATATCCAGTTGTTGATATCGCGGTCAGATGTCGATGGATTCCCACGCAGTAGTCTCACAGATCCCTCCGCTGATAAGAAGGCATGTGGAAAGATGTTGCGGCATTATTATCATTCTGGGATCACAGGACACGTTCATGCAAGATCACGGCCAATGGCAGCATGCATCCAGAAGTTTTGGGATGAGTTCATGAATGGACGCGTACTCAGGCCGCGTGCAATAGACCCGCTGAAATACAGAAGATTCGCACCACTTACCCAATATCAAAATGTGCATCCAGAGGCTCAAGTTGTCGATATGTAGCGACCACAAATCCAGCAATATCTCCGAGGGTGTTGCGGGAGCACTGTACATGATGTAACTCTGCACGCCATTTGACGTTTCGTAACAGAGATGGCTGGCTTTTCGAGACGCTACATGTTTCTGGCAGTGAAGGCAGAATAGTCTCGACATAACGACCACGATCCAGCATCAACAGCTGCGAGGGATATATCAAAAATGTTGTTCGAGAGAGCGTGGGATAGAGTTATGCAGCTTTCCATTTCAGGGGTCAGGGGGCCAATCGGGTTATGCAGAAATGCATTATTCGGAGATAAGATTAGATCGTTTACCTCATACATGTAGGCGCATGGCCACAGTCAACCGACGTCCGACAACCACATCGTTTCAGCCTCATCCTGTCAAACACCCACCACCACTACTAACCAGCTTATGCCTCACGTTCCCGACCTGCTCGACCGCCCGCTCTAACCCTGGTCCCCCACTTCTCGATTTGGAAGTTGACGTATTGCGCCATCATGGACAAGCTACCTACGGAACTGCTTCACGCCATCCTCCTCTCCTGCGTCCATCAATGCTATGACGAGAAGAACACCATCCTGTCATTGCGCCTGGTCTGCTCTCAGTTCGACGCTTTTCTCAAGCCTCTCGTCTTCAAGACTATCCAGCTCGAGCGCTCCCGCTTCCTGCGCAATGGCGCCCCTTCTCTGCAACGAATGCAGGATGTTGCCGGGCTCAGTCAAGCTGTATACTGTGACATGATGGTTACAAGAGACGAGGGTAGGTCTGCCATTGCCAATTATTTCACAGAAATGGCATGCATAATGGCTTGACAATCTGCCATTCCGAATACCAGAAAATGAGGCTAACATGAATCCAGAGGAGATCGAGCAACTGCGACGTCTTTTTTGCGGTATCATACAGCGCTTCCCCGAGCTGGACATCCAATTACGCAGCCTCGAGAAATATTGCATGAACGAGACAACCTTCGATGAGACCGATTTCCGGCGAGTCTTTTCCGCCGTGGTTCAAGCTGCTCCGAAAATGCAACGACTCAAGCTCAATCTCCCGTTCAAATTCATATCCAGCTGCAGCAGGACGGCTACTATGCTCCTTGCCACGGTCTTTGCTTGCATTGACGAACGACCTGAGGAGCACGCACTCTTGCGTACATTAGTCCTCGACCATGTCACTGATTCCACGATCCTCGATATCTGCCAAAACCCCATTGATCTGCGAAATGCACTCAAGTCGATGCAGCATCTCAAAAACTTGGTCATCTCTATCAAGCGCCGCGAAACGCAGGCGCCGAGAGCCGAACGATTCCCGACACTATTCTGGTTTATGCTCAGCAATGCTAAAGAGCTCGAAAGCCTCTGTATCGTTGGCTGGAGTGTGAAGGGTAGGGACACGCGTCTTCATTCTTGCACTGATGCCAGCTCCTTTGAGTTGAAGTCTTTGCCCTACGACATGCAAGTTGGACGCCGGTTCGCAAATCTGCAAAACCTGGAGCTCAAACGAGTCGACTTGTCTCCCCCGGATTTCATGAAAATGATAGAAGACCATGCAGAATCGCTGAAAGAGCTTTACCTTAACCAGGTGTCACTCAAACTAGATGCTGCGGACACGCCTTTCCCGAATTTCTTATGGATTGGAGATAGACCGATGACGGAGAAGAAGAAAGAATGTACATGGCTTGCATGGTGGCTTCGCGATGTCAAAGACTTGAAGCTGGACGTAGTGAGAGTCACCGGACTTAGCTACGAGGTATTCGATCCCAATCACTCGGTACATGCACACCTCAAGTCGAACTACGACCTGGAGGATCTCTCAGGAAAAGGAAAGTCGTTTGACAAGCGCTTCGTCGAAATAGCCACGGGTATTGCTCCGCCCGTTTGCGGACCGAAGACCGCGACCAAAGAGCCGGCTTCGGGACTCAGCTTCTCGTCAGTAGCCTTGTCCAACATTTACCACATTATTAATGCACCAGATGAGTCCAGAGACGCTTGGGACGCAGAGGAGTATCAGGAGACGAAGAATTCGACCTCTCGCTGGCACCGCTGCATCGATGGTACGTTCTCGAATCAGAACGAAGAGGCGCTCAGGCAGTTACGGAAGACTATCGAGCTGGCCGATCGGGGCTGGAATATACGCGAGGCGGATGCTGAGCGGTTTCGTAACATCTCAGTCAATGGATTTCGCAGCACTGCCACTTCGACTGTTCAGCGACAAGCTGACGTCCCGGCGGACCAGGAAGACTGAGATCCCGGGACTCGCTGCTTACAGAATATCGGTTATTGCGACTTGAGCACTTAAGACGGTCATAGGCTTTGACACTGGAAATGGCCTTTGACTACCTTTCGGGAGCACGTCCTCCCTTGTTTTTCTCGCACTGCATGGCGTTGGTATGTGTAAGGTATAGGAAGGAAAGTGGGACCGCGTCGCCTCTCTCTATGGTATTACACCAGAAACTAGACCGTCTAGCTTCACGATCTTTAGGGAATCCAGGCGGTCGGCGGACCGGATATCAAATGATGCTCAGCCAGCACGAAACAAATACTAGTCTGTATTCCGTTCACTTCCACATACATTCGTGACCGCCAGACTTCACTTGAGACATTGATGTTTCTTCTTCTGAATAATACTCCCGTTACATGTATTTGCAACTTTCGTCTAGGAGAAAGGGGTGGAAGATTGGATTCGACGGAGCTTTAGAGCAAGGAGGTAAGTGACAATCAAGTGGAATGCAAGCAACTAGAGGCAGTCCGAGTAATGACTGAATCAGAGCAATCCAAGAGCAAAGCAGACAAACATGAGCAAACCAAGTGTGATTGGAGCTAAGCAGCGAGTTCGTTTCTGATTGGAACCGGCGGTGTCGGTAGATACATATATCCATGATGTAAAACAGGATACTTGCTCGGGGGTGAAAGAAAGGGGCTTTCGAGTCTTCGACGACGGTAGAGAAGTCCTTAGCGACGATCGTCTTTTCTCATATTCTCGGCCGCGCAGAAATATTTTGCCCTGGTTTCCAAAAATCTAAAGAGCAGTAGAGAAACAGTATTCCACTAGCAAGCAAGCAAGCAAGCAGGTCTCGTGTGGAGTTACAGAAACCCTTGGAAGGTCAAATGCGTGCAAAGGCCGAAGGACCGAAACTGGCGGGGTTCTGAGGTGCAGACGTGCTGTACTTGAAACTTGCATCGATAGTACCTCGTTCCCCCTCTTTTGACGATCATACGATGGGTGATTATTATGTTCCTAACAGATTGCAGAAATGGAGAAAGAAAGTCATAGTGCAGGTCTCGAATTTCCATTTTCCAAGAATGATATCCAAGAAAGTATTGTGCAGAAGGGGATCAACGTTCAGCTACCATCATAACAAGACAGAGAGTTCGGCGCTCAACGGCCCCGAAGCTGGACCACAAGCAATAATTCGATGGGCTACATGTAGCGTAACGCCCCAGGACCGTACCGCCAAAGCACGGCAAGTGAGACAGCGTTCAGCAAGCAGTGAGCACATGGCGCCTCGAGCCGTGCAACGTGTGGCTGTCTGGTCCCGAGCCGGCGCATCATATTTTGATGGCATCAGCGGTTGCCAGATGAACGAACAGGCGGGAGGCGGCTGAGACGGCACAACGGGATTGTTTCTGATTGCTGTCAATCTTGTCACTTGTATTGGTGGCTTGCTTTGACTTTCGCCGGATGGTTTGTTGTTTGTTTGTTTGTCTTGACAACAGCTGGCAGCTGGCGCGGCGATCGTATTCATGCGCCTTCTGGTCTCGTATTGGGTTGAATACGGAAAACTGGCTTGCGCTGACACGAACCTATAACCTACTTACATCAATGTACCTAGCTGTTGCTGGATGCGTATCACCAAGACTCGAATCAGGAATCTTCAGGAAATTCAAGTAATTAGGGTAAGTCACAAGTTCATCGGGTGGTGTCCGGGGATGCCACTACTCCGCTGTTCTGAGGCGATAGCGCTGGTGCCTGTGCCTGCCCTGGCTGCTGTTTGGCACCTCAGCCACCCCGGTCGGGGTCACATCGAGAGTCAACCGAGCCTAGCCTGCGTCTATTTATCGAGGAACGAGGCCGTTGCATATTTGAGTTGAACTTAATCTACATATGCCAGCGCGTTCCTGTTGCCCAAACAGGCCGGTCCAGCAGGGCATAACCAAATCTGCCTCCGAAATAGCGATGGTCTCCGCTGACCTCATCGTCGCCCTGCAAACCGTCTCCCACAGCCGCCCAGACTCCCGACCCCTTCCCTCCAGAAGGCCACATCCATGGGCCCGGGAACGCCTCTCTGCCCTGTCTTCCACTGTCCGGCTTTAAGCAATTAGAGCGCGACTCTTCGAAGGGGCCTAACCTAACGAACGCTTGAACGCTCGAACATTGAAGCCATAGCCCCAGCACGCTCCACTATGCCGTCTCGCGCGCAAGCCATTGCGCCGCATCCGACGAATCATCTGAACGACTCCCAATCTAATCTTCTGAGGCCCAAGTCCATCGTCAACAACAGCCATGACCAGGTGCCTCTCCGGACGTTGCCCTTGAGATACTCGGGTGCCCATCTCCAACCGCCGGCCGCTCCCACTCTGCTCACACGACACTCGTCTTGGAATCACGGTACCAGCATCTTCGGTAATACCTACGCAAACGCTTGCCACACCAGCCGCAGTCGCGCTCCCTCTTACTCTGCCATGGAAGTCCCAAAGATGGCACCGCGTGCCATGAGCATGGCCTCCCTCCCGAGTCTGTCGGCGTCGTCGAATCCGCGCGACTCGTTCGCGTCTGGACGCAGCAGCTTCCTGTCGTCGCGCTCGTCGTCTTTTTCGACCGATTCGTATACGTATAACAAGAGCTCGGCGAAGAATTGGCGCAACAGCTGGGACAGCTACCAGGGATTGACGGGCGAAGCGGCAGTCGAGGCCTTGATGGCGGGCAAGAGTCCAGCGACGGTCAAGAGGGGCAGCGGCAACAGCACAGGATCCGGCGCGGAAAAGAAACTGAAGAATAAACCTGGCGAAGCGTTGGCTAAATTGCCCGAGGAGCTGCTGGTCGTGATCATGGAGGCGTTGCGGGAACTACATCTCAATGAGAGCAGTTCCAGTTGCGAGACGTGCTGGATGAGAGACGCGTGTAGTCTGGCGTTGGTGAACAAGAAGTGGAGGAATGCGTCGCGCTTAGTCTTGTGAGTCGTGACTTTTCTTTTTATCCGTGGGCGTGCCATGTGGGGAACAGCATTCTTGACGGTTTCACCGGTTACTGCAGAACTTCGAAACAGTGCAACATGGATTTTGGCGGTCGTGGAACGAAACGACGGATGTCTGCCTGGACACGAGGGAACCACGTTTTCTCGTGCTATCATGCTGCCGTCGCGCTCCCATCCTGTCGTTGCGCTACCATTCCGTCGAATCTTTGAAACCTGTCAAGTCAAAAAACATCTCTTGAATCCAAAAACTAACAGCGGTTCCTAGGTATCAACGAATCCATCTGATCGGTAGCGACTCGGTCTTCCACATCAAGAAAAAATTCAAGTGGACTTTTGGAGGCCGAATAAAACTTCTGCGGAGGACTCTAGGCGCAAACAAGTTTCTTGCGGAGCAGGTGAAGGAATTGAAGGTGCCAGAAATACCTGAAGATACCAAGGACCTAGAAAAATACCTGGATGTGGTTGCCTCTCTCATAATGGCCTGCCCGAACCTGGAGCGGCTTGTTGGATTTTACTACCCGTATGACCACGAATATTCCCGCTATGTACAGGCATTATCGACTCGACGGAAACTTGCAGAGAAAGTCTGGGTTATTAACCCCAGCCCATACGCAAAGAGACCCAGAATCAGCGATGCCTCCGTGAAGTCCGTGAAGTCCGCGAAGTCCGCGAAGACCCCGGCGCTGGCGCCGCCATTATTACAACCAGACCAAAGCAAATTATTCCTCTCCCATCACACCAACTGGACATCTCTGACGACCCTGTTGTTACACTGCAATACCGGCGGCATCATAGACCATTCCCTCTTCATCTCAATTGTCGCCGCCCTGCCCTCCCTATCGCACCTCCATCTCTCCAAATTCCCAGCAAACTCCTTCACTGACGAGACCCTCGAGGCTCTTCCCGCCCTGAATTCTCTTCGCCTCGACTCTATGCTCGGTGTCACTGACACAGGAATCTCACGTTTTGTTGGCCGTTCGGAATCCCACTCCCTACAGTCTTTCTCCCTCATCGACACACCACTACTCTCACTCCCCGTCCTCGCCCGCCTCTTCTCCTCCCTCATCTCCCTCACAAAATTCACCATCCTCCAAATACCCGCGCCCCAGCTCTCCGAGGAAACTTCCATCTGGCTACAGCCCTATCTCGCCTCCAACTCTCTCAAATACCTCCACTGGGAAATCGCCGCCCCCAATAACCGCGCCACCCAAGTCCTCGCCAAATCCATCGAAGCCTCCGGTTTCCCTGCTCTCCGCAAACTCCGCGCCCCTTGCGACCACGACGGCGCGCTCCAAGCCCTCTGCCGCCCCCTCTTCGTCGTCGACTTCCCCCTGCAAATTGCCAATCCCAGCTGCTCACCCGCAGCGCCAAACCCCAATGGCCGTTTCATGTCGCCCGTGCGCACATTCAGCAACGACCGCAAAACGAGCAACGACCGCGGACGCAAATCACCAGAGTCGACTGCCTCTAGCAGACACGGCAGCACAAACGGCATGGCCGTCACCACATCCAGCACAGTCGGAACCAATCCGCGCTCGCTATTTGCGGCTCGACAAAGAGCGCAGGCGCGCATCGATGTGGCGAAGTTCAAACCGCGGTATGAGATTCGGATTTTCGATGACACGGGCTTGTTGACGGAGAAGCTGGAGGTGGGTGGCTATTTGGGGAATATGACGAGCAAGATTGAATACGATCTGAGCAGTGATGTGGCGGGGAGCGATCAGGCAGTCGTTTCGGTGGAGAATTTGCTGGGTGGAGAGAGGGAGGTGGGCTGTGCGCAGGATGTTTGTGACGGCGGGTGGAATAGGGGGCATGTGAGGGGGAAGAAGGGGTGGATGCATGTTGAGCGGCCGAGGTGGAGGGTTATGGATTTGGAGAGATTTTTTTGATTCTGGGAGCTTGGCTGGGGTAGTGAAGCAGGAGGTGGTGGTTGTGTTGTGGTTTTGCGACTTGGATATATTGCGAGGAGCCGAAGTGAGGAGGCCTCGACAGCGGTTGTTTGGCGTTGACTGTGGCGTCAGTGGGCTTTTGGATATTCGATGACTGGCATTCGCGCGGCATATTTTTTGGTGTTAATCTGTAATTGGATAATGTATTGAATGAATATGAAAGAATTTGTACAATTGTACCGCATCTCCGGGACGGGCGACGTCTGGCAAGGCATGGGGGAGTCTGGCTGAATCGATGGCGTGTGAGGGTGATCGAAGTTTGTCTGTCTACTTTGCGGAAGATGGCAAGCGAGAACGGCTCGGGCTAGTTTTATTCGCTTACCTCGATAAGTATGCTGCTTCTCAGTTTTTGGGGCTCGACGTAGCTGACTGGCATATGAGTTTTAGGCTAAACAGATCTGCGCTGAATTACTTCGCAATATAGACAGCTTCAAACCAACTTCACATTACGAGCAACTTCAGACAGTGAGCAGCTTCACACTGAGGTCAGCTTCACGTCAAGCAGCTTCACACTATGGCCAGCTTCACTCTGTGACCAGCTTCATCACACTAGGCAGCTTCACATTGTGAGCAGCTTCACGTTGCGAGCAATTTTACACTTTGAGGAGCTTCACACGGAGGAGCTTCACACTAAGCAACTGTGAGCAGCTTCACATTGTGGGCAGCTTCGCACTAAGTAGCCTTACATTAAGCAGGTTCACATTAAGCAATAGTAAGCAACTTCACACTGCCAGCAATATTACATTATGAGCAACTTTACACTCAGCAGCTTCTGAGTTTCATATTGAGCAGCAAGAGCCATAGCTGGATATCTGGTATTGTTGTCGTCTGAAAGGGGCGTTGTCTTTGCCGAGAGTGGCTGTGGCCTGTAAAGTAGTTTGTTGTTGCAAAAAGGAGCCGCTGCTTGGGAAGGCGCTCTTGTTTGAAGGATGGGATCGTGTCTGGACAAGACAATGTCGTTTATAAAGGGGTTATAGACTAAAGGGGCTCATCGGATAACTGTTTAGGTTTCTGACTGGGTCCTTACTTGATTTGCTCATAGGAAACTTCCGAACCTGCATTGGAATAGTATATATTGCTTGATAAAGTGATATGCTAGTTTTCTACACCCGCTTTGCTATTATAAAGATGAAAGATATACAATGCCAGTAGTGAATAAACGCGCAAGCAATATTGCACCCTCCAAAGCACAGCAGCGCCAGCCCCCTAAGCCTTATAATCCCGAGTAAAGAATTTTTCTCTCCGTCTCTTCTCGTCGAAGAATCTTACAAATCATGCCTTCTTAGCCGCCTCAGAACCTTCCTCTACAACCGTCTCATGGCTTCCCGTAAAGGGATCAGCATGGTGCCCACGACCCCCATCACTATACACCGAGCTCGCCGTACTCGCATTCCTCGTCAGCGTCCTCCCACCCGTCGTAGAAACATACTCAGTAGACTCCGGCTCCACCAAACTAGGCGTCTGCGTCAAGCTCGGCACCGTATATTCCGAACTATCCAATCCCTGATAACTCCTGTTGCTCAAGCTCCTCGACATCCCAGCGTTATTAGCAGGCCTGTTGGTAGCAATAAACGAAGTATGCGAAGGCGTGCGGTTGAAACCTGGAGTCGAGGGTGTGAGCAAGGAGGCTTTTTCGGCTTCGGCGCGGTCGCGGGCGTTTTGCTGCTTTTCGCGGATCATCATTATGACGAGGGCGGCGGCGAAGGAGAAGAGGAGGACGCCGAGGAAGACGGTGGCGAAGATGCCGGAGCCGCTGATGGAGTCGTATTTTACCATGCAGGTGTCGGCGCTGGCGCTGGCGGTGGAGGTGGAGCAGAGCATGCCGGGGGCGCAGCCGATGGCGAGGGAGGTGGTTGCGGTGCAGGTGGATGTTGTGCCGGTGGCGAAGCAGGTGGTGGTGCTTATGGTGCTGGTAGTGGAGCAGGAGTTGGTTGTGGTGGCTGTTGTGGATGTGCTGCTGGCTGAGGAGCTTGTGGAGGAGACTGTGGAGGTTGTGAGGGTAGTGTCTGACGTTGTCGAACTCGATGAGCTGGTCGTCGTCGAAGTCGTCGACTCGGTGGTGGACGTCGCATCTGTCGAAGTCGAAGTCTCTGAGGTCGATGTGCTTGTTTCTGTACTGGTGGACTCCGTGCTCGTCGTCGCATCATTCCTCCTTCTCAGATCCTTCCCCCGTGCTTCTTCGCTGCACCACTGCGAAAACCATGAAGAGTGTTCAGCTGCGTCTCCTTGTGAGCAGCCGCCCGAAATCAGACATTGGCGTATAGTGTCGAGGTTTTGGCCGGGGTAAGCTGCGAATATACATTGCGAGATAGTTTGAGCTTCGCCGCAGGATATGAGTTTGGCGATTTCTTCCGAATCGTTCAGATCGCAACCGTAGGCCATGGCCGGTGAAAGTAAAGAGGCTGTCGCCAGCAGCGCAGCGAGAGTGGAACGCATGGTGACTTGAGCTCTTCGCACGAGAGTAAGGTGGAAGAAAAGAGTCCGTAAGATGGACAGAGAGGTATGAATCGATGGCAACAGCAATGGGAAAGAGAATGGATTGGCAGCGACGAGTGTCCAACTTCTCTTGAATGAGGAGAGTGAGGAGAGCGACGATGAGATAGGAGAACTGCGCAGCTCACCTGGCAGACAAAAGTTTTTAAGAGAGTTCCACAATACCTCCAGTTTGTTGGACCCCGATCCCACAAAAGAGCAGGGAGCCTCATCTGGCTATTTTGGGACCCATGGTGGTTGTGACATAGCTCCGCCCTGTCCGCCCGGTCGGCAAGGCGAGGGAGCAGTGGGGAGCAGCAGGTCCAGTCGAGGCTTGCGTCGATGACAGTCGAGAAAGCGAGTTGTTCACGGACTTTGCGCTTCTCCGTCGTGACTTCTCGTGCAGTTCAGCCGTCTCGATCCAGGGACACCACCAAGCAACCTCTCCAGACACCATTAGAGGTAATCCGGAGATTTCTGGTATGGATTTGGAAATTCATATGGCTTTTTAATATAGCAGATAACGGTGGACGGTGTCGGAGAATAAATTAAATGGTGTCTGCAGATCGCCATCGAAGCGAAGTCGTCTTCTCCCCCACACGTGGTGGGCCGGGACGCGTAACATTTAAACGTACTCTAGCGCGAACCACATAGCGAATTTATTACTATTGCAGAGCCAAATTCGCGGAGAGCAGACGAATCTCCATGGCGCAGACCCCTTTTTTATTTGTCTGAGAACCTCACAGGGGGGTCAAGATACCTATCGTCTGGACCTTCGGAAAGAATATGATGAAAATCCGCATCCGTACAACTTGGCGAGGAAAGGCTTTTCTGAATTGCCGCGAATGAAGCACGTTGACGGCGCGGGGATGACGATTCGTTGCCAAGTTTGAGGCTGAGCTTGAAGGATCCTTCTGGCTCTGACCTCTGTAACTGACCCAATCACGCTGTGTGCCCATGAATAGCTTCATCCCGTCTTGCTTTCAGCTGCCTGTCGTGTACGTAGCGGCTGTCGCGGATCCAGCTTTATTCTCCATGATACATGTAGGAGTTGGGCTTCGCCTAATTCCTTCGACTATCCCGGCTTATTTGAATACACAAGTTCCTAGTTGTTTGATCTCTGAAATAGTGGGATTGTTGCTAGTTGGAAGACATACATGTAGGCTTACCGAAGTGTGCTAGGAACTTACGATGGATGCCAAGCCTATCACGTGTTCGCATCGTTTGTCAACGCGATCTCAATCCTCGACATCTCTCCCACTTCCAGCCTTGGCAGCCAACCCCATCGAACCCCGAGTCTGCCGCATAGTCAGACACAATGGCGCCTCGCGGCTCAAGGCGTCTCGTGGAGAAACAGCACAGCGATCTCGGACGCCTCTCGATTCTACCCCCAGAGGTCCAGCTCGTTCTCGCCGGCTTTATACCCAACCGCGACATCAAATCTCTGCGTTTGACCTGCAAGCAGGCGAGCAAGACCTTTCTTCCACGCTTTGATCGGGTCTTCATCTCTCCCAATCGGCGGGCTCTCGACATATTCAAGGCCATCGCCGAAGACGACCGTTTTAGACACCAAGTGCGCGAAATTGCCTGGGATGATTGCCGCTTCTACGCATGGAACACCTACACTCGGTGGGGCTTCTACTCTGACAGCGTACGGACATTAGAAACATTCACCGACAAACTTCAGAGATACCTTGACGGGTTGGAATCTTTTGGTAATCCTCCTGACGATCCTGACGTTCCATGGGTCAGTCCGCACGAAGACAAAGGCAACCGCTGGGGTACCTGCACGACTTGCAACCCTGTCGATTATGAGGCAAGCTTTAAACGCTACGAGAAACTGTTTCGAGAGCAGGATGCGATCATTCGCGAAGAAGAAGACCGAGTCGTCTTTCGCTTGGGTTTGGCCGCTTTTCCTCGTCTTCGTACTGTCACCATTACGAATGGCGTGTACCAACTGAACGACAAATGCAAGACTCCCCTTGCGGTAGACATTCTTCCCGGAATCGTGATACCGGAAAAGTGGGCCTGGCCATCGGGGTACAACGAGTTCTTTCCTTCTCAGCCCTGGCTACAAGTCTCGAAGACATATCGAGGGTTCACTGTCGCGACGGAGGAGTTGGCAAACGGAACCCATAATCAGATCGAAAATTTTATCGTTCGAGATGAAGACGAACGGGGTTGCAGCGGAATCGGGCAGCAGCTCCTCAAACCCCGGAACAGGACTCTAGAAAGTTTCCAGGCTCTTGTTACGCGACCCGGTCTTAAAAGACTGGAACTTCCAATATTTAGTGCTCGGTGTGGTCGGCATGGGTCGGAGCACCAATATCATGATTGGGACTTCCTTAGAAATGGTGTACTCAGGAATACACTGTCACAGGCGTCCGATTTAGAGCATTTTTGCTTTAGTGTTTCCGGAAAATTCGCCCACGAATTCGCCCACGAACCCAATTGGTCGCCCTATGGAAACGCAGATTGTACGCCACTGCTAAGTTTCTTACCCGTGTCTTGCTGGCCAAATCTTCGACATTTGGCGCTATACCAGTTATTCGTCGAGCTCGAAGACTTGGGTCGTTTACTTCGAGAGCTTCCAGAAACCGTGGAGACCATCCATCTGGGCGACATAAACGTACTGAATCTTTTCGACCGAGACCTGATATTCGGGGCAATTTGTGATATGGATTTATGCCAAAAGCGGGCTAAGCCGCCTAAGATTTTGTTCACTGGTCTCGAAGTTGGGACTCATCCTCAGCGTTATGCCTGGCCTCGCGAGACTTTCGATACGATCGTCCAGGACCTTCCGGCTCATTTCACCGGCCGTGTTGATCTTGGAAATACTCTGCTGAATACTCTCGACAGTCGTAAAGCTCGAGACGACGCAGGAGCAGAGCGCGAATTTGTCTACGCTTTCATTCCATAAGTTGCTGCTCTAGCCTAGCAGGTGATGTCAGATAAGTCGACAGAAGATGAGTCTTGAGTCTCACGGGCATCAGTTGGCTAGCAGGGCTTAACCCTGTGGCGCTAGCATTAGCATGGCAGCAGGTAATATAGCTGCTGCTCTTCCTCTCCCACGACATCCCCGGCCTTTGATTAGTTACGAGTTAAGACGAAAGGTGCAGAAGGGCCAAGATTATGACATCCAGACAAGCAGCATTTTGCTGTCATTAAAGTAGCTGAACGTAGAATAATGTCACATCCTTTTCCTCCCCAACTCCCAGCAGAATGAACCCGAGAATATTCCCTTTTCAGACCTTGACCCACAAGCTGAAGACACCCTTTGCGTAGTTGACGATTTCATCACCACCGAGCTTGCTCTAGAGTGTCCCAAGTTAGTATCGTGCCCACACGGTGAGTGGATGTTCAGACTGTACCTCTCCATAGACTCGGTCGACGAAGCTGATAGGCACTTCGGCGACAGTAGCGCCCATAGCCTTCGCCCTAACCATCAACTCCATCTGAAAGCTGTAGCCCTTACTCTCTGTCCTCTCCATAGCCTTCCTCAGCACCTCCTTCTTGTACAACCTAAAGCTGCCGGTCAAATCGCTCACACCGGGCCTCAACACCGTATCCGCAAACAAATTTGCACCCCTGGACACCAACTTCCTCTTCAAATCCCAACCATACACACCGCCATTGCCAGCATACCTAGTACCGGTCACAATATCATATCCGCCGTTCGTGCGCAACGTCTTCTGTTTCTCAATCATCTGCGTGATGAACTTGGGATGGTGAGAGAAGTCGGCGTCCATGATGATGACAAAGTTGCCGGTGCAGAATTGTAGGCCGTGGACGTAGGCAGTGCCGAGACCGAGCTTGCCGGCGCGGGGCTTGAGGTGGATGTGTGGGCTGTAGGCTTTGGCGAGCTGGGCGGCGACGATTTGCGTGCCATCGGGAGAGCCGTCGTCGACAATTATGAGCTCCCAGTCGAGATTGCTGGAGAATCCATGTTAGCGCGGAAGTCTGCGATTGCGGGGATATGGGATGGGGGCACGTACGCCTCGGTGAAGGTGCGGTTGAGCAACCAGGTGATGATGGGGAGGTTGCGGCGCTCATTGTAGGTGGGGAGGATGACGGAGTACTTGTCTTTCGCCATTGTGGAAGTGGACGTGAAGGGAATGTGTCTGACTGTATTAGGTGAAAGGGCGAACGGGTGAATTGAAGGTAATGAGCGTGCTGGGCTATGACGCGCACCAGAGAAGTTGGTGGTTGTAGTTGGGATTGGCGCCGTGTCCTCGACTGGAGCTGCACCAGTTCGCGATGTGGCACCTCGAAGCTAAGCCCCTTGAAGCTAAGCCCCTTAACATGCACGCTAAATTTAAGCTATATTTAGCGCCCATGTCACAAGCCTCGTCAATTATTTCACATCAGCTTTCAACACAACCCTCTCTTCTGCACACTACTGATTGTTAATTATTGTCCAAAACTTGATCGTGTGGCCATCTTGCCCTTTCGAAAATGGGCCAAACAGTGAGGTTTGGATCGCCTGGAACCGCCCTTAGCTGATCACAGTTAGAAATAGCATTTTCTCACTTCCGTTCCCCATCCCAACCCATCCCTGTTCAGCGAATTAGGAATAATGGGCATTACTAGTAAGTTATGTTGTTATCTCGAGTCTTATCGATAATATCCAGGGGCGTTTGCTGTTGGGAATTGGGATATAAATCCAACAGAGGCCAAGGACCTAGGATAGGAACGCGGTCAGGGAAAATTCTTACTCTCTGTATTTGGCTCGCTCAGTCACTCTTCGGGAGCTTTATTTCGAACGTCCGGAGGTAATTAAGCATAGCCCTATTTCAAACTCTCAAAACCCGGAATCGAGCAAGATAGCTGACATGAGAGGACGAAAGGGCATCATCGTTCGATCTCCTTCTCCGCAGCAGCCAGGGGGCTGTCGGGGGTCGACAGTGCCGTCGCCTTTGCAACAACTGATCCTCCGATCTTTGCCTCCATGTCTTGACAACGAGTAGACTCGCTGACCACACGGAACAATACGTCCATCTCTCCAATTGAAGGTCCTCTGGTCTCAGGCATGAAGAGGGCGAAGATGAATCCAAGGGCACAGAAAGATCCGTAGATTTGTCCGAATGTAAGCCCGGGTAAAAGTGAACGGGGCAGAGTGCAGACGAACCATCCAAGTTTCCCATCCAATGTTTACAACCATTGTCGGCGTCCATTTGGAGACGACGAAGTTGAAAATCCACTGTACCATCTGTGCAATGGCCATGCACCAGTCGGGAATTCTGTTGGGGAATATCTCGCCCATGTATACCCAGCTGAGGGGACCCCATGATATGGAGTAGAAGAACATGTATATGTATATGGTAGCCATCTAAAGATCAGCCTTAGAAATGTCAGGTTTTTTTTTCCTTTCAAAGATGGGCTCACCATAGATTCTGGGGCAGGGGCATCGGTTGTCGGTTTCTTAGGATTCGGGGGATATGTCTTCCGGATTGCGCCAGGTGAAAACATCATGATGGCCATGAAGAAGGATCCAATCAAAAAGAAAGTTCTTCGTTTGAACAGTGCAACGCCAAATGATAGGAAGCCAACCGTGACAACGACTTTGATAACCGTGAACATGTCACTAGCAAAAAAGGCGGAGTCCTGCCCTTGGAATCCAATCTGTTTGAAAGTGGGTTAAAGCATACAATGGGAGGGAAAAAAGTCTAAATACGGTTTACAGTCTCCGAATAATTGTAAATATCCCAAATAACCAGGAATATTTCCAATAACTTGGCATATCCCAGATTACTTGGAATATTACAAAGCACCTGGAATATTCCTAGTTACTGGGAATATTCCTGGTTATTTGGGATATTCGCAATCCAGCGGGGACTGTAGGCCGTATTCAGACTTTTTTCCACCCACTGTACTTCTGGAGGGAGACTATAGAGCCAGCAGCGCTAGGGCTCCTCACGAATAAAATTCGTCAATATTAAAGGTTGGTCGTAATCGTGGTCGTGGTCGTTAAAAATAGGAACGAATAACGAATACGACCACGAATATTCGTGACTCCTCCTCTGGATTCTTGGACCATCGAAGCTATATGAGTTGAGCCCGGCATCCCTTCGGGTCTAGGAGTAACCTAAGGCTCTAACCACATGCCTAGCACTAACGCATTTGTAAGTGAGATACAGCATACTAGGAAAAAATCCGGACAACTGATCAGAGATACGTTTAATTCATAGTTCCATGCATGTCTAAGTATTTCATCCTCCTCGTTTATATGCTTAACGCGCCGCTCATCACCGCCACTGCAAAGAACCTCTTTAGGTCTTAACATCCGGCTCAGTCCTGCCCACAAACTTCTGGAACTCAAGCATGTCGGTGGCCAGCTTGATATCCGGCTTCAAGAAGTCCTGCGCATCCTGCTTGTAGGTGCTGGCATCGCTAGTGTGCTTCTCAATGTACAGACGAATAGTAGCACCGCTGCTACCCGTGCCCGACAAACGCACCACAATGCGGCTGCCGTCCGAGAACTTGACGTACAGGCCTTGGTTCTTGGCCACGCTACCATCAAGATCGGTGTACGAGAAGTCACCGGCCTCTGCCACAGTGCGGTCGCCGATCTTGGAGCCGACGAAAGAAGAGTCGGCAATCTTGTCGGCCAGACCAGCGACAAGCTTGTTGGCTCCGTCGCTGTCGACGTTCTCGTAGTCGTAGCGCGTGAAGAACGTGCGGCCGTACTCGGTCCAGAAGTCGTGCTGGATCTTGGCGATACTGGGGGTGACGCTGGGATCAGACTCGCCGATGCCGGCGATGATGTTGAGCCAGGCAACGACGGCCCAGAGACCGTCTTTCTCGCGGATGTGGTTGCTGCCAGTACCGAAAGATTCCTCACCGCAGATTGACAGCTTGTCGGCGTCGAAGAGGGCGCAGAAGAATTTCCAGCCAGTGGGCACTTCGTAGCTGGAGAGGCCTTGGGCCTTGGCTACGAGGTCGACGGCGCCGGATGTGGGCATGGAGCGTGCAAGACCGTAGACGCCTTGCTTCTTGAAGTATGGGATCAGCTTGGCGTGATGGGCAATGATGGCCAAGCTGTCTCCGGGGGATACGAAGGCGTTGGCTCCGTAAATCATGTTGCGGTCTCCATCACCATCGGAAGCGGCACCGAAGTGGATGCCCTTGCTGTCGACAGCCTCGACAAGGGAGTGTGCGTATGTCAAGTTGGGGTCTGGGTGTCCGCCATTGAAGTCGGGCGAAGGAACGCAGTTTTGTGTGCTGCTCGAGTCCAGACCAAGCTCCTTCTCGAAGATGGCCTTACCGTAAGGGCCGGTGACACCGTGGAGAGCGTCGAAGAGGACCTTGAAGTCGGTGTGGTTTTGGAAGAATTTCTTGATAAGGGGGAAGTCGAAGATGTCCTTGAGCATGTCGACGTAGTCGGCAGTCGAGTCGATAATCTCAACCTCGAGAGGACCGTATGTCTTGGTTCCAATGGTGGAGATGTCGACCTCGGGGATATCTGCGATCTTGTAGGAAGTGAGGCCCTTGGAAACCTCGAAGATCTTGTTGGTAACGGATTCAGGGGCTGGGCCACCGTTGGACAAGTTGTACTTGATACCGAAGTCGTTCTTGGGTCCTATAGTTGTATGGTCAGTTTAAAAAGTATTCCAGAGGCATTGTATCAGGCCACTAACCTCCAGCATTGTGACTGGCAGTCAACAAGATACCACCGGTAGCCTTGCGCTTGCGGATGACATGGCTGGCAGCTGGCGTACTCAGAATACCATTCTGGCCGATCAGCAGCTTCTTGACACCGTAGGCGGCACCGATCTTAGCGATCAATTGGATGACCTCAGGGTTCCAGTATCGTCCATCACCACCGATGACGAGGAAGCTTCCCTCGGCACCTTCAGGGATAGAAAGGAGGATGCTGGTGACGAAGGACTCGCTGTAATGCTCCTTCTGGAAGACAACGACCTTTTTGCGAAGACCGGATCTGTATGGGGAAGATATTAGAGAGCTTCTTCACGGTTGGAGTGGGGCATTAGTTACTTACGTGCCGGGCTTCTGGTCGGCGAAAGGGGTGAGGGTAACAGTCTTGACGCTCATGATGGGCAGTTGTCTAGTGTTCTGAGGAGAGAAGAGAGGCAGAAAGTTGGACTGAGAGAAGAAGAAGCTCCTGAGCTTGGTTTTGGCGGGGGTCAATTAAGTTTCCAGGGGGGTCCTAAGGTTTCGGCTCCCTTATGCTCTTCAATCCTTGCCCCACGTCAACAGCTCCAATCAACCTGCAGCCGCCACTAGGAGGGGTAACCGGCGGCCAATCAGCGCCGAAGACAGCTAGCAGGGATATAGCATCTTTCTTCACCGATTCGCCGACTCCCCGTCATTGCACCAATTGAACTTCGTTTTTTCCGCCTCGTGAGAATATATTAACATAGCTCGCAAATCATAAACACCCAGGTACAATCATGGATCACTCTTGTTCTGATCAAGCAACACCAGACCATGTCATAGCTCATGTTCAAACTTCAATCATGACCTAGATTCTCCACAAGGGTCTAGACAACTTGCCGCTACTAGTGATGTATGGCGAAAGATGTCCTGACATACCATTCGAATAGAGGCTGCTTCAGCTGATTTCCAATGTCATAAAAATCTCAGGAAATGTCTTGAAAGCTGCTGTTCTTCTCGATTGTCCGTGGATCTGGCATTGAATATGTCTCTGGTGATCTATCACAGCCGTGTTTGATCAACGTGGTGTTGTTGTCATTCCCTGAATTCCCCAGCTTGGTCTCACATATCTCTTCGAGCAAATCTTTCTGTTCGTCCTCATGGCAGCTTGACGAGCTTGCTGTCAGAATTCCGAGTCGACGTTGGTACCGGCTGAATATCCTCGAGAATACTTTCCGGAGCCATTTTTCTGCTCCTCGAAGCTCCAAAGAGCTTTCGAGCGTTTCGACAAATATGCCATCGATGCCCTCCTAGCTCGTTGGCTTCTGGAAAATAATCTCCTTATAGTACCTCGCCTCCGCAATACTCTCCAGAATATCGTCCTTTGCCTGATGCAGTCCTTGTTTCTTCGGCACACCTTTCTTTACCTCCTCGGGCGACCACATTCTCATCGCCTCCTTGATCGTACTCACATCCAAAATCCGATAATGCAAATGATCCATCACCTTCTTATAAGCTCCCTTCCTCAAAAACGCTTTATCAGCATGCACCGAATTCCCCGCCAGCAGCGCCGTCCTCGGCTCAGGCACAAATTTCTTGATATATGCGAGCAGTCCGTCGGCAGCTTCTTCGGCGGTGGTAGTAGAGGAGAGGACGGCAGCAGTGAGGCCAGATGCGCCGTGTGTACGGACACACCATTCGTCCATCAGACTGTCGAGCGTTTCTTTGGTTTGGTGGATCACGACGCCGTAGCCGATGGGGTCGAGGAGCTCGAGCGCGCTGTTGGTGATGAGGCAGAAGATTTCGATTATGAGATCGCGGTCGGGGTCGAGACCTGTCATCTGGGACAGTCAGCGTGGATGAAGGGAGTGGGAGGTGGTGGGAGACGGACTTCACAGTCGATCCAGACCAAGGGCTGGGAGTCTTTGGTTGCGGCCATTGCGAGATAGTGTGTCTGTCGTCTGCCTGATATCAGTTGGCGATCATGAAACTTCGAGATGCGCCGACGATTTTGGATCTTGAAGCTGGTCTCGGTTGCAAGGTGAGAATTCGAAAATGGTGCTCGACAATTGACACATGCCCTTGCCTCGGGAAAACAAACAACTCCAGCACGCTTAAATGAGAAAGATGTCAAGTTCGGGCGCATCTTGACTACAAACCTGTGAATTTTCGGAAGCCTTTCGTCTTCTCGATTCAAATACTTACTCTGGAGCCGAGATCTACATGACGCCTGATAACGACAGCGAGGGTTGTTGAGCTTTCGATAGGGCCGGTGGTGGTCATCACAGGCCAAAATGATTTGTCTCTCAGACAACCCCGCAATCCGCACCAAAGCTGCCACATTCAGCTGCATCTCAACTCCATGAGACGTGAAAATCGTATTAAAACCAGGAAAAATCCTCTCTGTCCCGAATTCGGCTTCATAATAATATTCTATAACGGGAAATGGCACCCCACGCCGAAGCCGACGTCGAGGATGTCGTCAACCGACTACCAGCTCCCACCCGCCCCCCTATGTCCGCCAACCCCCCTCGATTCCTCATAATCGGAGCCGGCTCACGAGGCACAACCTACGCTCGAGCAATAGGCACCTCTACCAACGGAGTCTGCGTCGGCATCGCCGAACCCATAAAGAGCAAACGAGAAAACTTAGGAAGCAAATACATCTGGAGTGCGGATAAAGGACCAAGTGAAGGCCAGGCATTTGAAGACTGGAAGGACTTTTTGAAATATGAACTGGACAGAAGAGATAGAGCTGCTAGAGGAGAAAAGGTTCCTGAAGGGGTTGATGGAGTGTTTATTTGTGTGTTGGATGAGATGCATAAGGAAGTTATTCTGGGGCTAGAACCGCTTGGGTTGCATATTATGTGTGAGAAACCACTTGCCTGTACGCTGGATGATTGTGTTTCGATATACAGGTCTCTGTTACCAAATGGCCCAGGAACTACACCCTCGAAGATATTCTCAATCGGTCACGTGCTTCGGTATAGTTCTCACAATATGCTACTTCGAAAACTGTTACTTGAAGAGAAGGTGATCGGAGAAATCATGTCCATTGAACACACCGAGCCAGTCGGATGGTGGCACTTCACCCATTCCTACGTCCGGTATGCTAAAACCTCCTCCCTTATCAATTGGAACTTCTCCGAAAACAACTAACACAACTTGTTAGAGGCAACTGGCGAAAAGAATCCTCAACCGCCCCCTCTCTCCTCACCAAATCCTGCCACGACATCGACCTCCTCCTCTGGCTCCTCTGCTCCCCACCGCCCTCCTCCCCCCATCCCCCGCACCTCCCATCCACCATCTCCTCCTCCGGCAGTCTCCACTACTTCAACAAAACCCGCAAACCTGTCCAAGCCGGCACTGCCACAAACTGCCTCTCCTGTCCCCACGAGCCATCCTGCAATTTCTCAGCCAAGAAAATCTATCTCGGTTCTTCACCAGGCATGAAAAGTTTAGGCAACGGAAACACAAAATGGCCCGTCGATATCGTGTTACCAGAAATCGAAGACATTGTTCGAGAAAAGGGGGTGGATGCTGGTAAGCAAGCGCTGACAGAGAAGCTGGCTGAAGATTATGGGACGGATGGAAAGGAGGAAGGAGAGCAACAGAGGAATTATTTTGGAAGATGTGTGTATGAAGCTGGCAACGACGTCTGCGATGACCAAGTCGTGACACTAACATGGGAGAACGACCCTGTTTCCCAAGAGGAAGGCGAAAACAGCAATCAAACGTTGCAGAATCGCGGTGCGAAGACGGCTGTGTTTCACATGGTAGCTTTCACCAAGAAGATTTGTCAACGCTACAGCCATATATACGGTACCGATGGCGAGATATACGCAGACAGCGAGAGTATCACGATCGAGGATTTTAGATCGGGGGAAACGAAGAGGTATTATCCGCATGTGGCGGTGGGACATGGAGGGGGTGATGATGGGTTGGCGAGACAGTTTGTGCTGGCGGTGGATCGGGTGAAGAATGGGGGGATGGGGGTGGAGGAGGCGCAGAGGGAATTTGTGGGGTGTTCGTTGGAGGAGGTGGTTAGGAGTCATGCGGTGGTTTTTGCGGCTGAGGAGGCGAGGAGGGGGAAGCTGGTGGTGGATTGGAGGGAGTGGTGGGAAAGGGAGGTTGAGGGGAGGTTGGCTGTTTGAGGATTGTGTGTGGCTTTGGCGGGTGGAAAAGGGGGTAATGAGGATATGACTATTGTTTATGAATTGATGAAGGCAGATGGTGTGTTGTTGAGTATGGCTCCAATTATAAGCCAGGACTTGACGGAGCCGAGCAGGACCGATCCAAGGCTCAAAATACATGACTGCTGTCACGTAGCTGACACAGTGGCTGCGCTTGACTAGATCGCTTCACATGCTGTCGAGATTTCAAGATCCTCCTTGGTCACATCAGTTGGTGTCGTTTGCGCAGGCAGGTCCAGCTTCACGCCGTCCGGACACATCGATGTGCAACAAAACACCCCCTGACCCCCTAGCCTCCAGCTTCAACCTCGTCCAGATATATCGATGTGAAGCTTTGAACTCCACCAGCCAGCCTCACTCCGGCCGAACACATCGATGTGCAACAAAACAGCCTTTCCCTTTTCCCAGGGTCCAGCTTCACACCGTCCGAACGCGTCGACATGCAACAAAATATCTCCCCCGTTTTCCAGGCCCCAGCTTCACACCGTCCGAACGCGTCGATGTGCAATAAACTCCCTCCCTTTGGTCCAAGGGCGAGCTCCACACCGTCCGAGCACGTCGACATGCAACAAACTATCTCCTCCTCTCCCCAGGCCCCAGCTTCACACAGCGCACAACAAACATCCAAAAGCCAGCTTCACCATCTTGATTTTCAAAAATAACAAACCCCAATAGTCCTGTAGCTCAGATAAACATTCGATTATAGGGGTGAGCCTGAACTAGGCAGGACATCCCACCGATTCATTACTCTAGTAGTCATTGAGACCTCTATAAGCACCACGCAGCAGGATCGCGCCAGCTCCAGCCAGCGAAGCCGCCTGCCTGCTCGCCTCAGCCATTTCCCTCAAACGCCGTCGCAATGCACCTTTTCCGTCAAAACCAGAGACATGATGATGCCCGTCACTTTGCTCCGTTCCCAATGAGTCCCCTGAGTCACCCATCCCAAGCCCCCGTGTCCGTCTCTCGCCCGAACACCTGCCGATTCCGAAGTGCCCTCATTTTTTTTTGTACAGCCACGACGAAGCCACCCATTCCCAATTCGAGTTCAAGCCCGGAAGACTAAAAGCCGCCCTGCCACCCCGCGTTCTGCCGTCCCCGTCTAAAGTTATCATAACTCGTATCGTCGATATCCTCCACGTTCTGCCCTCCATAATACGCCCTATCACCCACTCCCAAATCGCCACTACCCGTCGCCCCATGCCCCATCGCATCTTCATGGTGATGCTCTTCCTGCGGCAACCCTCCATAACCCCTGTGTCCTCCACCCAAGAACCCCGGTGCCCTCGGTCCAGGACTACCATCTCTCCCTCCGGATGTTCCAAACGCCATGTCCGCCGCGCCAGCCATGAGGCCCAGCTCGGTCTCGCTCTCATTCACCTGCTGGTAGATCGGCGGCATCTTCGCAAAGCCCATGCCACCCTGAGGAACCCGCCGACCACCAGGTAGCAACGAGTTAGGCATTGAAGGGCCTGGGCCCTGCTGTCTCCTCTCTGGACTCTGTATCCGCCCAGGACTACCATAGCCGTCTTGCGAGGGGCTGCCGCTTCTGTCAACGCCGCGGTAGAAACTTTGTGGTGTCTGCGAGCGCTCGGAAACGAGGTCTTCGTTGCGCCCGTATAGGTTGCCGCCGCCGCCGAATTCGTCGGCGAAATCGGTGCGGTTCTTGTAGTAGGCGAAGTCGAGATTGGCTTCGGGGACGATCTCGAAGCCGGGGACGCCGCCTTTGCGCGTCGCGGAGCGGCCGGGCCGGCCTTTGTTGCTCATGTTTTCAAGCACGTAGGTGTCAGAGTAACCGGACATGGAGGCCATGTCGTCGGAGCCGGCGTTGTTGCTGTCGGTTAGACGACCGCGGTAGATTGCTGCAAGGATGTTTTGTGCTTTGGCGTGTACCATGGGAGTGATTAGCGGCTTGTAGAGAGCAGGGTGGCCGAAGCGTGAGGCGAGGCGGTCGTTCTTGTGGCCGAAGAGATTGTCTTTGGCGTAGATAGCCTCGGGATTCTTGATCTTGTTGGCGACGCTGAAGTAGTGGATTTTGTCGTCGAACTTGCGCATGCACCACCACTTGAATGCGAGCATTAAAAATGGGGGCGGTACGACTGCGAAGGCTTCGTAATGTCGGCCATCACCGTTAGACCAGACAGCAAGGAAGACAACAAGATTACTGAGAATGGCGGCGAAGATTATGCGGTTAAAGACCACCCGCCAGTACACGCCCCCGGACTCAGTCTTCGTGATGAAGATGTAAAGAAGAAGGTATTTCTTCAAGTACACATCGATGGCGAAGTATAATGCCGCTGCAGGAAGGACAAGCGGCTGGAGGGTGGCGTAGCAAAGCGCGACGGTAGCGTAGTACAGAAAGTAGTTGTAGTAGCTGGCATAATCGAAAGAAGGGGGTGCAGTCAGCTCGATCATTTCACGGGGTGTAGGACTTGAGAACTTGCGTTGGCAGAAACTCAGGAACAGCGTCCAGAGCTGTCCCAAGTCAATGGCTGCCCCGATATTCCTCTGTAATAACCACGTCACCCAGAAAGGGGAGATATCACAAAGAGATTGGAACAGAGAGTCGGTGAAATCAGCACCCTCAATCGCGTCCCATGCATTCGTTCCCTTGTTCGTGTTAACGATGACGTTTGAGATAAAAGTCCAGAGACTGCTGAAGACGGAGAAAACAATCAAATTGTTGAACACGAAGAACGAATACAGCTTGCTGATAACATGGCGTTCCCGTGATGTCTTGGTCCGGTCTCCGGCATTGATGGAAAGTCTGCGGAAGATGATTGGAAGGACCAAGAACACGATCGAGGTAATGGCAGGAGAAGCCACACCCTGCACGATCGACCAGAAATGTGTATTGGCCTCTAAAGCGGTCTGAAAGGCGGGCCAGACGGCTCCCAGATTCGACAGATTGACTAGAAATATGGAAATCATAGCGTTAGGAGCAATCCAGGCCACAGTGAGGAGAGAAATCCAGAAGTTGTTCACAAGTCGCCTCCATCTTCTCGTTTTCAGGGAAAGTGGCATGTTGTTCCAAATAATATCATTCGGCCGTGGAGCCAGAGCAATAGTCGTTCCTTGGGGATGCTGTTTGCGTGCCGCATACGCAATGCTATGAGCTTCTGCAATATCCTCATAGCTTGCAAAGCCATAGGGCATGGGATTTCTTTTGTCGATCGAGGTTCGGACCTCCTTAATTTCCAACTCCAGATCTCGGATACGCCCAGTCAAATAATCAATTGCATCAACTTTCTGGCCTTTAGGGTAAGACCCATAAGAAGGGTCTTTCTTAGACGGCTTGCATAAAGGGCGGGCGTTTGGCAGATTGGCGGGATCCTTCAGATAGCTTGCCAAATACTGTTCTAGCTTTCGCACATGCTTCTGATGTTCCTCGATGAGTTCGGGCAGTTCTTTGACGTTTCGTCCGATGGCGGTTCGAGAAAACGAGGAATTCGGGACGACAGCATCGATAACTTTGGCAATACCCTCGTCGGTGCGGAAGCCCTTTGGAAGGTCATTCACCTATCACAATCAGCGAGCTTTCAAAACCATTCTTTCCAGTAAAGCCCTACCATCAAGGTCCGCGCGTGCAAGCTTGACTGATACTCAGGACTGTCAAAATATTGTCTTCGCAGTCCCAGCACCTTCCGGTAATTCCACCATAGAAAGCCAGCAATAATGATATTGAACAACCAAGCGCATATTGCTATTCCCCAATTCGGCTCCCCAAAGGTGTTCAAGGGCGTAATGCGTGCGTAAAAAGAAGTCCCAGACACATGGTCATTGGTCCAGTTTATAGGGATCAATATCCCGCAGCCCAAGATTGCGATGGATAAAAACATGTTCCGCAGCATTCGTGTAAAGCGCAAGAAGATAGTCGCATCGAGTCCCACGGTACCGACGAGATCCTGTTCCTTGGTTTTGAGCACCGGCCCGAGCCATGCAAAGAATCCCTTTCCCAGTGGAGGGGGCGCATGCTTCTCGTCCGCATGTTTGAGCTTTGGCGCATACACCACCGTGTTATATGGTCGCAGGACGGAGAAGAGGAGGGTGAGAAGGGCGGTGACGACCAAAGATGTTCCGAGAGAGGCCCAGATCGAGTCTTCAGTGAACTAGAGGTCAAGTTAGAATGGCTACAGCAAGTGAAAGTTTGCGACAATCACGTACACTGGACTTGAAGGGACTTTGTAATAATTGGAGGAGTTTGTCGGTACCAGAGTTGCCACTGTCATCCCGCCTCCCTAACAGGATGCGACTAGGGGTTGTTGAGTCCATGGTCTACGGATATAGCGAACGTGGGAGGCCGGAGGCCACTCTGATAAGAGTCTGCAGACGATGTTCTGGCGGGTGGATCAGGACGTGCAAGGCGCCGGGTGCTCGGAGGAAGCGAGGCGACCCTTTGTTCTGGGAACAAGGAGATGAGCCGTCGATGGTGTTTGATCTTGATTGCAGATCCGGTGTCCCTCAGTTGAATCTGGAATCGACAGGCACATGCACAATGTGGGGAGGGATCGCCACTTGTGAGGGACCCTGGAAATAATGTCTTGCAGCAGCGAACAACCAACAATTCGACAAAGAAACTTGAGTCTCCTATGTTCCGGTCACGCGAGAGCCTTGGGCGGCAGCGGCAGGCCCCTCGGCCACGCGCAGTCTATGTGGGCGCCAGGTTATGTTCACATATACGAGAAAACAAGACGATCCCATGCTGTGAAATGCGATGACATGACGGCCCGGAGGTGTTTGGCCATATGTCAGGGTTAGAGTTCATCAAGTTTTCGAGCCGGCAGGATTGATTAACCTTTGCAGCGCTTGGCTGCAAAGGGCATGGCACGGCTCTGTGGAGGATGGCAGCTGAATCTGATTGGTATTGATACATGTATGCAGAAGACCCTTGCGCCATATGCGCGGTTCGAGGATCTCGATGTCGCTCGACCGTCTAGTTTGTGTAACTATTTTATAGCTATTTTTAGTTGTATATCTTGCCTTAATTTGAAGTTGAATAGTCCTCAAATTTTGACTTCCTTATACACGCTGTATTTGTTATCTAACTTAGCCGTAACGTGTGTTCACCGCGATCCGTGCTATCACGACCTCCGTTGATGTTGAGTTTACGTTAAATGTGAAAGCTCATCCGCTAAAGCTTGTCATCGAAGCTTTCGGATTATATGCAGCGACTGGGCTTCCTTCTATCCAGGAGAACCCTGAATGCGCCATCCTATATCACACCACTTTTAGGGATCTAGATTCTAGGGCGCGCTGATTGCTACCCGGGTAGAGAGATATGTAAAAACGAAGCAATCATTGTGTGAAGCAATCTTAACGACCTTGACCAGCTTTTCAGGCTGTCACCTCGATAGGTATTTGCCCTTCGAGTAGAAAAGTGTTTCAATTGCTGTTATGGAATCTTTTAGAGAATAAAGTAGAGAGAGTCATCCACGAACCCGCAGTTAGCTATATCAATCTCAGAATAGTATTGAAAGCAGCATTCAAATCGCATGACTTCAAAAAAAAAAAGAGGCAAAAACTTGGTTATTTCTCCTGCGCTTCTTTTCGCGACTCCCGAGTTTCTTGGAAACAAACAGGAATGTACCTGGTCACGAGCATCACCTGATTCATCGCTGCGTGTCCGGACCATTCAGCCAACCGTAGTGGGTCCGTGACGTCTTCGGTGAGGCGGCAGGCTGGTGTGGCTGGGGCAACAATGCAGGGGAAATCGGCATCGAAGCGATACATCACATTGTTCCTCTGCAGCCTTGGAAATCGACGACATCTCCACTCCAGTCTCCGGGAAATTTCTTGTTATGGCATTTCAGAGTATCAGAGGCTAAGAGCGAGCTTTCCCGGCTGTGAGCCCTTTCAATGAATTCACTCTGTATCAAGGCTCTGGCATAAAACGATGCTGGCGCCGAAAACGGCATCGGACATGCCAGACAGATTCCCCGCATTTGTTTTGGGCGTGCTGCAAGCCTGCAATCACACTACAAAACATCGAAGAGCATCGAAACATCAAATGCCTCCAACCGTACCCCCACGTGCCACAGCAAAGCTGGTCGAGAGAACAATGGGCCATGCTCCCAAGGAACAATCATAGGCGGATTGGCATAATGGCATTTGGCAAAGTGGCAGGAGTCTTGACTCCGGAAGGCTGGGGCTAAGCGCAGGAACATATCTGATCTCGTAGCATGGCTGGGCTTGGCTGAACTCTGGTATGGTGTCTGAAAGCGGAAGCCCTGTGCCCGAGCCAAGGGGAATGGTCCATGTCTCCCTAAACAAGGCCGCCTGGTCACGGCAATTTTAGCTCGGCCCTCTCCATCGACAAGCTCGCTCTTCGACAAGTTCTTTCGCCATCTCTTCACACCCCAACACTTGTCAACTCCTTTCTCCCCTCTTGTCGCAACATCTCAATTGGAAGCGCGCTTGCTTTCTCTCATCTCCTATCACTTGCGCCGACCACTGTCATCTACTATCTACATATATTAGCTGCTTTGTGAGAGCTACAGAGAGCTCCGAGAACCGACGTCATCACAACCACCATGTCTGACCAGAAGATCGAAAAAGGCGACAAAGGTATGCTCTTTTCATCAAGTGCTTCATCATTTTCGCTTCCTCTTCATCTGCCGCATCTGCCCACCTCATCCGCGTTTCCAAAATCAGCTGTTGTTGTTGCATTATGCTTTTTGTCGCATGCCGCAAACTCTCGCGTCGCGACCTAGCTTCCCGTCTCACCCACGTCCCATCGCACCACATCTCAACGAATTTTTATTAAACAAAACAAACATATAACTAACATAATGGACGCGCAGCCTCCTGGAGCTGGGGAAGCGGAAACCCGTCTGGTACCGTCGCAGAAGTCAAAGAAGGCGAGGTGAGCGTGACGTCGCACCGCGGAAACGAGATCAAGAAGACTGGCGACGCTAGCGATCCCGCCGTGCATCTTGAGCGACCCGGCAACGATGTAGTCAAGAAGGCTCACGAACTCACTGTTGAGGAGAAGGGCCCTGGCAACAATGGCGCTTCTGAGGAGAAGAAAGACGACGCGGCAGAGTCTGATGACAAAGATGAGGAGAAGAATGGCGAGGAGGTGCAGACAGGTGATAAGCGCAAGGCGACTGAAGAGCCTGTTGTAGATGAAAAGGACGAAGCGGAGAAGAAGGCCGAGGAAGAAGACAAAGAAGAAGAAGAGGAGGAGAAGGAGGAAGAGAAGAAGGTTGAAAAGAAAGCGGTCAAGAAAGCAGCACCCAAGGCGAAGAAGGAAGTCAAGAAGTCCGAGCCGAAGAAGCAGAAGACGGCCGCCAAACCTGCTGAGAAGGCCGCCGAGAAGCCGGCCGAGAATGGCGATGCCAATGGCACTGCGCCGGCGCCAAAGAAGCCAGGCAGGCCAAAGGGCAGCGGCACCAAGAAGGAGAAGAAGGAGCCCATCGTTGGCCGAACCGAGCGGAAGACGCGGAGCCAGGCGAAGGCTGAGGCCTAGGTCCGTCGCAAGACATTTTTTTCTGCCGCTACCTATCTTCAGGTCAATGTCGAACGGGTGCTTTCTCCCATGTATGATGTACTATCTGTGTTTTGGGGGATGGGTCTTTTGTTTCTTTGGATCTCGGGTGCAACGGTATGGTCTGGGTCGGTGGGACGTCCCTTGGAATAGGCTTTGGCCTTAGGGATGGAAACTTCGGAAAAGTTTGGGGGTGGTCTCTGGCTGCCTGTTTTCCTCTACTTGACCATCTTGTACATGTACATATAAAAGCAACCGCAAGCGCAAAACAATTTGAAAAACTCTAAAACCCAAACATCAATTATCAAAGCTACGAGTGTCGAGGTTGGACCGTTGGAGAAGCTAGTGTTGCGGAGTTCAGAAAGCTAGAGAGGCCTTGACGACTTGGGTCTGGTGAATAACTTCCTACCCTACTCCAAAAATCCCCAAAAAAAATCAACGAAGCTAACCCCCGAGCAACTCGATTTAAACCAGACGAACTGAGTTTTAGCAGCCTACGTAATGTGTACCCATCTCGATCTTCGAGACTAGCACAGCGCGTCCATGTGTCAAATGGTGTTCGAACCCCGGACTTACGGGCGATGGCCGAGCCCAAGAACTGAGGACGGCCTCCAATCAGAGCCGCAGATCTTCCCACTGGGCCAGGGGAGCCCTTTGACATAGCTGAAAAGAAATTGCTAGTTTGGTTTGATGTGTGGGTGGAAGGGATTCCGGGGGAAGGCGCAATATTGCGCTCCTTCTCCCATTCACTTCCTCTTTCCCCATATCAGCACAAATCCCCCACTCTTTCCCAGCCATGTCAAAGGGCTCCCCTGGCCCAGTGGGAAGATCTTCGGCTCTGTTACCCAGCAATTCTCATTTCCTGAGTGAGTCTTGCTCTGGGTCTATAAGTCCGGGGTTCGAACACCATTGGGCACGAACGCGCTGTTCTTGTATCCTTGTACACCGGATCTCAAGGGATTGCAGGGCGTTATGGGTTAGTGGAACACACTACGTAGGCTGTTAAAACTTTCAGTCCGTCTGGTTTAGATCTACTTGCTCGGGGGTTAGCTTGGTCGGATTTTTTTTTTTATAACACGGCTTTGGACTGGACAAAATGTACGATGTACGCAAGGTTGAAGGAGAAATAGAATAACAAGAGAGGAAGTCGAGAATAAGCAACAGCGAATATGTTTTTTGAAACTGCGCACACGGTGAAAACAGTAAGCTATGCTGAGAGAGAAGACAGAAGAAGAAGGCCATTGACCTTGCTATATTCCAGGTTTGTATACAGAGACTATACTCCGCCTCAGAAGAAACATCCCGCAAAACCCACTCACTCACTACATCCTAAAACTCCAGTCTCTAAGGCCAAAAAAAAACGAGAGAAAAAACCGCTCATCCAAGGGCCATCCACAAACGTGTGGTGAACCGTAGATGATGAGCAGGAAGAAAAGCCTCTCGAGCTTTTACTATCCGTGGGGGACTGAACTGAGAATCTTGTGAGGAAGGCATGTCAAGGCAGGAATTGGCGCTGGCGAGTCAAGCCCAATACCCTCACACCCGTGTCTCAGTTGAAAAATAGTTGTTTTGGATTTATGTATGGGCATGAGTGGCCGGACTTCGGATATTCCTGTATTTCCTGATGGGCCGATGGCAGAGCTGCTTGGATGTAGCTTGGTATCTCGAAGACAGTGGAGACTAATGGAGGTTCTAGAGGTGTCTTGACACCACTGCTGACCGATTCTCTCGTGTGTAGGGGAGTTAGACGTCACAGTAGGGGCCCAGCCAGACGCGTTGTTTCTGCAGTTTATGATGCCTATTCTCTCCAATACAAGCTTTTCCCCTGGCTCCAGGGATTCCCGAAGCCGCTATAGTACACACAAGGATCGTTCGTTTTACACAATACGTTTAGCTAGTTACCAGTCCCTCCTATTTCCCCCTGGGCACCGCCATGCCTGGTCCCACTCCCGCTCAATAAACAAAGAGGAAGAAGAACGCAATGAACGGGTATTCTTTCGACAACAACATCTGCAATTCTCACAGTATCCATCAACAGCTGCCAGCCCTCCTCTTGTCTCCGAGAGTATCATATCAACAAAAAAAAAGGCAAATCGGAGATCAGAACCCCTGAGGTATCGCAAAATCAGAAAAAATCAAAAAGCAGCCGCCCCATATGTACTCCTCCGCGAAACCAGAAACACCGCATTACAATAATATACCCAGCTGTCCAGACCCCATGATTTCACATATCTTGTGTGGGTAGAGAGGTGTTTCGAATCAGTCTTCCTCGGCAAAACTATTAACATGCACCACACTCTGTCGACTCGCCTTCTTCCCTAAGTTCATGAAACTAAGTCGCTTCCGCATGCCTCTCATCCGGCCCTCATGCTGCGAAAAGCTCTCTTTGCGATCAAAGCTGCTCCCCCGGCTGCGTCGGCCTGGACTGGTAATCGCAACACCGGATTCGGTGACCCAGTCGCCACTGCTCTCGCCGTTTGTCTGGCTTCTCGTCATACCCGACTTCATCGTCTCGTAAGAGCCAGATGTGCCCGTGGTACCGCCAGAGGCGCTGTTCGTGAAGCCGACATGCGGCTTCGATTCGGTGTGCGAGCCACCACCGCCCACGTGGCCGTTTCCGTTGCTCAGGCTTCCGTTTCGGGAGTTGGTGTGGTCGTCGCCGTTGATGCTTTGGGCGGCTGTCAAGCCTAGGTTCAGGGTGCCGGTCGTGCCGCCGAAGAAACTGTGGCGACTGCTATCTTGTTTGATGCTGCCGTTGGCTCCTTCGGAAATACTGTCGAGCGCAGGACTGGTATTGTTGGGGGATTTGTTGAGCGAGGGTGATGTCGCTTCACCTGTTGTGCTGCGTTTCAAGAAGCTGAGTCTGCTGCCTTTGGTCTTGTCAGGTGTGACGGCGAGGATCGCTGTGTCGACTGTTTCAAATGTACCCGCGGTGGCTGATAAGGGTGGCGGTCCGCTAGTATTGGCTGCACTTAGAAGCGAGTTCTGCGTGGTCCAGGTTGGAAGAGGACTTGCATCGCGGATTTGGTTAGGTATCGGATTGAGCATTGCCAGCTCGGGAGCAAAGGAGGCCTCGAAATCTGGAACTAAGTTAGTAGATGCTTGGGAAGAAGTGATGGGATGGGACTTACGGGGTATCAGCTCATCGAACTTGGCGCGCAGCTGCGAGTTCGTTGACCTGGCGAGCGTTGTGAGAGCTCGTTTCATGACGATGGCATGATCGAGGAGAGACATCTTCAAAGCACTTTCAAGCGGCTTGAGCTCGACTTCCTCTTCCTCTTCCTCTTCGCTTCCTGAGGCTGTCGGAATAAGTTCACGGTACCGTGACACGCTCGGTTCTGAGCCAGGGAGGACCTGGGCCTCTATGGTGCTGATAAGCAAAGGCACAGAGTCTTCTTGCCCGTCTACAAGCTGTTTGTCCAATGCTGCCAGTTCCGAGGTCTTGCGGGTGACCCGTTCGATGGCCGTTGGCAATGCCTCCAACTTCACCTTGTCGACAGACACAACTTCGCTTCGGCGAAGGATAGTTGGGAAAGGTTCAGCGACAGTGTAAACCATCTTCTCCATCCAATGCTCCGCTACAGGTCCCTGAGTCGAGCGATAAGTCGTAGCAGAAAACACCCGCGGATTTGATGACAAGATGTATTCTCGAATACCCTGCGGTACACGAGTCCTCTGGTACACCTGGTGGCTGTGGTCTCGATGTGGATTCACAGGTGAAACTTGCAAGAATTGGCCCTCTATTTCCTCATAGTCGCCGGTATAAGTAACGACTTGGGAATTGGGATGCTGTTCCTGCAGTCTGTCAATGAAGGCAATCATCTTTTCGTTGACCACACCCTCGAAGATGAACTCCTGATCGCGCAGGTGCTGAGGAAAGCCAAGGCCCTTGTAAGCAACGCGGAAGTATTTGGGCACAAGCCGTTCGGCTTTACCAATAGTCTCATATATCGACGCGATAGCCCGCTGCGTTCTTGCAAGCTTCGGAAAGTCAAAGGTGTTCGATTCGTATTGCGTTGCCAGCTCCTTGTATGCGGTAAGAGCACTTCCCCAAGCCTCGCCTTCCTCAAAATGCTTGATCATGTCAAAGTAGATGCGTTCTTTGCGCTCGAAGTGAGATTGCACAGGGTAGCAGGGCTCAACAGAAGCATCAAGCATTTGCGATGGGTCCCAGTCATAAAGATCTGCGTGAAGACGCAGAGCAAGACCAGCCTCTGCGGGATTCCGAGCGTTGGCTTGGAGATTGGCAAGTTGGTGTACATAACGGATGAAAATATGTTCCTTCTGCAGATCACGAAGGAAGTCCATAAGTTGCATGCGATGGATCATCTGCGAAGCTTCAACCGTACTGCTGCTGTGAACGGCCACGAGCAGCTCCAAGAGCTCATCAACAGTCATGACTAAATCTTTGACGGCAGTGTACAGTGGCTGGCCATCTTCTTGCTCTGAAAGCGGTTTGAAGAGTTCCAGGAGCTCGCCAATGAACAGCTTTTGCAGGACGCTTTCCGTCATTGGCTTCGACTTGCAAAGACGGTCCAAGCTGTCGACCATTTCAGTCTGGATGACTGAAAGATCTTCCGTTAGGTTCCATTCGCTGATTATCATCGACTGCAAAACCTCGACAGCGACCCGTCGTAAGCCCTCATGCACACTGAGACAAAGTTCAACGATCGGTCCGACGAGTGCTGGTACGTATTGCACCTGGTATCCACCCATCTTCTTCATATTGTATGCTTGTTCCTCCTCAGGACTTGTCTCCCAACCAATAGCCTCCCAAGTGCGTCGCAAGAGGTCGGCACCATGTTCTCGAACATCCCCTGCGATCTTCCACACTGCACGCCTCTTCTGCTCCGGAAATGTTTCCAAAGCAAGAGAGTCGCTGCCGATTAGTTTCAACAGGGTTGAGAAGAACAATTTCCAAAGTCCAGTATTGTAATCGTCGGCATTATCTGGCTCCGGTACGAAGGATTCGAGGAGGATACCGGCGAGATACTGCAGCATTCTCATAGTCGACTTGTGATGATAGATGTGAACACTAAGCCAATTCGAGGGAAATGCCTCGCAATGCAGAATGCTTAAGTGAACTTCCAGTGTCTTTTCGAGCAGTGAAGCTATCTCATCTTCAGCAACAAGCTCTAGTTGCATACCTGCAGGAAGTGTTGAGATCGTAGCCAAGACTGCAGAGAGTTCAATAAGGGCTTCATCGATTTCCTGAGGTTTTTGGATAGGCTTGCTGGGGAACGGGTATTGCGTGGGGAAGAGCAATGAGATGCGTTCCTTTTCCACCCTCGGAATGGCTTGGATGGCCAAATAGGAATCAAGGACTTTGGGAACGTAGTCGGGGATCTCAGGTCCAATGAAACCGGCTTGGTTCGCCACGACTGAACAGCAGAGACGGACTTGGTCTCGGTATTGGTCGTCGACTGTGTCCGTCTTGCCCCAGTGCGGTGCGATCCAACGGACCGTATTAGTGCTGAGAGCTTTCCGCTGTTCGGGTTGCGAGAACAGGTCCAGACGGCTGTAATTGATGATCAAAATCAGCTTGTAAAGAACAAGCTTGCCTTTCACCAATGCACATGAGTCCATGAAGTCGATGGCGATATGGAGGATCTCTTCGGGACTGAGCAGGGCTGAGAGTTCCGGTAACCAGGTATGGAAGTGTTGGACAGCCAGGGTTTGGCTGCCAACAAGTATTGGACTCGAGCTCCGCATCAAGCCATCCAAAGATTTGAAAATGGTTTTGAGATGTCGTGTGAATCCAGGAGAATTGCCCGTGATACCGATCCCGGCTTCTTTCGCCTTTTGTTGACCTCGAGCATGAGTAATAAACATCAAGATCTGTTGCACGACCTTGAACGTAGCTCTTAACTTCCTTGACGTTTCTGGATCTGCCGGCTTTATGAGTAGACGACTAAAACTCCGAACGAGACAGGCACTCGCATAAGGGTGGTTGAACCTGTTCTCCGCGTAGTCGTCGATCAGTGGCGCGAGATTGAATCGTCTGTCGTGAATAACGCTCAGTAAGGTGACGAGGGCGCTGAAAACCATGTCTTCCAAGTCATCATTTCCGGAGTTTTCGACCAGGATGGAAAATAAGGCGTCCAGAACATCGCCCAGAAGCTTGACAATCTCGATCTCAGGAACGAAAGTTATCTGCTTCAATATATCTGGCACTTGGCCGGGGTTATCCTTCCACCTGATCAGATTTAACAAGTTCTTGTCTTGGGATATTCGCGTGCTGCACAAGTAAGTGCGCATCTTGAGCAACGCAATGGGTCCCGTAACTATTTCATCCTTGGGTACGTAGTCTTTCCCTCTCGAACTCCAAGGTAATTGCAAGTATCCACCTTTACCCTGAGAACTAGGGCGCGCGCTCCAGGTTGTATCATCATATTTGTATAGTAGTAAAGAGTGATGCCCGTCGTTCCTAAATGCTTGGCCATCCCACAACGGCAAGTGACAAATGGCGAATGGTTGATGAGGAACATCCGAGAGAACCATTACCAAGTGGCATTGTGTAACATCTTCGGCAGGTATAGCGAGGCGGATTGTCTGATTCCACTGCTCGTCTCGGTCTGCAGCTGTGGATTCCCATGAGCTTGTTGGCCGAGTATTTGACGACCCGTATATGCAATTCTCAATACGGTCCCCACTGGCTTTCCGAACCTCCAGAGTCAGCTGTAGATTTGTTGTGCCTGTAGTCGCGGCCATAGGGATTGCTGCTCCACCTGCTCGAGCCAACAATGCATTTCGTGGAAGCCAGGCCTCATCGAGAGTCACATAGATGTCCGATCTGGGCTTCGTCGGCGCGCCAGCAAATCCTATTCTGTCTGTCTTGGCAACCCCGGCGAGGAGCGTTGGCGTCGCCTTGATCATGGCATCTGCATCCGGACTCGTGAATGGCTTGAGGCTGACATGCAGCCTTTCCGCCTTTCTTGATTTCTGGAATGCCCCTGAGCCGCTCTTGAAAAGATCTGGAATCACATCCACCCAATCACCACCTAGATGATCCTCGACGTAGCTGATCGAGGTTGTCCAAATATTCATTACATGCTCGAATTCCTTGCCCTGACGCATCAAAGCATCGATCCTCAGGGCACCTATTCCAACTGTCCGGTTTACCAGCTGATGAGGACTGGGTCGGGGAGCATCAGGCGAAGCATTCGATCGTCTTGAGCTGCTCGTCGTGCTAGGAGGCCTACTGCTCTGGCCTTCCGTCTCATCTTCCGTACTTTCAGCCAACGAATTGAGTCTTCCTCTTTGCCCGTTGCGAGAAAACCCGGACCGTTGAGCCTTCGAGGAGGCCCACATCAAGCTTCGACGGCCTGCGCCTTTGGCCGTCCCAGTACTTGTCAAAGGAGCTTTTTCCGAGGACTTTCCACTGTCGCGAGAACCAACGCCGTTTCGGGAGTTTGGGTCTTTTGATGCATTGTTAGACAGGGGAAGCTGGCTTGATCGAATCTTTACTACTAGATAGAGTTCAGTGTTGCATCCTTGGACTTCTCCAATGTCCGAAGCGCCTAAGTCGGCAAACAAAGTGCGCATTTGTCCAGATTTGGGCATCGACTCGACAGCTCCGTTCGGTGGCACGTCCACAATGTAACTTTCGGACAGCTCGACAGTTTTGGAGCCGGGATTTCTTGAGGCAAGATAGAAGACCAGGGTTGTTGACTCTGTAGAAGCACCCACGAAAGCTTTGACGTTCAGCAGGAGGTGGTGTAATGTCGTCAAATCGTCGGTATTGTCTTTTGGCCGTTCGCTGAGCAGACTCATCATTGACTGTAGCTTGGTCATCTCCACAGCCGAATCGTCTCCTGTCAAGACGCGTCCTCTTTCTGCCGGATCTCGGACAATCACCTCTCCTCCCATCAGTTTGTTGCCCTTCACCAGATCCCAGACTGTCTTCTCTCGGAGTGCCCGCATTTCGTTGGACGTCAAAACGCTGTGTAGAAACTGTCGCCGTGAAAGATCCAGTCTCCTCACTAGAGAATGCATACGATCCAGCATGGGGTATTGGCCCGCAAGGAGAAGTTCGTGTATGTTCGTGGAATACCATTCTCGCAGACAAGATGCAATCTCGTCCACCAGAGGCTCTGATATCGACGTGGGCGTCTCATCTCCAATCTTAAGCATCGGCACAGGCGCTTGCGGTTTCGGTTCGTCGGGGTCTCGTTTGATAACGGGCAGTGTCTGCAAAGAGCCTCTTGTTGACCCTCTCGAGATAAATGAATCCTTTTTCCTCTTCGCCGTCGGCGTCCTCGAATCGACACTCCTCCTGTGTTTCAGACTTGGCAGACTCTCAGTCCCCTTCCCGAACCCATTGATCTGCGCATCCCCGTCTATGCTCTCATCGTCCTCCAGGCCCTCGCCCAGCACCTCGCGCACTTCCACGCAACTCCTGGGGAAGATGCCAGAGAACACGCGCGCTTCTAAAGTCTGGCCCTTCGCGCTTGTCAGGCCGGCGAGCAGGGATGGCGGCGCAACCAGGTATCCGCGCAGCCATTCGCCATCCCTGCCGCCCTGTTCGATAATGTACAGCTCATCGCCGAGCTCCAGGGGAAGGTCGGCAGGCGACGAGGCCTCGAAGGGGTAGGTCGCAACGGCGAATGCGATGCGGGAGAGAGGTTGCCAGGGCATGGCTTGTTGCGCAGCTATCGCGCCGACGTCGTACGAGGAGCTGGTTCTATCGCGGGCAGATGGGAAGCGTGTCGATTGTCTCCTAAGCCGCGGAACTCGATAGTGGTGGTTTCACGCTTGCGATCTGAGGTCGCGCTCGTCAACAGGAGTCCATATGGAAGAGTGGTTTGCTTCGGCAGCTGTGTTGTTCAATGGCGAGCCGTTGACCCCTGATGGATATAGTGGCAGATGGGGATTGTCGGCGGTGGAGAGATTTAGAGTGCTCCGAAAAAGTAAGGTGGGCAGCAGACCAGAGATTGTTTAGCAGGCAAAAAGCAAGTCGATGGCGGGCGTTGTGTGAAGTGCTCAGCTGTGCCCAAACCGCGACAGCCGCTTCGGCTCGTTTGCTCACAAAAATTGGGAGTTATAATATGCACACAGACGCGGCTGGCTAGGATTAGGACAATTGCCCCTGGTCCCCAATCCCTCAGTTGGCTTCGCACGGGCTCTGGAGAACATGCATTAGGCCCTCAGGGGTGACAGTTCGACGTGCTACACATTGCCAATTCGGTCTACGCAGGGCCAGAAAGCGCTCCAAGGCACTTGGAGCGCCCCGGGTGTCGAAGCGGCCCCTCGATCTCGCACTCCTTTGCTATGTGGAAATAGATGCAGCCGTCCCAGTTGTCGTGTGCCCAGGAGCTGCTAGCCGTCCCGGTTATCCAAAAAGGGATCCGGCGCGAGGGCCACCACTTGATCCGAGAGACCGAAAGTACATGGCCTAGCCTGGCCTTGGCCATCTGAGATCTTGACCAGATCTTGAACTGCAACTTTCCATCAAGTGGTCGGGAACCTCAAGGGGATAACGGCTTCGAGGATTTCGCTACATGTATTGTTCCATCATCGCCATTCCGACTGTTCTCCCGATCTTTGCTTCCTATCTATCAGGACTCATATCTTCACTCGGTATAGCGACACAACCTTGGCACCTTGCTACACATGTATCAAGTCCCGTTTGAGCTGCATTCAGGGTAGCAGTGACATGAACAGGTAATGTCCATTTGACTTTGTGGCTTACATCTGCCGTCTCTTAGTATCAAAGGCTTGGATCAATCCTAGTCCCCGGAGCACCCGAGCGTCTATTTTCAGTCTTCAGGAGAATCCAGTCAAGTCACAAGTGTGACTGTGGGCGACTCTCCATCCCGTGGTATCGTCAATCGACCTTGTCCAGATCTGGGAAGGGGGGTCTACAACAGACGACTCAGCCTATTTTCAGTCTTGCCTCCTTATCGTACCGAGTTCGAGAAACTGCGACGGACCACGGTTGACCTCGACAACCAATTATATCACCAGCTGGCAACTGTCGAGAATGTTCTATTAACGATGAATCCCTCCCTGACGAGAGTTTGATCAATATGCCGCTATGCCGCTGCTTTCGCCTTGTCGACAATCCCCCCCGCCCTCAACTCCGCCGGCAATACCTGCCAGGTCCCGCTAAAACTATACATTAAGATATACCATTACCATGACATCGTCATACATGCGTCGACATATTCCCGTCGTCGTCGCTTTTCCGTACCTCAGATTCGACCCTCGGGTTCAGGTTCTCACCCGGCACATCCCCAGGCTGTTCATCCCCAACAACATCCATATGCTTGCTAGCCCACGGGCTCGCTCTCCTCAACCTCTCTCCATACCGTTCGAGAATGAACGGAATGGGCACCAACACAATCGCCAGACAGGCCAGAATCGTGCCTGCATATTGATACCCCAGGTTCGTGAACATTTGCCTGCCAAACAGCGGAAAGCCCGCCCCAGCCACGTTCCGTACGAACCCAATACCTGCGAGCGCCGATGCGCTAAAAACACCGTAGCTGTCTTCCGTATAGGTGTATGTCATAAGAATCAAGGTATAGAAACTCCAACCCCAGAAGGCACTAGCGATGATAGGAACAATCCAGTGGACAGAAGAATAGGTCGTCCAGGCGAACCAGAATAGCGAAACGGGGAACACAACTGCTGCCACTTTTCCCAGCTGGACGCGAGATTCGGGAATGTTTCTTCGACCCGAAGCTTCGAAACGCCTTTGGTACCTACGTTCTTGGTACAGGGCGTTCGTCACGGGGCCAAGGCTAATTCCAATTGTGATACCAAGAAACGCAAGTCCGACTTCAAGCGTGTTGAAGCCGTGGCCCTTTCCGAATACCAGCGCAAACGCACCGTTGAAGAGAAACGACAACCCGTATAGATACCCGTTGTATAGAGCACCGAACATCACAATCGCTTCTGTGAAGAGAAAGCGAAATGGGCGGGTAAGTGTGACCCGGGAGAGGTGGTTTAAGAACTTTTTGGCTTTCTCGGACCTGGTCGGCTGCTCTCTTCTGGCATGATTCTCGTTGGGAGGAATCTTCTTTTTCTCGCGTGCAAGAATAATGCTGTGCCGAGTTTCCTTGAGAACAGCAACCATGAAGAGCCAGAAGCCGCCGCAAATCCTAAGCAATGCCCAGAAGACATCCCGCCATGGCCTTGTCTGACCGATGAATGACATTAACAGGTACCCAGTGGGAGATCCGACGGTTGCAGCCCATAGGAAGATTGACATTGGGATGCCAGTCTCGTCGTGGACAAATAGGTCTGCGATAGTACCACCGAAATTGGCGACTGTGACGGATGAGAACAGTCCTGAGAGAAACCTAAGAGCAAGGAAGCCCCCTAGGCTCTTCACCAAGGTTGTTGCCATCAAGAAGAGCAAGAAGATGCCGTAGGACACAATGTATATCGGACTCCTCCCCAAGTACTCGGATAAAGACGACTGCAGCATGGGGCCAATAGCAAGTCCAAGTACGTCAAGGCTCAGCCCGAGAGTCGCAACCTCAGACGAGACACCGAAATCTTCTGCAAACTTCGCGCTTACAGGACTGAAGCCCGAAGCTGCCCATGACACCGTCAGGTCGATGAGGGTTATAGCAAAGACAATAAGCCATTTGCGCCACTTCGGCCAGTTTCGAGGATTTGCTGGGTCATTTGGTACGAAGGTCCCTTCTTCTGAGGTCGTTGAGGCATCGTCTCTTCCAGTGACTGCATTTGGATCTTCCGCAGTGGGACCAGTATCCGCGATCCAGCTCAGCACATTGGGATTCTTCCGTTTCGAAAATCGTCTTACGTCCTCTTCATTGATAGACTCGCTCTCGGACGTAGCAGTGCGTCCAATAGGCGGTTCGGTACTTGGACCGGCACTCTGAATTTCGTCTGCATCTTTGGGTCCTTCCTCCATCCTTGAGTTTTGGCTCGGATCGAGCTCAGAGGGCATTCGATAGTATGATAGGTGCTCCTGAGCAGAGAGGACATTAACAGACCGTCGAGGGTCTACATGTATGAACAAACCGCTGCATCTGCAGTGGCACAAGACGGCTTGATTCGATCACGTCTGCCACGAGAAGGTCCGCGGTAAGGTACAGGAATAGCACGTTCAGTCCGCGGACATAAGAAGGTCGTGTAAGATAGAGAGGTGGGTCAACATGCCAAGGATGGTTGGAATGTGGGGAGAAGAGAAGAATTGCAGAAATCAGAAGCTGTGGACTCACACCAATGTTGAAGAATTTTAGCACACTGGAAGCTTTGTTGGCCATGGCTCCTGCCATGACGAAATGGGTAGCCGCGGTCGACGTGGTGGAGGCAAGTACGAATAGGATGAGCAGGACCAAGAGGCGTAAATAGCGCTTCAGTAAACAGGAAAGGTCTGATGATGGCTTCGCAAGTCTCCGGCTGGGTCTATCATCATTCTTTTGGTATGAAGAAGATTGATGCTCAACAGTCGCACGGTACCACGGTACACATCAAGATTCAAGTAGAGATAGTACTAATGCGGGGAAAGTGGAGGTACGGGGTTTGCGCAACGCAGAGTATTGGTGACTGGAAGAGCACAAGACCTACCTACCACTCAGTAGTAGTTCGGGAATCAAAATGCACCGATTGAATTGCACCTGTGTTTCCTGGAGAGGTTGATGTCAGCAGTTTGACTTTTAACTTTCAAGTCCCTTTTTTTACCATCGTTGCGTCATCCCACGAAAAGAGCTCCAGTCCGTCTACATATGTGGTGTGAGATCGACATGTGTGGGGCTAGCTCTATGATCGCTTCAAGGTCAAGGTCAAGGGGGCGAGCTGCAGTTGAGTCGTGACACTCTTCTTGAAGCAAAAGGCCAAGGTTCTCATTATCAGATCAGGCCTCCGCGCAAATTGACATGGAAACGCTGGGGAATAGCCCCCAAGCGGTTGTGGATATCTCGAGTAATTATGAACCTATGTTGCAACTCCCAAGTGACTTCTAATACCCCAAGTGACTGTGAATATTCTAAGTGACTTCAGATATCCCGAGTGATTGTGAACATCCCAAGTGACTGTGAATATCCTAAATTGACTGTGAACCAACCGAGTGGGTGTGACTCAAAAGTGGCTTGAAAGTTCTGATAAGTTAGAACTTGGATCAATCGGTAGTATGACTAGCTGATGACCTCCAAAGCCAATTTCAGTTCGACCAACCTTCCAACATATCGAAGCATTACCATGAGACAAACATTTCTTGTGTGATGCCCAGAAACTCTCCATAATGGCAGCCCCTTTATGCGGAAATCCCCATCAAACCCCAATTCCATATAACTTCTGACGTATCTTACTCGGTAACCATCTCTTGCTTGACCGTTGTCACCCTGCGTTACTCAGTAACTTGTCCCTCCAAACACATTCCAATGAGTCGCGGGGCTTTTCCTTGCGGTCCCAAGAAACCTCGCCTGGTAACAGGTATAGTGCAACTCCTGGTCATAGGATAGCCTTCAGATCAAGCTTCCAAGTAGAACTCCGCCCAATCTTCTTGAATCAGTTCCAATGTGATTTTTGCCGCCAACTGCACCGCGCTCGAGCGGATCATAGGGTTCACCGTTCATCGGAAGCATCCTCTTTCCGGTGAACCAACAGCTCACCCAGTCGCGCCATTCTGCATCACCACATCTTCCCCTTGAGCACCACTGTCATGCGACGGCTCTTCCGGAAAAGGGGGAAAGCTATTATAGCTTTCCATTCCAATCCTCTTCGGGCCCTCTTTCTTACCCATAATTCCACCGTCCGCAGAATCAAGCACACCATTGTCCCTTTCCCTTTCCCTCTCCTTCCCCTTCCCCTCTCCCCCACCATCACCCACAACCGCATCCCCATCCCCACCCTCACTCCCACTCCCACTCCAGCTCCCCTCACTCCCCTCCCTCACCAACCTCAGCGTCTCACCCAGCACCAAAAAATCCCTCTCCAACACCTCCGCCCAATTCTGCACATTCCCCACCTCCTTCAGCGCCTTCGTCGCCCTCTCCGCCTCCTTCGCCAGCTTATCTGTTTCCTTCCTCAGCTTCCCGGTCTCCTTAATCAACTCTTGTTCTTGTTTTTCGAGCGCCGAGGAATTGGAATGTAGGGTTTGGGCGCGCGTGGAGAGGTCGTGGGTTAGTGATGCGCCGATGTTGTACATGGAGGCTTCGAGAGCGCGGCGCGCTTCGAGGGTGCGTTGGGCGGAGGTTTCGGAGATTGCTTGAGATGGGGATTGGGAGGTTTTGGATGAGGGGGTTTGGGATGGTTTGGAGGTGGAGGTGGGAGATGCGGAGGTGGATGGGCCTGCGGGCGCGGAGTAGGAGGAGAGGGTTGGGAGAGGCATTACGAAAGTCTGAGAGGTTGTCGATAAATGTTACAGAGATTTGTTTTCGGATCTTTGGAGATCGTGTTCAGATGGAATCTGGCGATGATCTTGAAGTTATGTGGTGTTTTGATGTTATCCAGTCTTTATCGCCGAAGTCTGCTCCACATGGCGGCGATCAGTTCGGGTGATCAGCATGGAGTGGGGTAGTCTCGGCCTTAGGCAGAGTCGATGTTCTGAGTGCATGTGATTATATAAAGTCGCACCACGTGATACTATATTCAATTACAAGAGCCAAATATAATACTCGAGAGGATAGGCGTTGGGGTTGGAATTCTGAATCCGAAATATAGCTGATCTGCCCGACAGCTTCTGAAGGTCTGTTCCAGCCTTAGAAGCAGAAGCAAGCCTTCAGCAGGTTGTTCGAAGACGTTGAGGATCCAGATGACATTGAAAACTAAGATCCTATACAAACAAAAGCATACCTCAGATCTTCTTATTCCTCAGATACTTGGATATATATCGTTTGCTCTGAGTCTGCCATCGCAAATTTTGTTTCCATATTCTCTGGCTGGCGGTCACTTTACTGTCAGCCGGAACACCAGACTTCCTTAAGTCCTGTTTCAATCATTGTCGTGTGCAAGTCTTCACTTGACCAAGAGTTGCGGTACCTTGTGTTATGTATTTTGTCTTATGTAGTAAAAAGGATAGGCATCCCCATAAGTGACTCGCTCCTCTCACAGTTGAAAGTTCAGTCTGTCCAGATATCTGATATACTGCCGTCCGGATACCACTTAGAAGGATGTTGCAACGCCCAAGTGAATGAAGAGCTTCAACTTCGCTGCTCTAGAAGTATCGCCCGTCGGTCTGCACTCACCGGGAACTTTCCGGAGATTCTCCTTCCTTTCAGAGGTCATCTCCGGATACGGGCCTTCGTCAACCGCCTGAGTAACGTCGAGGATGTCAAATTCACATCTCAGCCCGGCCCGCCAGGGACGGATGCGAAGCTCGGTTTTCGGCGTGGCTATGACCATCATTTTCGGAACGGGCATATGATCTTATGTTCGGCCGGGGTGATATGTGGACTGTGGAGGGGACGTGTGGGGATGTCTATCGCGAGATCTTGCGTAGGGTACATACAACTCCACAATATGTGTTCGGCTATACTTGGCGACCAAAAGACCGTCTTCTTCACCGTTTACAGGTGATACCCGGCGAGCTGAGACAAATACTGAAGATTCGAGGATTTTAGCATCGGGTGGCGGCTTTGAAACATGCAAAGCTGGTAAGATTCATCCCAACTCCCAAGTTGCTAGAAGCCCCTTCCACACAAAACACGCGGCCTCAGACTCTGCAGGAATGCAGTGTCATTCGATGCAGACATGGCGGGATCAGGCCATGTGGAGTAGATTAAAAGAAACCACTGGTAGACGTACGAGGCGTCCTGGTTTCCCGTATTAGAGCCAAATCAGCTTCCCTTTTGAAAAGGGGCAGGGGGCTCTCATGTATGGAACTTTCGTCTGTCAGCAAGGTGCTTGCACGGTTAGACCAGGTACAGGGGAGGCTACCGCGGGGCATATGCATCTGTAGGTAGCTATTCTTATGCCTGCTTCGGTCTCCACTGTTGTCGATACGTACCTGGCCGCCGCATAATGCTCTGTGTCTGGGCCCTGGCGAGCGGCTATCGACATATTCCATGGATCCCACAAACCAAGGTTGAAGGAAACCCCATTCGACCCACCATTTCACAGAAGGATCTGGATATCGTACCGACTCTTTCGACTTACCGGTTTTGGTACGCTGTGAAAGAGGAGACATCAGGCCAAGACGTTTTGTATGACACAAGCTTCTGCTTTCGCCTCAATGTTACCAACATGCTTCTGCCAAAACCTCCCTGGAATAGAATCACAACATTCCTTTTCGCTTCCTTCCAGTATTTGGCAACAGGACCTTCTTCAATGCAATAAGACTGCCTTGATGTGTTTGGATGACGCGATTGTCGGAGATCCGAGGAAACGTCGAAACCAAGTTATGCTCCCTGTCAAAAGTGGCTTGAGGTTAACGGCCAATGCGTATTTTCTTTCGAAAGAGTCGACTTTCGTCCCGAGGTAGCTCTGCCTCTACGGACTCCGGATGAACCTGTATGGAAAGTATAGATCTTGTGATATCGACAGTGCATAGTAGCCTTCCTGCAAGATGTTCTAGATAAGGCTAGAAAGCCGAGGGAACGTGCGACCAGGTACATATCAAATATATGTTATCGCTCCGGGTATCGAGATTCTCCGAGCCTCATGGACAGGCGAGTTCGAAGGGAGGGGCGTCATTGGAGCTTCCCGTGCCTTTTTTCCGGATAGGAAGACGGTTTGCCATTTGCCAGGTTTCCGTCGTCATCGACAGCGTGCTGCCAAAGCTGGATGATCGCTTTTGATCGTCTGAAACGAAGGGAAGGCCTTGGAGTCTCCTGACTGGGCGACTGGCAGATGAAGGAAGAGGCGAAAAGAAGACTCGACCGGTACCTGATTGCCTGTGACTTGGTCCTGTCGGCAAGCTGTTTCAAGGATGTGATTACGTGTATTTGCCAAGTACCGTGCAAACAACAAAGCATAGACATGATCGGCCAGACATCTGCACCGGCACGCGATCGCTCGAATAGCAACATGGCTCGATATGAGTAGCAGTCGAGTGGCGGCGATTGGATGTGAGAAGAAGTCGCAGGGCAAATATCTCGAAGTCGACATGGAGGCATGTCGTCCACAAGCCAATCAGGTGATTGATGTGAGTTTGTCGTCGATCCCGCTTGAACCCACACCTCGATGATCTGGTCCCACTTGATTTTGCCCGCGCGCGAAAAATGTCCCTCCTTCGGCCTTCCTCATTCAGCGCTGCCCTCCACGGCCGGAACAACATCTCTGCTTCGCTGGGATTCTGTCTGTCACCCTCGAGAAAGCCGACGGGAAGGTTGCAGTCGGCATGCCACACCAGACTCCTCCTGCTCGTGACATGCGCTCCCGAAACGTACCCCGGTCCGGTGCTGCTGCTATTCACAGCCTACAGCCTACAGGTAACAGGTTACAGCAGTATTCGCGATGCAGCAGCTTCCCTTTCATCCAAGTGCCGCAGCCACTGACCGTCGCCGAACGCCATGCCAAGCGGTTCCCCATGCTCGGAGGATGTTTGTGGCTGTCTGTCACCCGCCGCTACTGGCACCATATGGCCTACCGGACGCCATCGTGACGCCGCAACGCCCCGGTACAAGGTACTCGGGAGGAGCTGTCGCCATTTGCAGGCGCCATAAGCCCATCAGGATCAGGTACGCCGGAGCATTTCCAAAGCTTGTCTGGACTTGGCCGTCAAATGCTTTTTGCAACGCCAGGCGAGCTTAGTGGAGCCCCTATGTTGTTGAAATACGGGCATACCGACCGCGCATTACGGGCTATCCCATCGTGATTTGTGCTCCGGCGGTGAGGTTGTTGATACTTTTCCTACCGACGACATGGAGTGTCACTGGTAGCCCCGCTGGCGAATCGATACATGTAGGAGCTATTCCATATTGTCTTCCCCAACCCTGACCGGCTATGGCTAAAGTCGCTGAGGCTTGTGTGCCATAGCCAATGGACAGGCCACTCCACTTACCTTTTTCTTACTCATCGATGTTATCCCCATGTTGTCCCCCCTCTGTACACGCATGTACTCTATCCTTATCTCGAGTGTCAGGTATTTATCTATCAGTGCATATTGTGCCCTCCTATATCCCCGCTCCGGGCGCAAAGTACGTCCATACGAGCTTTTTATATCCTAGACTCTCGGATGTACCCGTATTTTTGGATTTCCTGTTAAACAGGTGTTCTCATTTCTATAGGAGGAACATCTCTGCTCCCTCGACTCCTTTGGGCGAGTTGTGGGGATGAGTGCACACATGCAAGCCCCTGCCGCCTGCCTCCCACCGTGTGGCTGTTCACAATGCATAACTTGGTTCTCTCTTTTCCACCATTCTGCTGTGGGTCAGACCCCTGCATCTTGGAGGCGACATGAACCAGACCGGCGAGGACTGGATCTACCCGCCTGTCGCCTCCACTTGGTGCCATTTAGCAGATGCCAAGAACCTAGCCGACGGCGACGTGGTCAGGGTCAACGCTGATCCGGGCCCTCCAACGGCCCTCATGCCATACACATCCTGGGGACGTGACTTACCTGAAGCTGGAAGGTTGTAACGATGGGCTCTGGAAATTGCAGATCCGGTGACGGGCATCCTCTCCGTTCTGGTGATCCTGGTGATCCTCCGGGGATCTGATTTTGCAATAGCACGAAGATAAGACAACATTGACGACGAGGCGGATCTGAGCGCGTGCTTTGTAAACGGGAAGCTGCTTGCCACCGACCTTGCGAACGCTACCATGTCCCCCCGGGAGTACGTCTTGGCAGCTACCATGCATCACAGTTGCTGTGGAGGATGACTTCTATAAAGTCGAGCTTGTGTCCACGTCGATTCTGATTTTAGACTCCAGCCTGAATCTTCAGACCCAGATCAAGTCCAGCTCCAGCCTCCAGCCTCAAGAAGCCTTCCTTCAAGTCTCGTCCAGCCTCGCCTGTCAACTGCCCAACATGAAGTTCTCCGCCTCCATCATCACTGCCCTCTTCGCCGCTGGCGCCATTGCTGCTCCCAAGGGCAGAGGCCTGAAGAACCGCCTGGGTCGCCGTGCGGCTGGTCTCCAAAGGCAGAGCCAGCCCATGATCAAGAGTGACGGCCCTGCTCAACAAGGCCTTGAGGCCTCGAACGCCACCAACGTCGAGTACTCCTCCAACTGGGCTGGCGCCGCCCTCACCTCGCCCCCAACCGGCGAGACCTTCACAGCCGCCTACGGTACCTTCACCGTCCCCACACCCTCCAGCCGCGGCTCTGCCTCCGCCTGGGTTGGCATCGACGGATACAACACCGACGACATCATCCAATCCGGTATCGACTTCACCTACTCCGGCGGCAGTGTCTCCTACGACGCCTGGTACGAGTGGTACCCCGACTACGCCTACGACTTCAGCAACTTTGACATCTCGGCCGGTGACGTGATCAAGATCTCGATCGTCACCTCATCCACTAGCGCAGGCACCGTAACCCTCGAGAACGAGACCACCGGCACAAGCGTCTCCGAGAGCCTGACCGCCTACGACGGTTACGATCTGGAAGAGCAGAACGCTGAGTGGATCGTCGAGGACTACGAGGAGGACGGCAGCCTCGTCACCTTTGCCGACTTTGGCAGTGTTACCTTCACCGATGCCTACGCCGTGACCAGCTCTGGCACTGAGGTCGGTCTCACCGATGCCACCGTGATCGACATTGAGCAGAACTCCGTCCTCACTTCCGTCACCATCAACTCTGACTCCGAGGTCACCATCAAGTACGTCTAAGCGTGCGACAATACCTACCACTTCATGAAGACAAGTAATATGGCTGGAGGGGGGTCTGTTCGTGGCGGAAAGCTGGAGCTACAGCTGGATCTCCTGAGGATGAATAGATGGACACTTTTTTGTATATAGTTTGCCTGATGTCGAGATATATCTTCGTTCTTGGAAATCTTTTCGAATACCATGCTTCTGGCCAGTTGCAACACACTGATTTCTCTCGATTTTGCATGTTTGACTTGTGACTCGTGAGGAACAGCGATCTTTTAGTTCTTGAAGCATCATTGATCTGCCTAGAAACACTGTTAGCTCAGCAATACTGAAAAGTGGTACCTTGGGAGACGGGGAATCCTCGTTGTTATGAAATACGAAGAGCGAGCAGAAAAAGCACGAGGGTCGGCTCGAAATACCTGTTCTCAGGGAGATATTCTCGTCGAAGAAAAGTGTTGTCAAAATAGAGCTGATCTAGACCCGGTTCAGTCCAAGACGCGTCACGCGCGCAGTATTCCGTGCCGTGGCTAAGCTGAGCCAAAGTTTTAGCGGCTGCGATCCGATTTCTCGGCAGCTGCAAGATGTCCCAAACTTACCTCAGAGGCTCAGCTGAGTAGAGCGTGGGAGCACATCCACACGAACACTGGTCACGAGTGCATTGATATGCTCAGTTTGAAGTGCGAAGTGGTGGCTTTTTATTCTGCTAGCTGGAGATGAAGACCGTAATTCCTCCCATAGGTCCCGAATGCAAGCAGTAGAAAGTCATTTCCGTTATGCACCACGATACATCCATTCCCAGACCAGTAAAGACCATTTAACGTCTCATCAAACGCTGGTAGAAAGCCAACTCCTCGCCCTCCAAGATGTATCCATCAACACGACCAGACTGGCCAGGTCTCGACGAAACAACAGCGAACAGACGACCAGCCTCGAACTGCTTCTCCAGAGCGGGGTCGACCTTGCCAACGGCGGCGAAACGCTCGGCGTGCTTCTTCTCAACAGCCTTGCTCTTCTTGACGTCGGGCTGCTCGATCTCCTGGCCGGCCTTCTGTTGACGACGGCGACCGAGGTTCTGGCCGTAGTGTGCCTCGTACCACTGACGGAAGGGAGCGGCATCGACCTGGACGATGGCGGCCTTGGTGAGGGTGTTGGTGCGGACGAGCTCGTTGTTGGAGGGGTGGTAGGTGACGACGATGACGCGGACCTTGCGGGTCACACCCTCAGAGCCCCAAGCAAAGTTGCCGGCTTCGAGACGGAGGGCACGGAACTTGCGGTTGCCACCACGAGTGCGGACGATGTGGATTCTCTTGGCGCCGATACGGGTGTTGGCATCCTGGCGACCGCTTTCGAAAACGCGCTTCTTCCCTATCGGAGAGGTCAGAACGTATGTCAGAAACATACGGGTTTTCTACTTGTACATACGGTAGTAAGCCCTCTTGGCACCGGTGGCGGACCGCTTGTGGCGGGAATCTCTGCTGATACCCATGATTGCGGTGTCTGAAGAAGGAAGATGTTAGCTTGAGGACTGCGCAATTGAGACTCGAGATGCAAAGGACGATCTGCGCCAGTAGAACCAGCCTTGACAGTTGCGACAGCTTCCAAGGCCAAAAGAACCGCAGCAGATGCACCAAAGCCGTAGTTGAGAGCAGAGCAGTTGCAATCGAGCGCACGAGTGTTGCTGGGCGGGTATCGCTCGAGGACTGGTCGTGTGGAGACGGTTTGAGGGCATCCAAAGTCCAGCGCAATATTCTCGACCTTCACGGCGCCGCGAATGCGCCTAGCTGTTCCTGCATGGCCAGAAAGTCCTGGCAGAGGAGGGAGTACTGACCTGATGATTCGTGATTTCACCAGTACAATCGGCGTCGGGAGTTGGTCGTGGGTTGTCGGATTGGCAGAGTTGGAGGAGAAAATACGAAGGGCGCCAATTCGAAATTCGACTGAGTGTGCGTTTCGGTAGGCTCGCCAACTAAGCCCAATGGGGCTAGCGCGACCGCTCGTCCCCGCCTCAGGCACGCGAGCTTCCCCGAGCCTCACCACCGTAACTCCCCTCCAGGTTCCGTGTCATTGTTATCTAAGTCTTCTTTATTCATGTTCAGCTATCATAATCATTCATAAAAACCAGGATTTTCCACTTTACAGTCTTCTGATCAGGACCAAGTATCTTCCAGTGGTGACATTGATGGTCCCTTCAGAGACTCAGAGTCAGACCACGCCAACTGCATCCTATTCACCTTAACACGTTTGACACTCTCAAGAAATTCTTGATCTCCGCTGAAATTGCCTGGTTCTTTTGTCTTGATCTTGTCCATCCAATTAACATTCATCGTCATTGCTGGCATCTCCAATCATGGCAAGCAATGCTCCGACCAGTGGTGACAAGACAAAAGCCGCCTGGCACTGTCTTAATTTCATACGCACAGGTTACGCCCTCCATCAAAAACGCAAGCCAGATGTCCCTATGTTCATCGGACTCAACGGGGTCCAAGGAGCTGGGAAAACCACATTGGTCAGCGAACTTTTCCAAGAGCTGCAGAAAGACGGCTTGGAAACTATCGTATGCAGCATTGACGATTTCTACTTGACCCACGAGGACCAAGTAGCTCTCGCGGAGAACCACAAGGACAACCCTCTAGTCCAGCACAGAGGCGAGCCAGGTATGATTGTCTCTCGTCTCATGCTGGAATCATTAAACATCTCGCACTGTTCGCTCCAAAAAAATCAACGTCAAAAGTATAGTGGTGGTTACATATATACACATGTCTGACAAGTCTACAGGCACCCATGATATTCCCCTTTTAACATCTTTCCTCCAAGATGTACGCAACTCCAAACCCACCCGTCTCCCCATCTACGACAAGTCCCTCTTCTCCGGCTCTGGCGACCGCCTCCCACCATCCAAGTGGGTCGCCATCAACTCACCTTCCTCCTCACCAGTTCGCATCGTCATCGTCGAAGGCTGGTGCGTAGGCTTCCGCTCCCTCCCTGACTCCGCCGTCCTCCAGAAAGCCCGAGACACCACCACAAAAACACTGCAACACCATGATCCTCAAAACCTACTCTTCATCAACGAGAAACTGAAAGAGTATGATGCTCTGACGAGCTATTTCGACGCCTTCATACATCTTCATGCGGAAGATACGCGGTGGGTCTACGAGTGGCGGCTGGAGCAGGAAGAGAAGTTGAGAAAGGAGAAGGGAACGGGAATGACCGATGAGCAGGTGAGGAAGTTTGTGGATGGCTATTATCCTGCTTATGAGCTTTACACGCAGGAATTGAGGCATGGTGTTTTCAGGGGGCTGGGGGTTCAGGGGATACAGTTGGGGTTGGTTGTTGGAAAGGATAGGAGGGTGAAGGAGGTACATCTTACGGCACCAGTCACGAACACGCTGAAATGAGACAGCACGTCAGAATGATTTCCGTGAAAAGAGCCGAGACTGGAGAACACTTGCCAGAGATTTTGGTAGTAATTTTGCAGGAATTGGGTTCAAAGTCACTTGGTCAATCTTTCATGCAACTGGACCCGGCTCTCCTCGAATCAGCTTCAGTTCCTCAATTGGGATTTCCATGGGTCTCATAAATCAGCAGAAATATCCTGACCTATCATGTCTTGAAGGTCTGAAATGATGACGGTCAGGCAGTAATATCAGAAAGCAAACCGAATCGTCGTTTTCGCGGGCCTCTATTCTATGGTTCAAAATCCATGGTTCCGCACCAAGAAAAGCCGCACCAAGAAAATTAACCGCAACCACGGAACACACTTCGTGCATGAGACTAGGAGTAATTCTCATATTAATCTTCCCTCTGACCTGGATAGGTATATAAGCAGTGCCGTCACTCTCTTCTTTTCATTTCTCTTCCTCAACCCATCTCAAACTGTCCACCCACCGCAAACTACCAACCCATCTCACCTGAAGCAAGTCATCAAGACCAACTTCCAACCTCAATTCATTCAACCCCCTCAACATCTACAACAATGAACAACATGTCGGTCTTCGGAAGACACCAGCCCTTGCTGTCCCCCGAGGACACCAGTGCCCTCCTCCAAAACGGCCATCTCGAGCTGCCCTACGCGGGATACATCACGCTCCACAAACAACATCTCCCCCAAGACTTCCACAAATACGACGACGCCAAACCGCCAGTCTTCTGCGCCAAACCCAACAATGACGATAACTTCAGAATCCTCCCTTCCCATTTGTGCTCCAAGGAAGTCTTCATGTTCGTCGGCTTCACCGCCGAGGCTGCTTCAAGAATAGTCGGAAAATGGGAGGACGACCTCATCCGGGATAAAATCGACGTCATGAACGGCGGTCCCAACCATCGATTTGAGTGGCTTCCCGATCCCGAGGACGACTTTGAGCCTTACCTCCAAGACACGCGTAAGAAGGATCCGATCGCCATGGCCATGGACTACATCACCAACACCGGCGACGACGTACCATACGACGATAAAGAAGCAGAATGGCCGGAACTGATTAACAAAATCGGTCTCGACTCCAAGATGTACGATGACATCATGTCACCGTCCTTGAGGCAGAAGCTTTTCAGAGGGGTGCAAAGCTGCAAGGACGTTATTCACGAAGCTGTGTTTTACAGATACAACTTCTTGACAAGAGTCAGCCAAGAGTCCAAACATCGCACAGCGGTTTTGTGGTGGGGTGCAGGCATGCCAAAGCGGGTGCCAGCGCCGCCACGACCTGAACAATTCTTCAGTGCACGCGACTTGATTCTGGGAAGGGGGGCAGCTAGGGATTTAGGATCAATATCGCAAAGGCGAGCTATGATGAGGCGAGGTATGCATTCCTACCGGGGTGAACTGAGCCAGAGCAGGCTGAGCGGGCGTGGAGCTCAGTGAGAGTGCGAGCGGGAAGGAGTTTCGCAGCCGTGCGTAGCAACTGAGCTGGTAGGGGACGATAAAATGTTGCTGTTTCTGATTGTTCATATGGGGTTTGGGGTCTGTGATCATGTGTATCTCGGTGCGTGGCTTCAGCTTTGTTGCAATAAGTGGTTGAGAAAGGCGGTTTCTTTAATGTGCAGGCGAAATGAATAGCACTTTGGAAAAGAACATGAGGAGGGCTAGGGACAGGAGAATACAACACGGTACAATGACTTGATGAAACAGATGAGCACTCTCTTCGTCGAGTAGCTCAGTGAGAAGTGACAAATACTTAAAGTGGATTGATTCTCTAGGGATCAGAATAGTTCCGTACCTAAACTCCAATACCAGACCCAGCAACCCAGCCGACCCGAGACTCCTAAAGATGCCAAGCGCCCGTCATGAAACCCCTTAAGTCGCCAGTAAAGCCAGGCAGCTTTGTAACATGTTCTAGCACGCGCTAATGCCTACCCAGCGAAAACGCGAACAAGGAAGACTCCGGCTCTTTATTCCCCAAGCCTCGGTTAAGTTCTTCCAGGAACTCAAGGCTTGCGGCCTCGGATTTTGCCTGCTCCAGATGTTTCTGTTGGCCCTCCAAATCCAACTGATTGGGAAAGTAGCTCTGCAAGAAATCAAGGATCCATCGGGCGTCTTTTGATCGATCTTCTTCTAGTAGAAACCTGGCTGTCTCGAGTCCGATTTCAAAGACCGCTATCTCGCGGATTTTCCCATAGTACGGGATGTCGAAGTAGACTGCCTTGTGACGTGACCCTTTCTTGGGAGCTGCAATATGCCCGCTGGATTTGCATTTCTTCAGCAGATCCAGAGCGGATTCGGCGCGAGGCTTTGAGGGATGGAAGAGGAGGAGTCGTGGAACTTGGACTCTATGCCGGGCATTGTAAGAAGGCAACGAGTCGATAAACGAATCAAAGAGCTCCGATGCACTCTTCTCATGTATGGGTGGAGCGGTCGTGATGTGCTTGATGATATGGTTCGAGGAGAGTTTCAGAATTCGAGAAAACGTTGAGAACTGAGTACCAGAGATCTGACGATCACGCTGGGTAACCTCCCATACAGTCCGACATGTAGACAGGGCTTTATCCAGTGATGCCAAAGCCCTGTCGAGTGTTGGAAACGAGGAGCACTCCGATTTTATCAGCGAAAAAAGCACAAGTTCGACTCTCTGGCAAGATTCGAGTTTATAAGGATGACCACTCAGAGTATCAGTCAGAGCAGTCTTGAGTGACCACTCGATCCAACGCCACACGTAGCTCTCATGACCTTCTGCAACCAGGAACTCTGTAAGAATATTGACAAGCTCCTCGTCCTTGAGGAAGGCGTAATCTTTTGCAGCGCCGCTTGATATCAGCCACGCTAGCACTTCCCGTCCAAATCCCGACTCCTTCATAGCTTCCGGGACAGATAGGGCGGCCGATTTGACTATACATCGCTTTTTCTCCTTCAACGCTGCTTTCGCATATGGTTCCGTCATGAGACCTCGAGCCACTGCCTCCTTGAAGACCTCATCAGGATCTTTGACATTCTTAGAACCAGGGGCTCGAGGTTGGTGTGCGAAGAGCGGATTGGTGAGCACAGAGTGCAAGTGGCGATCGGTGGGCCGGACATATTCTGAATCCGAGTCCCTGCGCTGCCTCGGTCGTGTCAAGCCTGGTTGCGCTCCAGCGGGGTCGCGGAACTGAAGTTGGTGCTCGCGATTCAGGTGGTCTCGGAACGACTTCGTCAGGAGGTTTAATAGTTGCTGAGACTCCCTTGGAGTCAGCGGAATCTGCTGGTGGAGCTTGGATGTGAAGGAGCCAAGAGGGCGGAAGAGGAGGTGCGAGGTTGGTGCGAACATGATGGCGTGATTGTCGGGAGAATGGTGAACAATGGCTTAATGGTAGAGCAGGGCGCCAACCATGAGATATGGTTCAGTCCCCAACTATTTATCGCGGAGGGCCCTTCGAATGGGATGTGGACGAGCTGGGTAAATGGCCGAGTAGGCGGCGATTGGGAAAGTGGTCATTAGAAAACGAGGGTGTTGTGAATGGCTCGAGATTGGCTCCAAAGTTTCACACGGCGAGAAGTCGAAGATCATAGGTGAGGGAGGCGTGGGGTCGTTCTGATCTCATGAGCCTCAATCAACCTTCGCGTAGAATATGGCCCGTGCAGCCGCCAAGTCCGGAAAATCAGTCATGTGATCGAACTCTATCTGCCGGTGGCAGGAAGCTCGCTGCGCACGCCAAAAACACGGTTACGGCTGTCTTTGAAATTCAGACAGACGCTGCATACCCTGAACCCCAAGCCTGCTGGACAACAGCCGATCTTTGTTGTTCCCGCTCCAATCTTCCCCGGGCTGCAGTCTACTTGACCGCGGCACCTCCCGCCGGCCAGGAGAATATTTCAGCGGTCGCTGCCACAGCTTCGCGAAACCCCTACCACCGCCCGCAGCGTCATTCTCCCTCACGCCAGCTTGATCAACAACCTGCGCACCCTCCTCTCCCGACTCACTCCCCCGATTGCACATCTCCCGCAATCCTGCCCCCACATACACAATGTCTGAGGTGCAATCGCGACCTTCGGCCCCTCGGGGCAGAGGTTCAGCTCGTGGTGGCCGTGGTGGCTTTTCAAGCAGAGGTGGACGCGGCTCACGAGTTCACGGAGCCAATGGCGACAGAGCTGAAGCACCTGCTCAAGCAGCAATTGAGGACGACAGCGAAGTGGGCCAGCTGAAGAAGGAATTCGGCAACAACTTCGCCGTGGTCAAGGATATCTACCCGGACTGGACCGACGAGGATATCGTCTTCGCCCTGCAGGAGACCAACAACGACCTCGACAGCACCGTCGCTGGTATCGCAGATGGTGAGCTGCCCACATTCCCGAGACCTGGCCTATCTACACCCTTTTCAAAGCTGTCTACTAACCAATGTGCTAGGTACAATTGCCAAATGGGGTGCAGTGCCCAACAAGAAGGACAAGACCCGCGCAAAGGCCCAAGACGCTACCGTCTCTGCCACCCTTGGAGAGCAGTCGAATTCCAGCCGTGGAGCTCGCGGCGGAAGAGGTGGCTTTGAAGGTCGTGGCCGTGGACGAGGCATTGATCGAGGCAGAGGTGGAAGGGGACGTGGTGCATCATCCGTTCCCCACACCAATGGCACGAAACACAAGGAGAACGAGGATATTTCTGTTCCGACCACCGAATCAAATGCATGGAACACCGCGGACACTGCCGATACCTGGACTACGACTACCGATGCAAAGGATACCTCCGCTGATTCTTGGGCCAATACTACCACCGACGCCGTGAGCAAGACCGCCGCTGCCGCTACCCAGGCTGCGTCAAGCATCATCCCAGAAGGCGCCAAGAAGAGTTGGGCAAGCATGTTCAAGCAACCTGCAGTTCCCAAAGAGGCGCCTGCTCCAGCTCCAAAGTACGCTCCTTTCTTTCCCGTTCACCTATATATTTCACTAATCATATTCTATGTAGGCCCGCGGAAGAACCTCCAAAGGCTCCCGAAGTCGAGGAGACACCTGCCGAACCTGAAGTCGCTCAGCCAGAGCCAGCTCCAGAGGTTCCGGCGGAGCTACCAGTCGAGACCCCACCAGCTGCAGAAGAGACGAAGGATGAGAAGACTGAAGCCGATCTCACACCCTCCAAGGATGACCTCACGGAGACCAATCTCGAGCAAGTTCCTGATATGTCCGGGCCTCCCCCTGCGGCTACTGCTGCGAGCACTGCGGCCAGCTCATGGGACCCGCGCAACAATAACACCGCGACGCCTTTCTCCGCCGCCCAGTTGGGACCACAGCCTGTGCGACCATCGCCTACCACCACCAGTGGATATGTGGCCTCCGCTATGAAGGCTGCCGGCTCTTCTGGAAGGGTTCCAAGCTACCAGCGACAGAGGATCTTGGACCAGGAAGAAGCTGTGCGCATGCCAGGAAACCGCGATGTGGACCGTGCTGCTGTCCAGTTCGGCGCTTTCAACTTGAACGGAGCTGGCGATGATGATGTGGATGGCGACAGGGAGGAACCAGAGACACGCGCTCAACCTCCTCAGCACTCCCCTGTGACCCATCCAAGAGCTTCGCTGCCCCCTGCTCCTCCAGCTGCGCCTGCCGAACAGTTGCCCACACCCAAGCAGGCACCTGGATTGCCCGCCCCTTCGCAGCCCACTTCTGCTCCAGGTCTTCCTTCGCCCCAAGATCTTTCAGCTGCCCAGACGGGTCAGCAAGCTCCTCAGGCCAATCAGCCATACAACCAGTATGGTCGCTACGGTCAGCCAGGTGCACAAGAGCCTTCGTCATTCGGCCAGAAGCCATACGATGCTTTTGGTCAGCAAACCCCGGCTTCTCAGAGCGCATATGAGGGTTTCCAAAACCAGGGTGCTCAGTCCCAAGCACAGCAGCAGCCTGGTGCATTTTCCTCCGCTCCCAGTGAGTATTCGCAGTACTACACCGCGGATGCCCAGAGAAATGCATACCAGAACTACTACGGCCAAGGCTTTGGTGGTCCTTCGCAAGCTGGACAGGGTCAACAAGACGGCCCCGCCAGCCAGCAGCGATCTGCTAGCGGTTTCCCCAGCCAGGCCGACACTTCTCAGTACCCCCAGTCATCTACCCAAACTGTGCAATCCCGATTCGCGACTGCTGGTGAGGGTCAGACTAGCGGCCACAGCACTCCTAACCCAAGTGCTCAAGCTCTGCAGCAACAGCCTTCCCAGAGTGCTCAGCCAGCTCAAGGCGGACTCCCTCAACAACCTCCTGGTCAACAATACCCCTATGGTCACCCATACTTTTCCAGCCCCTACTATGCTGCATACATGACGCAGCAGTACAACTCCGGTGGTTACGGCCAAGGCAATTACGGAATGGCCCCATACGGAGGAGCAAAGGCTGGCATGTACAACCAGCCGCACCAGTACGGAATTTCGCCACACCCCAGCTACGACGCAGCCGCTTCCCCCGCTGCCGGTGCGTTCGCCCAGTCTGCTTTGCATGGCCGTGAAAGCGCAGTTGGCGGAGGCCTTGGGGACTATGGTCGTTCTGCCGCAACTCCCTCCTCGCAGCCATTGGGAGGTAGCAGCGCTTTCGGTGGCATGCACGATCCTTTTGGTCGCACTTCTTCTTACCAGGGACAAGCCCAGCATTACGGCCAACAAGGCCAGGCTGGTGCCACTGATGATTTGAAGCCATTTGGTGCAGACTCTGCAAAGGCTGCCAATGGTCCTAGCCCCTCCATCACACAGGCAGCTCGTCCCGGTTCCGCTGCGAACAACGCCCCGGGTCAGTCTGGACTTCCTCCTCCACAATCCCAGCAGGGCTATGGAGGATATCCCAACCACCTTCAGCAACAGCATGCTCTGCATGGTAGCCAGAGTGGTAGCCAGTACTCTGGTCTTGGGGGTCTTGGCGGACACCAAGCCGGTGGACAAGCAGGCCACCAGGCCAGCCAGTACGGCGGATACGGCCAGCACGGCTTCGGTGGTGGTAGCTACTACGGTAACAACCAGCAGCGTGGCGGATGGGGCGGCAACTACGGCGGACATTAGACGACTCTCAGTCCTATACACCTCGCAGTCTGCAAGATCGTCGACTGCAGACATCGTTTCAAACACGTCACTCATGCTCAGGCGTTCTTATGACCGACAGGGGAAGGGCCATCCCTAATGTGTTATTAGTACTCGTTTCTTTTTTACGCCACTCGACTCATGCGTGCCTTTTCAAGCTGGCTCACTCACGTCTCGGATACTGATGGCGGGACTGGAAGGATTGAAAATTGCTTTAGGCAAAGCCGCTCAATCCGGATTTTGTTACAACCTGGCGTCGATCGAGGCATTCTGCTCTCGCGGGGGGCCTGTTCTCATAGTTTCTTCTCTGCAGTCGTTGCATGCGTGGCACCCAAAAGTACGGGCATTCGGGCTCGCTTTTACGGAATAGCATTCAGAGTGGCATATGGGCACGATCAAATAAATGGTAGTGGGAGAGCAATGGGACATGAGCTTTGCAAGGGCAACTATTGGTTTATGACTGCAATGTGAGACGTGAAACTTGAGAACACGTTGAGTAGATGTTTGGGACATGTAGCCAGAGTTTTCTCCAAGCGCAACACACTGTGCGTTGATCTTTGCCAACAGCACAAGTCTGCGAAGTGACTTACAGAGCCAGGCTGCATGGAAGCGAAAGTATTCCCTCTAGCTCGAGCTATCTCTAGTAGCTTGGATCATTGCTAGCAAGTAGTTGTTCTGGCTCGTCGCGTTCAGAATTCCGTCTGCTCTCGGTCTTGTATCCGGCATCTCTGAGCCTGGCAGGCCAAAGCTTAGCGGAATCGGAATCCGGCAGACCTTCAGCATTCCCAACCACCTCACTATGTTTCTTCGCTCGTCCAGTCGTCACCACGACACGATGGCGTTCGCCGGTTCAAGTTTAAGGCGGGGTCGAAGGCAACATTTAGTGAGTCACTCTTCTTATCCAAAACCTGAAACACGCTCGCTACCGTCGATGGTGAAACTCGCGGCCTCTGGCGTCCAATGAATTCTGAGGCGGGAGAGGATGAGTCTTCTGTTTCGTTTCTCTCCGGATCTCGACATCTTGGCAAAAGCATGGCTGTGGAGCTACTGCAGCGCGTGGAGAACACCCCGGTCGAATATGTGTACGCGACAAATAACACGACACCGTGAAGGAGCAGCCAATGAGACGACGAGGCAGGGATGAGGAGATGCGAGTTACGCGCTTTGCCAACAACCGCCGAGGGCAGTTCGTGACACCGTCGTGACAGCGGCTACCACGCTCCACCAGCAGTCCTGTCCCCCGAATAGCACAGCCGCCCTCTAACCGCCCGTTTGCAGCGGCTGCTTGGACTCATCAAATCTCGGATCGCGGATGTCGATGCTGATGGGGCGGCTCGTGTGGGCGCCTAACCGGGAACCGTGAGGGCCGGGACTGGGAGAGGCCTCGAGAATGGCCTCGCGAGTGGTGTCTCTTGACGCGCTTTTGCTGCCCTTCGCGGCCATCCTTGTCTCCTTTGTTGTCGTTCGCTGTTCTCGCTTTTCGTGTTGACTTGAACGCGACTTGCTTAGTTGCTCCTCGCGCGCTTGTCCACAAGTCGTGTTCCCTGTCCGGTCCAACTTTTAACGACATATGCATGCAGCTACCGGGTAACTAAATTTATGACTCACTGATGCTGCATATCGTCTCCCGGGCATAGTCGTGTCCAGGTTGTGGAGAAGACTGCGTCTGTTTCGTAGTACAGACTCTTTACTTCCGGCCCAGCGCGGCGGCAAGTGAGCGCTGAAGTCCCCAGACGACCCGTCAAGAGGCCTCGATCCAGAAACAGGGCGGAAGCTTAGCCCTGGACGGCATAGATCTCTCATGTACGTCTTAGGGCCGAATGTTTCATCTGCGATCACGGTTGAGAGACCCCTGTCGAGCCGGCGTGGATTGGACTACATCGTCTGCTTCTGGGGAGAAGATAAGTATGGCCGCATTTCCTCGGTTTTGGATGCTATCAGTTGCTTTCACCTTCACTGCGGCCCACTTCTCTTTCTGAGATTGCTCCTTCTCCTGTCTTCTTCTCTTTTTAGACATCCTGATTAGACGCTTTGGAGCTGTGCTCTTCGGTCCTCTTCTACGAATCTCGCGATTCATCCACCAAAAGCAATAAACTATTGGAGCTGGCCTCCTTCTCAGTATAACCAGTATTCCCTAATCGACTACCAGTCATTACACGTCTCCTGCGTAAGTACTGTGACCATTTTCTATTTTCATCCTGAACGCCACTGACCAGCCTTCCGTAGTCTGGTAGCAGTTCAAGATGTCTTTTGACTTCAGTTTCTCCTTCGGCGATGAGCCCGTCACTCCGCCTGACTATGGATTCGAGCCAGTCGGGATCCTCCTGCCGGACTTCAGCTTCTCTCATGGCGGCTCTCACTCTCATACCTCCATCTACTCAGACTCCCGCGACTCATCACCCGAGTCCAGCATTACGCATCTAGTGACGCCCGTCAAGTCACCGATCAGGCAACATGGACCTCTCCTCTTGCCCAAGATCCGTAGCCAGGATCAAGCGATTAATCAACCTGCACCAAAACGCATCAAGACGATACCAGCCAAGACCGGTGGACCAGTCCAGCGTCAATTTAGACCAACACACACCAGAAGCTACACCAACCCAGAGAATATCTTCACGGTTTCGCCAAAATCAACACCTTCATCTCACGGTCGTTCATCTTCCATCACTCGCACACCCATCGTCAAGCGCGAATCCCAACACCAGAGGTGCTCATCGACATCAAGTCTCGACGGCCAAACACTCGGGAAATATGGATTTCCCTATCAGGCAATGCCCGCCTACATACCATCCGGCTCCACCACCGAGACATTCAACCCCCAAGCCTTCCAGCTCCCCGCTCCCCGCGAGCCCTCCCCCATGCGCCACGAAGTCCTTTTCGACGACTTCAACCCCAGCCCGGACTTCAACACCAGCATGACCGTTCCCTTAGCCATCGACATCGACGGCACGTCTTCCAACCTTCTCACATTCCTCACTTCACCAAATCCTGCTCCATCCCTCGTGCGCCAAATCAACATCCCCCTACGCGATCCCAACACCAAGCACTTCTGGTGGGACGTCCGTCAAATCCGCCCCTGGACCTCCTTCTCCACGCAGACCATCTCCTCTACCCCCGGTCTCCTCGGTCTCCTCAGCGTTCCTCTTCCCGAAATCCTGCTCCCAGTTCCCGCACAAAACTTCTCGCAACATCCGGAGACTGAAAGCGCACTGCATAGCATCTACACAACCTGGTACACCTCCAAACTCAACACCGCCCTTTCACTTTCCCAAGGCCCTCGTCATCTCCTCATGCGCTCCTCGCTCACACATCCCGTGAAAGCTACTCCCACAGATCCATTGCCAGCATTCTTCAGCAACTACGTAGGCGATACATCAGAGCTAATCTACGCACGAGCTTTCGGCCGTGTAGTGGGTCTTGTGAAGAGCTTTGATCGCTGGAACAGCGGAATGCGATGCGAAGGAAATCACAAGAAAGTCGAATATCTGCGAGGACTAGCCCATCTGCATCGACAGATGCGCGAGCATGGCTGTCGCTATGGCTTTATCATGACGGAGATTGAACTGGTGGTTGTGAGGAATGGGACGGATAGCACGCCGTGCTTTGGGTATTTGGAGGTTATGAGTGTGCCTCTGGCTGCCTGTGATGTTCCTTCGGGAAATGAGTATGAGGGGTGTGAAGGGGAGGGCAGTGTGAATGGGAGTTTTGGTGGGAGTGTGAATGGCGAGGAGAAGCCGCTGAAGATGACGGCGCTGTTGGCGTTGTGGTATTTGCATATGCTCGCCCGCGATGAGCAACTCCCTGGGCAAGTAACCTGGAAGACTGAAATTGGGGCGCCGGCGGAGGGGACGAGGAGGAAGTGTTTGCCGCGCGATTCGTGGATGCCTGCGCCGCAGGTTGCAGAGAAGAGGGAGGCGAAGAGGGTTAGGGGGTGGGTTTGGCCCGAGGAGAGTGTGGGGAGGAAGGAGATGGGGAAGAGGGGGATTAAGTATTCGAGGTGATGGGGGCGGGGGAGATGACTTTTGTCGTAAGGCTGGTCCTGGCAAGATGTGATAATTGTGGTTTTCAGATTGGGTACATATGATCTTTTAGTACATGATTGAATGAAGTTCATGATTCAAGCGTACTGGGTGCTGCTGCAAATGTGAGTTTCTTACGAGGCGGAGTGAGCTGGATACAAGTATGGCGGCCGGCAGCGGGCAGCGGGCAGCGGAAAAATAATCTATGATATATACGATTAAACGCATCCAGTTTGTATCAAAAAGTGAATATGGCAGTGGCCTAATTGGCAACGACGGTGCCACCGGTTGTCTCGTCCACCATATTGGCTTCTGGCGGTTACCCCCTCAGGCATTTTTTTCTTTTCAAAATCCTTCGGGTTCAATCTATTCTCTTTGCGAACTTTTTGCAACTCCAGACATTTGGCCGGCAAACATCAATGCGTATAGCCAGGAGAAAATGTCTTCGTCCTTTTCTGCCTACTCTTACGCTGCGCACAATTTAAGTTCCGAGAGACGTTGCCAGACTCTCTGGCTTGAAGGTACATCGTACATGTATGTCTCATTTTCGCTTGCTCGCCCCTTCCCCTCATGCCCTCGCCGACAAGCTCCTTGCCTCATCCTCCCATTCCCACCCCCCTTCCCCATATCAACCCAGTAGTCCAGCACTTTCCCAGCCATGTCAAAGGGCTCCCTTGGCCCAGTTGGAAGGACCTGAGGCTCTGTTCGTGCAGAATAGTCCGGGGTTCGAACACCATTTGACACATAAACGCGCTGTCGTAAAAAGCCCGACGATTCCGGCTGGCGGCACATTACGTAGGCTGCTAAAACTCAGTTCGTCTGGTTTGGATCTGGTTGCTCCGGGGCTAGCTTTGCCGACTTTTTGGGGGGGCGGGGAACGGGGAGGGAATTTTTTGGAGTATCTCGGATCATTTCGAATATTTTGAATCACTTTAAATATACCAAATCACTTGGGGTATCTCAAATTGCTTTGGAATATCCCGAATCACGCAATTGATGAACTTGTAAGTTGTATTCAGTTCTCCTGGCCATCAAGTCTACGATTGATCTGGGGAACCCTCGAACACATCTATCAAAATTGACGTTTCGTACTTTCCACACGAAATCCGTGGAGCTTTTCCTCGATAACGAAGACTCGAAGCCATCCACAGGTCTGGTAATCCTACTCCACGTGATGACAGACCTTCGAACTGGTCATGTGAGGAGTCAAGTCACTTAGTCTTTACCAAGCTTTCAAACGGGCAGCTCGAGAGCTATATAATGGAGTCCAAAAACTGAGGGCTAGAGTAAGGTTCGAGTACCTTGAAGAATGTCCCACTGTTTCCGTGGAATTTAGGCTTCCGCGAACCCTGTGTCAACGTGAAGCAATGTCAGCGCGAAGCAAGGTAGTTGGTACGAACGGGTCTGGTATGTGAGACGGCTCACTTACTATTTTCTGCGCCATAGAGAAAACAGCGCGGGGGTAGTGAACTTGAACGGCGGTAGCGTGAGTTGAGATTGGGGGAGGGCTCTGCTTGAGGCTCATAGGAGCCTGGAATACCTATATATATTGCGAGGTCGTGAGACTAATTGAGGCAAACCCTTCTCAATTCCCAAATTCCTCGACTGCAGAATGCTTGAGATGGAGTTTCGGGACATGTTTCGGTATTTCTGAGTCTCCTGCTTTGAGACGAAAGAGTATGATATTCATAGCCCCTGACTGTTTTCACACAAGCCATGAGTGCTATGGTGGTAGATAAACGATGGGAAACTGCTGTCATTGTCTTGTGCTGCTGTTGCTTATGTCGCCTTTCACCGCTTCACTTCGCCTCAAATTCATAGCATACTCTTACTCCAGGTACGCATCTTGAAACTGAATCTAGAGATGGTCTTAAGAAATGGAAGACACCTTCCACGTTCTCCCAGGACAAAATTTCGAGGCTCTGATGAGTTCTGAGCTCTTGATTGGAACCATAGAGCATTGGGGCAGTTTATAAATATGCCTCAAGCCTCTGACAGTACTCTCGCAAGGAGCAAATCATCAGCTTCATGTCAATGATGGGAGTCGATCACGGGGGTAACGAAATCAAGCTGTCGCGCTGCGCAGATTCGAGCACTCCAATATGAAGAACATGACCGCTGGAGTTGGACTGAGCTTCGAGCGGGATACAGAGCAACACGGAGCATTGCCTATGACTATCGCCGCGAGGGTAAGCAAGACATGCAGCGGTAGACAAGGAACATGACAGCATAGTTTGTATTACTGCTGTCTGCCCAGCCATACAAAGCTGAAGGCGAACATCTGTACTAAGCTGGGTCAAACATGCTGCAGAACACTGGCTGAAAACCGCAGAATGTTTAACTCCCTATTCCTGACTTCCTGGTGCATGGCTTTGATCTCTTGATGTTTCAGAACTTGCCGTAGAAAGTGGTAGCAAGACCCCATTTTATAGACATCTCTCTCAACCACATGACATCAAGTCACGCGGGTCTCCTGTTTGTCCCAGTCACGCTGCAGGAAACAGCGCGAATCAGCTTGCTACCCGGCACTAGCCAAGTCCGGAATTCAAGATATTGATTTCACTGAAATTAATGCCCACTAGCGCCAAATCGGGGTATATATAGACCGAGGACCCCCTGAAAAATAAATCCAAAAACTTGATCTTCGCAGACTTGGTTTTAGTCGCATTGTCCGCGTTTGTGGCATGGCTAGCTAGACAAAGTCCCTGGAGGGCCCACAGCCATACACGTAAGACCTAATCCCTTAGATAGACATACACAAAAGCACGAGGTTCGAGAGAAGAGAGGAAATGAAAGAAAACGCTTTTTTGCGGTTGGCTGCTGTCGTTCATCTCCGTTGCTGTCGATCAAAGCTAATACTGTCGAGTATGGCGAGTGCTGTTGCCGCCATCTCTGCCCTACATGGGAATGGATTGGAGAGCAAAGTAAAGGAAAACTGGAATGCTGCGCGCAGCTGAACAGGTCGAACAGTCGAAGTTTGATCACATCCCTAGAAAACAGCTCGAATCAGCTTGCAGCCCGGCACTAACAAAGTCCGGAAGTCAAGATATCAATTTAACTGAAATTTATGTCCACTAGCGCCATTTCGGGGTATATATAGACCGAGTCTCTCCTGCAAGAGCAATCCAAGACCTCGATCTGTGTCCCCTGTTTCCTACGTGGTCCTGTCCGCGTTTGTTGCAGCCCTACCCGGTCCACGGTCTTCGAACTTCGAAGGACTCACAGTCACACAAGATAATTACACACACAAGTTCGAAGTTAGGGATAGAAATTGAGAACAAACGCTTCTTTGGTTATTTGCCGCCGTGTACATCCCTTGCTGTCGGATCAAAGCTACTGATGTCGAGTGTGCCGAGTGCTGTCAGTATAGCCGTCGGCGTCGTGTCTACCGGTCATTGGGATGGGTTGAAGAACAAAGTAAAAGGGGATTCTGCGTGCAGCTGAATACCAGGCTGTAGATTCATAACTCAGATAAGCTTGCTAACAAACAAAGTTTTGGAGTCAAGGATAAACAATTTACCTTACTAGCGCCATGACTAGCGTCATCACTGTGAGTACCTGGTATATAAACAAACCTTGTGTTCTGCAAACACAATCTCAAGTCCCACCTGTACGTGTCCTAACTCCTCACGACGTCCGGTTTGGACGGACTTACAGCCATAGGAGGCGATCGATGCCTATCTTCTCAAAGATACAGCCAGACCAATTCGAAACACGAAACAGAAATTGGGAAAATAAACAAATCCTTAGTTGTCTGCCGTCGTGTGTGTCTATTGCTGCCGACCGAAGTGAGAAAGGAAGACTAGCAGGGCTGGCAGTAGTTTAAACAGTCCAGTTTGGGGCTTCAAATTGAACTGCTAGTTCAGTCCGGGGGTCAAACTGAAACTGAACTGCCAGTTTGAGGCCCAAACTGGCAATTTAGTCCGGATTGCCAGTTTTTAGGAAAAAAATTAATTAAAATAGGATTTGTTTTTGTAAATATATTTATTAAGTCCAATAGAAAATAATACGTATTTTAATATAAAAAACATTTACAAAAGTCTTATTTTAAATAATAAATTAATATTATTTTATATTGCTATCGGTTAATATAAATATAGCTCGGATAAATTCGCAAAATTATATAATTTCCTATTTTAAGGTTTTTCCGGCCCCTTTTCACCGGGTTAATATTTTTCCGGCCCCTTTTTTTCGGATTAAGTTTTTTTATAGCTATTTTTTTTATAAAATAAAATTTTTCCGGATTTTTGAAAAAAATTCTAATCTAAATTTATAAGGAAAATACCAATATTTCCATCAAAATCATTAAATGCCACCAGTTTAGACTTAACTGGCAATTCAGTTTAAAGGTCAAACTAAACTGCCAAACTGCAGTTTTAAACTGCAGTCAACTGCCAACCGTCAACTACTGCCAGCCCTGGACTAGAAGAGGGACGCTCGGAAAGAGGAGGAGCAAGGGTTCGCAAAGAGTAGGCATTGGAACGCAAAGAAAAGGAAGTGCGTGCGAGGTTGTCAGTGTCATGGAAAAAAATTGGGAGCAAACTCAAGTGATTGCTGTAGTTGGATACAGTGAGTGGGGAACGTCTGAATGGTACCATTTACCATTTAGCGGCGTTTTCACTTAGAACCATCTACAAACTTTCTTCCTCCCACTGCATATCGGAGTTTGGTTACTCCGGACTATAAAGATAAGAATTTAACTCAATTCAAAGCCCACTAGCGCCATTTCGGGGTATATATAGACCGAATCTCTTCCTTGCAAACACAATCCCAAGATCTCAACAAGCCATTACGCAGCTCAATATCTGGGGTTGCTGCAGGACTAATCCTCGAAGGACCTACAATAGGAGCACTGTAGTAGGCAAAAATTTACCTGCCAGTCACACAAAGTCGAGGTTCGATAGGGTGAAACTGGAGGGGTAGAGCTGTCCTCTGGGTGATTTGCAGTTGTGTGGATTTCTTGCTGTCGACTCGGGCGAGCTGTTGACGTTCGAAGTAACTAGTTCCGAAGATAGATTGCTTAACTACCCTAGTTCTCTGCAGTTTTTCTGGACCATGAGAGGGCTATAAAAGGTCCATACATGACTCGAAGCATGGCCAGAGAAGAAGATACAATCCTCGTGATGCACGGAACTGGGTATTTGGCCTCGTATCTTGGGTCTCTCGCAGAAGTAGAATCGAATAAGGCAGGAACCAGGCTTGCGAGAAATGATATTGCACTTTGGGCTTGTGTATGTGGAAGAGATTCGGTGACAAAAAAAAAAGGGGGGGGGGGGGGGTTGGCCGGCGGTGGGTAAAGGTGACGACAGTGGAGCTGAGGTAAGGTACAAGTGAAGGAAGAGCTAGTGAGAATCTCAGGGGCTGTTAAGTCGGTCTCCGAGGGATGAAGTAAACATGCAAGTCCATAAGACGAAGGAAGCTGGCGTTCGCGCATGGAAGATTGCGTCCGTAGCAGTACCCCTGGGAATGTTCAAGAGACAACTGTGGAGGAGCCTTATTTATACCCTGTGGTTCTATGAGCGACGCTTCGTCCCATTCGTTACTCTGTCTCTCACACGCGTGACACTCGCCCATCTCAAACCCGAGCCACGTGTCGATACTGTGGCCTGTCGCAAACGCTCTCTAGTTTGACTCGACTCTCAACTCTCAATCTTCTTGCCAAGAGGCTGTCTCAACATCACCCAATTCAGAATGGGTTCTTCCTCTCCATAGCGCTTAGCATCAATCGAGATCAAATCCACATCCTCCCAACCTAGCTTCAAATATAGCGGATGCCCCGGTGCCGTAGCTTCGATATAAGTGACCTTGTCCTCCTTATCCGGATACTTTGCCAGCGTGTCTTCCAGCAGTATTCTCCCCAGGCCTTTGCGTTGGTAGGCCGGGTCTACTGCCAGCAGACCAACATCTATGATACTCCATATCAGCACTTTTCACTTGCCATCCTCGCATCACGCACAGCATTTAAGTTTGAAGCTGATCGCCGAGAGCAGTAGCACTGATAATCTGATTCAGGAAATAAGAGGCAAACTCACCGTACGTATTTTCCGCATCAATATATTTCTCCTGCATCCCATCCAGCGCCCCAAAGAAGTCATCCGCCAACTCCACATTCGCACCCTTCGGATACTTCAATTTCCTCCCTTCCCTATACGCCCTCTCCCGTTCCTCCTCCTCCCTCTTCCTCTCGATCTTTTCATCCTCTGTCAACTTGTGCGGAAATTGCCATCTTGAATAGGCAACGATTTTGCCAGTCTCGTTGTCAACGAGTTTGAAGTGACGATTCTCTCGATAGCCCACCTGACGATGGAAACGTTCAATGAGCCATTCGGCGATGGATTCGTTGCTGCAGCGTTCGGGGGGCATCACGATGCGGTTTACGTTGATGGGGCGGAAGGCGGCGATGTAGATTTGTGCCATGGCGGGCGCGTCGGCGAGGGTGGCGGGGTGGACTGTGTATTGGGTGGTCATGGTGAAGGATTGGAGTTCGGATGATGCCAAATCAATGTGTCTCAGACGGAGCTCTGGTGGCGAAGTTTCGTCTTCAACTCCGAATCCCGCATTCTGCACATGCACGCCATTCACCGCTGCAGACAACGGCGCTTATATAAGAAATCCCCGGGCTATGGCGCTGGGACGCGGGATTGTTTCAGACGGCGAGCCTGATAAACGACGTTTTCGCAAAAGTTCGCTGAAACATAGCTTTGCGTAACCTCGTCGGGCAAAGCTGGACGGACGGTGGCGGACGGTGGCGTTGAGCTTGCCATGCAGGAGAATGGCACGAGTGGCCGAGGGAGGTTGGCAGGACTCTTGTGGCTTTTCGAGGGGTTGTGATGGCCGTGGGACGGAGGGAGAGGGCTTGAGGGGTACGTGCCGGGTCTAAGCTGGGGCCCCGGACGGGAGCATCGTAAGATATCGACCTTTCGTGAGCTCGAGAGTCGTCGGAATATTATTAACGACACCTGGCTCGTCCTGTCAAATCTGGCTTTGTGTGCTGTGGCCGGCAGATCCTGCGCTGACTTTGGCTGTACAACCGGACATGGAGCCGGCTGAACCGAGAGAATTCAATTGAGGTACCTGCTATACAGGTACATGTATAGCAGCACGAGCTATTTGCCCAAGATATTTCCCTATTCTCCACAATTTCTCTCTCATTTCTCTTTAATTTCACAACGGTCTTGGTCTTTGTTCTTGGACAGCTCCCAGTCAATTCTGCTTTGGTGGCCTAAGACTTTGATAGCGCTCAACTAAAACTTCTCCTTATCGGTGAATTTGACAGCCCAACCTAAACTCTACTCATCCACGGCACCACCACACAACCTCGCCCTCCCTCCGGCCTCCCGATCAACCATCAAATCGCTCTTCAGGGTCCCGCCAAGCTCAACCTCTCCAGCCACTCGCTCCGACCTTGCCACACCGAGCAGTCTGTCTCTGCAATTGGAAAGGCTGTCTTGCGCTCCGCCAGCCTTTGCATGCTTCATCATGCCAACCTCCTGTATCTGCGCTCCTTAACACGCACTACTCCCGGGCGAGCGCGACTTTCCTTCTGTCTCCTCTACCTTCATTTGCATCGTGCCATTCCTTTGTACCACTTGGCCAGGGCATCAACCTCCCTAATTCGTCAATACATAATCCTTCAACTCCTTAAGCGTCCTGTCTCTCCCCAGGCCGGCAGTAACACCAAGACATTCAAACGGCTACCTACGCGCTCGTGCTCCAACCTGTCGACACGAATCCCCACTTAAGCTGACTGACTGACTGAATGCCGCATCATCCTGAGACACGCCAACGCAGAACACAGAGCACGGGGGTATGCAGGAACAGAAATCGGCCACTGTCACCATGGCGTACCCACCTCGTCCCGCCTCACCGACCCTTACAAACCCCGATATGATCCTCCCCTATGGCCTCGAACCCTACGGCGCATACGACCGGGAGACTCCCAACCCTTCTCAATACCCCGAAAAACTCGCTCCTGGTCAATGGGACAACTCGCCAAATATGGCTGGCTTCGCTTCGTATGGTCAGGGGATGCAGGCGCAAATGATGCCCTTGGCGATTGGCGGCCCAGTTACTCCTATAATTTATGGAAACGGAACCATGCTGTCAGATATAGGCGAAGTGACGGAAGCCGAAAGCGTACACGGGTCAGCGAAGAAACCGACCAAGCAGGAGCTGCGGCGTTCGAGAGACAGTGTAATCCATAATCCTAGGGGAGCAGATATGGCGATCAATGTGAGCCCGACGAAGAGCTACGGTGCGGTTATGAAGAGATCGAAGACTGGCACACACGAGAGGAAGGTTAGCGTGGAAAGTACGAGTACGGTTCAGTCGGAAGGACATAAGGCGGAGGTGATCGAAGGCGACTTTGACGATGGAATCAGCGTGGACGACAGCGTTTTCCAGGGCGACGACGAAGAGAGCAACGTTGACGAGGGCTATTTGCAAGAACTGAGGAATCGACACGGAGTTGTGACGATCGAGGACACAGACGACGAAGATCCTTTGTCGAGTGCAGCTCTCAGCCGAAGAGCAGAGAGAATTCTGGCGAATGCGAAAAGACGGCTCGACGTGAGTACTTTGGCCCGAGGTGGACCTGCCGAACTTGTGGAAAAAGCTGACTTTGCCGAAATTAGAATATGGAGGGCAATCTCAATAGGGCAAGAACGGTGTACACTTCGCCGACAAGCTCGATATCGTCACAGTCCATGCCAACCTCCCCATTGCAACACGAATACCAACAATCGACAGAGGATAGACGAGTTCATGCCATAACTACACACCAAGGCTCTCCTGGACACACGAGAGTGTTCAGCGAAACCTCTATACCCTCTCCAGAAGGACCACAGTGCCCTCTGCTGGCATCACGTTCTATGAGCGCCATGGCCAATCCCAGTTCCAGGCTCGCCAATTCCTCCCCTGTAGGAGCGTCAAGAGATCTGCGAGTAGAGCCACGGAATTTTGCTCGTCCATTGGTCTCGTCCCCGCTGAAAAGAGACCCTCCTTTATCTCCTCTGCGGCGATTACAAGAGGACGCAGCAACTATGAATACTGAGCCAGGTCTCACACGCGCGCGCTCAAGTAGCTCTGCTCTGCCTGCTAGAATAACCAGTGATGATGGCGGAGTCACTCGCTCGGCCTCAAGCTTACAGATGCGAGATTTGCACGGCCAGATGCAAGACCTGAAAGGCAAAATTGCCCAATTACGCGACAAAGCAAGAGCAGATTCATTGAGGCGTCGCAGTATGCAAAGTCTAAGGGCATCGAGTCCATTCACAGTTGCTGAACAATGGTACACAAGTGACAGCAGTTATAAAGATGGTCACTTGAAAGCAGATGCGGGGATTGCATATAGTCCTGTTAGTCAGGAGCTGAGTGGGAGTCCGAATGAAGACGAGGTTCCGTTGTACAAAGTACCAGAGGAAGCTCGTGTCGGGAGCGAAAGAAGCAGTGGATCCGTGAAAGTATTCCGAAAATCTCCGCCGCCAGCACCAATACCCGAAGAGCAGCATTCTCGCGAATCAGATCAGACATCAACGCAATTTTCTGATGGTGAGGACGCCTATGACACGGCCGCTGAAGATGGTGCCCCCCTGAGTCCAGATGGAGAAGTGGGAGATGAAGGGGTGGAAGATGAACAAGAATATCCCGACATTGACGACGGTGAAGCCGAGGGCGAAGATGAGTACGACGATGGGTTTGTCAATGTTGACGAACTATCGGACTACGAAAGTGAATCCGGTGCCACCGAGTATCATGATTCGCACGCCCAACAGCTGTCACACGAGGACAGAGAAGATGCCTTTGACTACGAGCATTTCATTCTGCATTCCGCAATGGGCCACATAAGCCAGCTGGGCTACGGACGCCGCGACAGCTTTAGTTCCGAGGATTCAGTTGAGACGACAAAAGCTGTGGATCCAGCAGACAATGAAACTGCCATAACTACACCACGAGCCAGTATGGGACATCTCAGACAGGACAGCGTTAGTACAATTTCTACGGTAGCAACGTTCGCTACCGCCAATGAGGGATACGATGATGACGAGGAAGAGGAAGAAGAAGAGCAAGATGAACAGGAGGATGCGCAGGAGGATGGGCAGGAAGACGAACAGGAAGACGAACAAGAAGTCCTCGAAGAAAAACAGGAGGTGATTGAGGAAAAACAAGAGGCGACTCAACAATATCCCGTAAAACTCAGCAATCTCAAGGCTCCGGTCACTTGTACCCCTATGGCCCAAAAGCGCGGTACATTTGGCGGCTCGTCGCCCGAATTCTCCGACAACGGCGCAGCAGCAAATAGCTCAGCCATCGTCGAGGAGGATTCCGACGGATCCGCCTCAGGCGGCTCGCGTCCCCCATCCGTCCTTCGAGTTGACAATAGCAACTGCTCCGCAACTTCAGCCTCCATCTCCTCAGGCTCCGACGGTCGGCCCTCCACAAGCCGAACGACCGACTATGTACCACGCAGCGACTTCAAGACCGCACACCGACCCAGTATCTCGAGTTTTAATAGCACCGGCACCGCACGCAGCTTCCCGCTCATCAACAAGCCCAAAATCATCACTACTTCAGAGCCACGCTCCGAGAACGGTTCGGCCAGGGCTGGGAGGAATCGGTCCGCGACGGTGGTGCACACAAGCTCCATTCCCAGCTCCGAAGGATTCAGGTTCAACGGCAGCGAATACCGCTCTCCTACCATTGAGCTCCAATCTTCCAGCGCCCGATCGTCTCCAATCAAGACAAACGCCGAGCTCGACGCGATGACTGGGAATGGAAGCGGCGGGAGACCTCGTGGCATGAGCGCCCTGGACGTCAAGCGAATTATCGGCAAAGACGGCAAGGAGAGTCCGATCAGTAGCTTGCAGAAGGAAGACCAAGTGCTAGTCGAGAACCTGGTCGCTTCGCTCGGCAAATGCGTATTGGGACTGCAAGACGCGGGAACGAATTCCTATGAAGGCAGAGTGTGGCGACGCCGACTCTTCGCTGCGAGGAGGGTGTTGGAAGGCGAAGAAGGATCTATGTGATCGACGCGGAAATTTTCCCGTCATGCCGTTGGTTGCAATACTCATTTTGTCGTTTTTGGCCATGTCACCGCCTATTTCCTTTGTCATCGCGGAAACCCTTTTGAGATTTTCATATTTTGGCGCTCGCGCTCTTTCTTCTATTTTCACATATGCATGGCATGGGGCGGTCACGTACTCGTACATTTTTCCCGTTTCTGAAAGAGATCATGCAACGGCCGCTTTGCTTGGAGGAAGGAATTGTTTCTGGGGCGGAGCACATCTGGGCAAGGCTAGCGTTGAGTTTTTTATTCTTTTTCTTTGCTGGCTGGCTGGTGGTGCGCTTCTTTTTACTTTTGATACCCCGTGTACAAATCTGTATTTTTCTCTTGGAACTTTTACGATATTTAATTATCGCTGGCGAGTTTTTGGAGCCGAAATAAGATACAAACAAAAGCGGATATATATATATATATATATATATATATATAATGCTAATTTTTGGTTCGGGAGTTTTTGGTAACCTTGGCTTTGTGATCTGGTGACTCGTTGCGGAAAGGTCGTCCGTCTTTCCTCTCGAGTCGGGAAGATGGATAGTGGCAGACGTCAGATGATTGAGACGGCAGCTTGTTCAATACATGTAAGTCTAGCCCGTCACCGTTTCAGCATGATCAAGTTGCGTTGGTTCCGGAAAAGAGCCGACACATTGGAGCAGGTCACATGAAGAACTAGTATTTAAAGACCTCTTGGGACTGACCCAGACCTAAAACAACAAACAATTATTCGCCAGGAACACAACCTTTTGAAGGCACTGATTAGAGTCGGTTGGGTATTGTCCAAGTAAGACAGACAGGCCGCACCTTCCCACCTCTATGCTCTCTCTAATGGGTTCCTTGAAGTCATGCTGTCGTTGAGCTTCGTCCTCTCGAGACTGTCATTGCACCAACGGTCTGCTGTCGCAGCTCATCCCTGCTCCCGAAAGTGTCCCCCTTTTCTCAAGAACCAAACTTTGCCGATGATACACTTTTGGCTTTCATGAGCAGAACGGACGCGAGGGGCTATCTTTAACCAACATTGGAGCGGTTGGGACCTATCATGGGGTTTGGTAAACTTGGCTAAACTGGTGGGCTTCAGACCATGAATGCCTTGGTGCCATTGACGGGCTTCTGGAGAGAACGAAAGAGGAGGTAGCCAGGGCTATTTATACCCTCCAAGAGTGCTGCCGAACATCGTGATTGGCTGTGGCGATGACGTTACTCGCCCCCCCTTTTTGGTTGTGAATGTGTGCTGACTGAAGTTTGGGTGATTATGATTCACCCGCGCTTGGCAAGGGGTGGGACATGGATATATAAATCGTCCTCAGCTTGAGGTTTTGAAATCTCCAAGATACACATGGCAAGACATCTTTTGTGATGGCGATGCACCCACTGGGTCACGCCCAACTTTGGCGTTTCACAGGAAAGGAAAGACTGCTTTGTGAAAACTGCTTTGGATCAGGTATCTACCTGTCAAGGAAGCTCAAACGTTGAGCCAGACATACTGTTGATCAGTATATGCTGCTGTCGATACTTTCGCTTACCGTATCTAGTGCACTCGCATCCGTGACCCAGCCAGGGGCGGAAGGTGGGTATATAAAGCGTTCTCCAGTTCCTGGTTTTGGAATCCCCAAGACATCCTCATTGAGCCCCCGACCGAATGTCCACGTCCCCGCTAGATCAAGGCCAATTTGAGGTTTCGGCGAACGAGGACGGTCTGCTTTGTGAGCTCAGTTTTGGACGTTGTTTTGACCTGTCAAGCAGGCCTAGAGTTGAGTCGGATATACTGTGAAGTGGAGATGCTGCTGTCGATACATTTTCTTACCGTCAGCATACTTGCTTACTGTCGACCTTAGACTTCGCAAACGGGTCAGAAGTATGCTAGGTGGTGATATTTAGGCACAGACTCACGACTGTGCCTGGCAGTTCGAGCCTTGAGATTTTCTGTGTCGTGGAATGTGGTCCCCATGTCTCTTTAAGTTCCATTCTTCGGGAACAAGGTGTTTTGTGGGGCTGAAGAAAGAATGAACTCTGCCGGGAGAGTCTTGGATTTTTATAGGAAGAAGAGGGACGGGTTTTGTGGGTGAGTCACACAGTTTGGCTGTAGAAGCTGCTGCTAACCTCCTCGTGACCAGTAGCGGAGCCTCGTGGTCACTTGACTTATCTGGTTTGTGCTCTGGCTAGGGGAAGGTGGGAGAGCTACCTACATAAGAACTCTTTTGCCTGGGAGCAGTTGCTCACCCAAGAGAGGAAAGAATTTTACAAGGAGATGAAGTTGACTTGTACACTGGAAATGGCGAAGGAAAGAGTCAGTAGCTGAGTTGGAGTGCTGGCCATTATGACAATTCCTGGGCTAGCATAACCGAGCAGATGGTTTTGGTGCACCAGAGTGTTCTGTACCTAGGGGGTCGTGAGATCTGCTGCTGTTGACGGTCATTGCTACTGCTGAGACCAGTGCTTGCGGTCGAAACTTTGGAGTTCCCCGACAGGCTAATACGTAGTTGAGGTAAGTCACGTTTCGGGAGAGATTTTGGAGGTGCAAAACCAAGTCGTTGATCAATCGTTTGCCAATCACACATCAGATGACCCGAGGATGTGCTGAATGTCGTACCCTACGTCCTCTTTGAGTCTCTTAAATTGCCTGGAGAAGAGGAGTGGGATAGAAGAGGAGGTTGGGTATATTTATAGGGGATTAGGATTAGGTTAAAACCAACATGGGGTCTTCAAACACGTCCGATGATCGTTGCAAGCCGTTTGCTTCCTGACCCCGAGCTTGTTTTGGAGAGGTATTTCAATTGCGGCTCGAGCAGTTGCAACTCGACAGCTTCGAAAGAACTCGAACGGTTCCCCTGAAGACTGGGTCTTCTGCTTCGGTGGTCTCAAAGCCGATGCCGAAACCGTCATCCCGGTTTGTTGTCTGTCGATAATCTTGGTTTCTGATGTCTTTATGGCGTCTCAACCCGAGGTGTTGCCAATTCCTCTTGGTTCTTCCTTGCCTTCGCAGTGGCCATGGGATGACTCGCTGCTACGAGTTATTGTCAATCCTTAAGCTTGCTTGCGGTTTGTTTGATATCTAGGTGAGAGTCAGTCATGTGCTCTTGGACTTCCAACTTGGCGTATATAGTAAACGGGTAGGTACGGTTATTATCAGTCTTTCTCAAAGCACTTTTGCGTCTGAGGAAAGGTATGAGTATCGTTTGAATGCTCCCGAATGATTCCACAGGGAAATAGCTACGCCGAGGGTTGGACAGGGTCCCAGGGAACAATGAGACACAATTTAATACCGCATCCTTTCTCCTCCCGGTCATGTTCGGTTGCCGCATGGAGGTGTCCATTCTTGAAGGGGGCAGCTCCCGGCTTTGTTAAGACTGGACCTGGACCTCACCAGGTCGCGATGGCGATAGTCGCCGCCAGCCTTGTTACGCGATGATATCGTTGCTGCAGGCTCCACGTCTGACCCGAGTTATTTGGACCAGCAATGCCGGAAATGCGAGGATGCTTTGAAGGATCTTTCAGGGTGACTGGCCGCGGGACCCTTCCTACGTCCCTCCGACTCTCTATATATGTTCTCCTATCAAGACCTCCAGATATCAATCTCCTGCTACACAAGTTTTTCCCTTCTGTGTAGACTTTGGTAATATACAGGCTACTAGCTCTAAACTAAGCAACACAAAAGGCATCTATCCCTAGGGTTAGGGCGGCCGGAAGTAAGCAGTCTTGCCGCTTAAACAGTGAACCACCATGCTGCGAGCTTCCCGAGCACAATCCCCTCTTTCGACCGAACACGTGCGCAGGTGTCCAACATCTGCGTCAACTTTGAAGCATCCTTCCTCCGCCTTCCATGCACACAAGCATCCGCGAAGCTCTCCAAACCCCTTCGCTGTCCACGTATACCAAGCCTCCGTCCAGCAACTCTCCTCAAAAATCAAAGCCCTCTCAACCTCCATCAGCCGTCTGCCCTCCTGTCTTATCGTCGTTGTTCTCTCACCGTTCGCTCCCACCAGCGGGCACGCAACTGTTTGCTGCACCCTCGCGCTACCCGGCTTCTCTCGCGCCTCTTGGTATCGCTCTTTTGTGTATCGGAGCATTCGAAGCTTTATGGCGGCTCTTCAGAACAAGAATTCTACTCTCGTGTGACAGGTAATCTACAGCATGGCGGACACATCTGATGGTCAAGAGATGGAGTCGAGCAAAAGGCCCGCTTTTTACACTCCTGCGACCCCAGAGGTTTTGAAGGAAAGATTGGCGAGTTCTCAAGCGTCACGGGATCGAAGAGATGAGAGGGCAAAAGCCGCCAATGCTAAGGCTTGGAGAACGCTTCAAGAACGTTATGGGCGGGATGGTAAGTCGGCACCCTATATACAACCGTGTTATGCATCCTGTTCTAACTATATCCAGTCTCCAAGGATATCAACAATCGTCAATACGGAGAACACGAATTCAAGGAGCTGGAATACATCGACGAATGCCTGCAAGAGCTCATATCTGGCGTACCACGAACTATTGTGCCCAATCTGGACATCGCCGAGCTGCTGAAATTACCGAACTCCAAGGCGCGAGAAAACCCCCCGATCCCTAAGATATGCGCCGAGGGTTCCCAGATATGGGTAGATGTCAATGACCGACCCATCGTCATTCGGCTGGAAGGAATTACAGACCTGATGTACGCAGGTACAGGCCAAGAGCCGATGTCTCAGTACTTGATTCGACTCGAGGACAAGTTCGACATGGACTGTAGGGGCCTTAATTGTCCAAAGGATCCAAGCTATCGGCCTGACGCAATCGATATGGAGTCAAATTCCCTGACAGCGGATGTCGCAGCCAATCTGGAGAGTCTTAACTTTGAAGCCGGGCAAGCGGCATATTACAGAGCGCAAGGTCTGGCATACTGTACAAGCCATCTTGGAATCTGGCCAGCACAAGGCCACGAGCGAGATCCCCAGCAACTCCACGGTATATTCAACCACCATCTGACACTTGATACTCGCGGCGGACCAGGGGTAGCCAATAATCCGAAAAAAATCAGACAGAAAAAAGCCGCCCACGAATACATCTTGAAACGTACACCTCTCGACCAGATTGTCGGAGCAACAATGAAGGCGGCCGTCCCAAACCACTTTGCTGCTTGTCATCAGCACTTTGACAAGATTGCCAATGTTGTGCCTGGATTCAAGCGAACTTCTCCTCGGCAGTGGTTTCTTGTTGAAGCACTCATTCGGAACAAGACGGTGAAAAACCACAAAGACGCCGGTGATGTCAAAGACAGTTACACATCAATGGTTCCGACTGGAGACTGGGCAGGGGGGATATGGTTTTTCCGGGCTTAAATATCAGGTTCGAGACACATCCCGGAGATGTTATCATCGCGATGGCGGCCCTTGTGGAGCATTTGGTGACACCCATGATTGGACGGCGAGGATGCCATGTCGGATTCAATAAATCCGATCAGAGCATGATTGAAAGCTTCGAAACAGAGGAGGGCCTGGCGAAGCTTTGGGGGGACTACCATTCTAGCAGAAGTAAGGAACAGCGGAGATACCAGGAACAGCGGACCAGCGAGATCCTACTTCAGGAGAAATGGGGGATATTGCGATCCACCGACCCTATCGGAGATACGGCGGAGAGATTGCTAGAGGAGTCGAAGCTTTTTCACGTCCCACTTCCTGAAAATTGGAGAAAACTTCATTCCGGCCATATCGAAAAGACCAAGGTCATTGCAGCTTTGACAAAGCGTTTACAAGTTGCAATAAAGAGCCCCAGCGCCATTGAATCGATCACCGACCTGGAACGCCAGATCTCTATAGCTGAGAATACGCCAGTAGCCCTTTACTACGAGCTGAATACGACAGAGAGTGGAAGATTTGCAAAAGGTCACAATCCTTTCATGTCGGCTCAAAAAACTACCGCAGCTAAAAAAGCTGCTCCGGAAGGAATGTCGCGTGGCGAGACGCGAGAGTTAGAGGCAAAGGAGGACGTTTGGGAACAGCGGAAAAAGCCAAGAATAGGGTAATGGGGTGGTTAGTAGGGCGTTGGACTGTGACGGCCCTATCCCGGGCAAGAAGCTATCCATATAGAGTCAGCTCGGCAGGAGCTCTTGCTGTCTCGCTGAGATATCGTCAAACGTTTCTATTTCGTGTGACGGTAGTGGCGGCTACCGTGGGTAGGCAGGGACCCCCTTTACTTTAGGCAAACTGAGCCAGCTAGAGGTCGGGTGTTCGAGTCGCGGCAAGGTCGTGATATGATTATATGGACGAGTTTGAATCACCGGCTGAGCTTGGTTTTGATGACCGAATAAGTATTGTTGCTTTATTATATTATTATCGATTACCTTGTCGTTGAATGTTATGGTATCACATGTTTTCGAATCTTTGCTTTTTGGTTCTTATTCTCTAGCTATGCAAAAGCTTGGTCATAAAAGAGAACTTGATACGAAGCTAGCGCGCCTACGCAAGTCACTAAAGAATAAAGCCTTCGGTCTTGACCTACCTGTCAAATATACATTCACATATATCCCAGGTTTTCAGATTGTCTCGTAGTGGCGCTACTTACGCGGCCCGGGGCCCGGGCTTGGCTTCAGATCTAATAAGTCAAAATGATTGAGGTTATAATAATTATAAGTTACCATAAACTCCTTCGTTGCAAACCTAATGTGGGATTTATCTAGTCCTGTTTGCATGCTATAAGTCCAGTCTTAGGTTTTCTAATAGCCGAATTTAAACTTCTGGTGTGGCTACACGAAACTATATGTTTGCGTCACTCTGCATCACATGTACCTGGCGCATCATGCATGGCCTCTAGCTTCTCAGACGATGGAAACGTAGAACATGCAGTTTTTCAAGAATATATGAGTGTCTTGGAGCTGGCACCTAGAGATATCAGAACTACGATGACTGAAGTTGATTTAATTATGAGGAGTCCAGAGATGAATATAGTATATGTCGCTGGAATGGTCACCTAGGACTCCCACAGTACATCCCGAGCAAGTCTCCTTGAAATCTACAAGTACTGGGCATAGTCATGTGCCTGTATATTGAATAAAAAGCTCCAAACTTAATGCGGGGCAGTGGGGCAAGGCTGCAGCAGCCTTGTCCCCGCCAAGTGGGGCATTGAAAGCAACAACATTGACCACCTTCACCTCTTTTGACACTTAAGAACCACCCGGATCTGCTTTCACTTCTTCCAACATTCACTTCTTTCATATGGACTGCTTGTCGCCAAGGTCCTGGATCCTTCCTCACAATGATGGTAAGCTCTTCCGTCTCTAGATATCTGCAACAATCACTGACATGTCCCCAAGAGTGACACGGCCGGCAGCAAGGCGGCGTTCTACGACAGCCTAGATGCGCTGGAACGAGACTCCGACGATGAAGAACCAAACCCGTGCAAGGCATTTCTCCGAGAATCCAGAAGAAGTAGGCCGCAGGCCGCAGAGAGTCATGCGAATCGAAGCTCCGCAGCAGTTTCCAGCCCACCGAGGTCCTCGAATCCAGCCACAACACGGTCGAACGATACACATGCAGCAGCGATGACGCCAGTTCCAGCTCAGCTCCCTCGTGTCCAAAAACTCCAACTTCAGAGATTCAACTCGGCGCCAACTCCCGTTTCAAAAGACAAGATCCTTGTCGAAGGTACGCCGGACATGACAAGAATGTCAGATCTCAGAAAGGCGACGACCACGACTCCGTCTGCTGCTGAAACATCTGTGGTGAAGGAGACACCTCTAGCTCAAGCAGTGCTCAAGAAAGGCAGGGGCGCGCCACGACGAACAGCTTCAGACCCAAGCTCAATAATTGAGACCCCGAAGGTTGTCAAAGAGACGCCAGTGAGCAAGCTTGGAAAGCGGAAGCGGAAGGAAGAAGTCCTGAAGATGGTCCCCGAAGCTCGACGTATTTTCAAGGATCAAACCATCTATTGTATCCCCCCTGACAAAATCGCTTTGCCAAGACGAATCAGGATTACGAGAGCACAGGAGCACGGTGCGAACTGGACACAGGCTTTCAGTAATGAGGTTACACACATCATCGCAGACACCGGGATCCAATACCACGATGTCATCAAATACATCGGTCTTCCGAACATACCAAGTGGCATCAGCCTCGTAAATGAAAATTACACTATCGAATGCATCCAGGAGAGGGCACTCCTGAACCCCGATCAATACCGATTCAAAGTCAAAGGCCAGGAGGAGGTGGAGAAGAGGCGGAAGGAAGAGAGAGATCAAATGCTTGCGATCGTGAGCTCGTTCGAATCTGCAGAAGATGACACTCTGCATGTGAAGCCTGCACAAAGCAGATCTGGCAGGTGGGAGTATGAACCACCTGAGAGGAGTCCACAAAGGTCAGAGGAGGAGACGCCTCAAGGTGCACAACCAGTCGCCTCCGAGCAATCTTCCGTGATCTCATCCCCGGAAGGTTTGGTGGGTTCCAACTCCCCGACGCCGGCCCAAGGTGTAACAGCAGAGACAGGGATGAACTCGAACGAGCGACTTTCGAAGAGCCTCAAGAACAACGCTAGAGAACCCGATGATCTAGACAAGGCCATACAAGACGCACTGGCCGGGAAAGATATGCCGCCGGATTCCGAAGATGAAGATGACGAGCAGGAGGGGGGTCATCCTTCATCGAGAGACTACGATAATGAAGATTCCCAAGACGAGATCACTGAAGACGAACGCGATGCAGAGAAGCCTCTTCGAGCTCCGAGGAAGGGTGCGTTCAATCATAAGAACTTTTCATGTATGAAAGGAGGGACTGGAAAGGTCGATGGCTCGAATCCGAATGCGCAGACGATCAAGGTTCTACAAGAGATGAGCGACCACCACGCCACATTGCAAACACCATGGCGTGCACATGCCTATCGGAAAGCCATTACTACCCTCAAGCGGCAGGAAAGGAAGATTTGCACCGCAAAAGAGGCCATCAAGCTTCCAGGTATCAATGAAAAGATCGCGAAGAAAGTCGAGGAGATCGCGAAAAGTGGCCGCCTACGTCAACTCGAGATGACCAAAGATGATCCTCGGAACCAGACTCTGGCACTTTTCATGGGCGTGTATGGCGTAGGTCTGACCCAAGCGAACCTCTGGATCAACCAAAGCTTCTCCACACTCGAAGACTTGGAGAAGAAGGCTAAGCTGACTGACAACCAACGAATTGGGATCAAATACTATGACGATCTACAGACCCGCATGCCTCGGAATGAGGTTGCAGCGCTGGGAAAGATTGTCACAGATACATCACGAGATATCGATCCACAGGTTGAGATAATCATTGGGGGGAGCTACCGCCGAGGCTCTGCCAATTCAGGAGATATCGACTGCATCGTCACAAAGCCTGGCACCACATCCACGGATGAGCTTACATATTTTCTGCACAAGCTGACCGAGACTCTTCATGACACTGGCTTTCTCACAGTAGCTCTAGCCAAGCCCTCTGAGACGGGTAGCAAAAGTAAATGGCACGGCTGCTGTGTTCTTCCGAAAGACCATCCTCTATCAATAAAGCCCCGCAACCTCTGGCGCCGTATCGACTTCCTCGTTGTCCCGGAGAGTCAGATTGGCGCTGCTTTACTTTATTTCACGGGCAATGACATTTTCAACAGGAGCATTAGGCTGCTCGCTTCGTACAAGGGCATGAGGCTGAATCATAGAGGTCTTTACAAGAATGTGATGAGGGGCCCGGGGAGGGTGGAGATGACGGAGGGAGAATTGATTGAGGGCACGGGCAGATATGAAGAGAAGATTTTCGAGGCGTTGGGTGTTCCTTACAGACCTCCACACGAGAGGATTTGCTAGTGCTTGACCCAGACAAGCACTTTGTGGGATTTGTGGCTAGGATCGGTAGTCTGGTGTTGGATTCGGGCGTTGCTGGCGAACTATGGATTGCGGAGTTCAACTTTCAACGTGGATACCCCTGGGACTGGACATGGGCGTTACGGAACATGATGACAGCAAATGCATGGACTTTGAGCCGATGTTCTGAGAATATCGATAGTGACCCGTGTTGCCTATGGCCTAGTAGGAATGTCACTGCTGCTAAGTAATTCCAAATGGCCAGTAGTGATCTCGTAGTGCTAAACGAACTAACAAAAGGGGGAAGAAGAGAACAAGAAGGAACGGTTTAATGCACAAAAGCAGAAGAGATAACACACATGAACGTAAACGTCTACTACCAGTCGTAATCCTCCCGCTTACCCCTTTCACCCACCGAATCAGCTACCTACCCACCGCCCCCGCACTTCCACGTCAAAGCACCCCAATCTCCCTTCTAATCCTCAAAACCTCATGCTTCGTAACAAACATCCCTATTCCCTCGCCATAACCAACCCCCTCATCCCCACCACTACCCAACCTATCAACCAAGTCCCTCACCTTCGCACTTTCCCATTCACCCTCTGCATTCGTCCGAAAAACGCGTCTTATACCCGCTGCATGCATAAGTTCTATACAGCGATAGCACGGCCTACTCGCTCTTACCGTCTGCGTCGTCTTCTGTTCATCCACTTCAACCCTCGTTCTCAGCCTACTTGTCCCTGCATCCTTACAGCGCAGTTCGTCGTGTAAGGATCTCGGTGTTTGCTTTTGCTGGGAATGGGAAGGAGATGAACAAGAAGGATCCAGAGGGTTGAGCTCAGGACTGTTTTGCGTGACAACCGGAGAGGTCTTTGCTACTTTGGGAATTGGGGATGGGGCGGTTTCGCTGCCGGCGAAGCGGGCGACGTATAGGTCGGCGCCGAAGAGACGGGTGTCTTTGGTGCGGGCTGCGAGGGATGGTTTGGTGCTGTTGGGGGCTCGCTTGGGTAGCAGCGTGGGTTGAAAGCGTGGGGTGCTGGGGGGATGGTGACGGGGTGGTTTCTTTTGCTTCTGGGGGTTTGGTTAGCTGATTTTTTGTTCATTGGGAGGCTTAAGGGGCGACTGAGTGATTGAGATGAAAGGAAGAAGAAAACGGGTTGCTTACTTTTGCAGAAGTTCTTTCTTGCTTATTCGAGTAGCTGGACGACGACGGTTGAGAAGTCGTAGAATCGGTATCAGATGCGGATATCAATGTCTGAAGTTCAGATAGTGGTTCTAAATGAGACCTTGAATCATCACGAGACGGATTAGACGCAGATTGCTGCTGCAGCTGCGCCTGTTGTTGTCCAAGCTGGTGAGTGCCGTGATAGTAGTGATTCTTCTTCTGATTCTGATAGTGATGTTTCTCCCCGCTTTTCAACCCATACTGACACCCCCCATTCTTCGCCTTCGCCCCCTGAAACCCGCCACTCCTCCTCGTAGCTTGCCTTGTCCTTGTTGTCCTTGTTCTCGTAGCACCCTGTCTGGTCGAGATGCAGCCGCTTCAAATCCCCACTCTTGAACCTGCTGCTTGCCAGCTCCTGACTTGGCGGCGCCTGATTTGGCAGCAACGGCCTTCTCAGCCTCCCCGCAGATGTCGAGCACATACTGTTTGAGCACTCGCTGACGCTCTTTACTGTGCTGTTTAGAACGACCCGATGCCCTGGCCGCTGGTTTTTGCATCCACTTGGAAGCGCGCGCCGACGTCTGGGAACTCATCATGCCGCTGGACAGCGAGAGAGCACTTTGGATAGCCATCATTTCGGAATGCATGGACATGGCTCCTGCACCTCGATTCTCATTGCCATACATTTGTTCAAAGGCTGTGAACTTGTCATTGGGAGCATGATTGTCTGGCTTGGGCGCGGGCATTGGGGCCTCCTTGTGCTTGTCTTTGGCCAGACGACTCTTCAAGTCGAGGATAGCTGGGCTGGAAGACAGCAGGCCGGTCTTCAGGGCGCCGCCGTTGAAGCCGGGTCGATAGTCGTTGTGGCCGACGCCCAACACTTTACCTCCACGCATGATGATGCTGCCGTGACGGTAGTGGAGCGGCGACTTGTTGGCTTGCTCGAGGCAGAGCGACAGGTAGGAATCGGCGCGGAGACATCTTTCCTGGCTTGTTCAGGGTGTTGCGAGTTATGTCACGTGAACGGTGAGCCTTGGAGTTGGAAGTTTGTGGGAAGTTTTGCTGAGCGGAAATAGCGCGCTTGAGAGAGAAAATATCGTGGGATTGGCAGGCGGAGTCCGGAAACAGTTGAAGAGATCTGGGATCACGGGGTTTCAGAAGGTTGGACGAAGATGGAATCTGGGCAGAGAGTTCCTTCAAAATGATTCATTCGCTAAGATACACAACATTGGGCCGGCCCGACCCGCACTTCCAGTTGCCTTTTGATGTTATATTTGGGCGATGCGAATCAAAATTCGTTATCTTCCATCGATAACTCATCTCACTATTGCTGCCTGCCCAATATGATTTCAAATGTGAGGAGTCACGTGTACACTAAGAAACATCCTCACGTGACGCACCCAATGTTTCAACAACTTTGGTATGAAGCAGACCGCTTCAGCTTCCGTGCTCGTTTCGTTTCACATGTCAGACTCGCTTTGCATGAAATGGGTCAAACACTGCTTTGACTTTGATCTTCCTTCGGCCGTCGTCGGATACTTGTGCCCAGAGAAACCGACTGCTGCTGTCAGACCTGAGCACTTCGCTCAGTCTCACACACTTGTCGGGAACTCGTGTGGACTAAGTTTCTGGGTCTAGTTACAAGACGTTTTTGAGTCGTCAGCAATGTTTCTGCCTGCCGCGTCTTCTGGTCCTCGTGCAGACAATACGAGAATCACGTGGATACGCCTCTCATACAGAGGCTGTGTCGTGGGCAAGGGATTGGATGAAGTCTATCAGAAGGGTGAGTCACAAATAGAACCTCGGCGGTTGGACAAGAGTATTAGTCCGTGGGTACTTTGCTTCAGGAAGTTCAAGTGGGAGGAAGTCGTGTCAGGTCCTGGTAAGCTAGGTCTCCCAACGAAATTGTCAACATCCGTCTTGTTGGAGACCAGATGCACTCGTTCCATATTATCCCAGTCCCCAACGGTTACCATGGTCCATGACCATTGACCAGGTTCGATTTGCATCGTGAGTTTTGCCAGTCGGCCTTCCGCATCCGAAAGATCAAAATATCATGAGGCTACTCTCAGTCTGGTGCCCGGCGAGTACTAGATGTAAATACCGTTGTACGGAAACGAGGCACAGAGATCCGGCGGCAACCACAAACGTGCTTCCGTACCATAGTACATCATGTACGTGAAGGTCAGCTTACGAGCATCCGACTTGCCTTTTGGCGTTTGTTACACGCTGCACCGCGCCGCAACGTCTCACAGATCATCAATGCGGAAAGTCGGAGGCCTGGGCATGGCCGATGAGGCCATCTCGAAGCTCGTTGAAGGCAGACGCGGCCGTGACGAAAGCACGGAAAGCTGCTCACGAGCCTTCGAATTACAGCATGAGTGATGGCTCACGTGCGAGAGAATTCCAAAGATCTAACCCTCAAGCCAATATCAAGTCACTACTTTAGAGTCAGAAGGTGGCCGATCACTGACGTGGCTGTTTTTGTCTCAGGTCGAGGAGGTGCAGCTTCTCCGATACGGCGGTACCTGGGTTCTGGATCTTCAGATGTGTCAACAATTGCTAGAGCGCTTGCCGAGGAACCACGGCACCATGAGCCATCGAGAAGAATGACTGGGCTGTTCGGGATCCTTTTCTCACGAGCCGTGGGGGACGTGGGGTGTTCTGCTCGGCTGTCGTCACCTGGAGCGCCCATGTCTACGGCGTACAAAATGGAGCGGTGTCGAAACGGACATCTCGTGCCATGTTCGTGCAGATGGAGAGGGGACGACTATGTACTCGGCGCTGGATACCAAGCCGCGATGCAGTAGTGCTGGGTGTAGAGGGCATCGTGTTGGATGCTGCATGCTAAAAGGGCTGGGTCAGGTCCGCCGGCGGGTATCTGGAACGGACTTCAGCGGCCTTGGGAGACGCAAGCATGGCGACGACGGCAGAAAATGCAACATGAGCGAACTGCACACATGGTGGAACACCGACGTCAGGCCGCGGATCGTTCTCAGCTTGTGATTTGTGAAGAAAAGCCGTCCGGCTTCTCGAAGAGTGGTGCAGGACTGGTGCCATCCTTGATTTGCTAATAATCAACGTTACATTTTCGACTGGAACAGTCTGGAAGAACAGCCTAAGAGCTGGGAGTTGAGACAGGGGAGAAAGGATATCTTGCCGGTCGGCTGCAAGCACTTCGAGCCCGCATATTCCCAAAATCTTGAAGAAACATTGAAGCAAGAGTCGACAGAGGTTTTTGACGGCTTGGTCACCCTTCGATGCCGATGGTGGTCGGGAGTCAGAGTTTGAGCAGCCGCTACTATCTTTAGACCGACTCTAGACCAACACGGTCCACCAATAATCGTTGTTTGGTTCAATTTGAAGCCCGCGGCGACATCGTTTCCCAACTATGTCGGAAACACCAAAGAGAACCAAAAAGTCAACAGGAAGGGAGCACCCTGCTATATCCGGCAGATTGGTGATAATTTCCGTATATTAGTACTTACGAAGTGCAATGATTAACCCGAAACGACAGTTTTGTGAGGGCCGAGGGGCCAAGATCTTCAGGGTCTTCCTGGCTTGAGGATCAGCGAGTAATGGTAAAAGTCACGTGGATGGATTGAACTGTAAAAACGAGGTGACAGACGACATCACATCATCATCGTTTTCTTTCATCGTCTTCTTGTTGGCTCAAGCTGTCGAGCTCGATGTCACGGCGTTGCAGTACCCGCAAAAAGAAGTGGTGGGAAGCTGCGGTCTCACCAGTCACCAGTGACCAGTCAGTCGCCCTGCCATTCGTATCGAGATCTGTCTTCCTTTTCGGCCTGGAGGCGCGTGGTGTCATAAGCTCACGCTTTCCGGTGACTGGTTAGTGGTGGAGCTTGAGCTCCTGTTTTCCTTTCCCGGCAATGGCAGATGCTGTCATCCTCGAGGCCCGACTCCCGAGAGTGAATCGGCATCTGGGAGTGAGTTGGTATGTGGCTTGAGAAAGATGGCGACATGCAGCATCCGATTGGAGTAGACTCTGGATCGGTCCTGGGTCTCTGAAACGGACCCCAAAGAATCTTCACGAAGCCCTGATCTGGCTGTGGCAGCAGTGGTCTCGTGTAGCCAAGCTGCAGCTTGTATCATGGTGTGTATGCAAGCCTGATAATGCGTCTCTGCGAAGTTCGAGCACAAATCCTTTTCGCTTCAATTGGCTGCAGAACAGCCTTGCCGGCCTCCTTCTCCAGTCATGTGTCAACTCTAAGAGTCAAAATCCGGACACGGCGCCAGCGGCGGCCTTTTGTGGTTTCATTACAAGCTGTCCCCGAGTCCTTGGCAATCCTTCTACCGCCACTCCTCCAGTCAATGACAGACGATAATATTGCTGCAGCCGTGCCGACCGCTTGATGGCCACGAGGCTCAACGGCTAGCAGGGGATCCGGAGGTCTGGAACGTGGGGGAGAATTAATAGCAACGGCCGTGGCAGGAAAAGAGAGGCTGCAAAGAAGCAATTTGGGTCTCTGAGTGTCGGAGCGAGTGGCAATTCCAAATCTCGGCTGGACCTGTGCCTGGGCGTCTCGTTGAGGCGTGTCAAGCATCGCCACCTGCTGCTTTGCTCCAGTCCAGCGTCCCGCAGAGCCGATTTCGATAGTACGGCCTCAATTTGCATAAAATAATAGTGTTGGGGAGGGGGAGCTTGATGGAGAATGACTGTGGCCTTGGTTGCCTTGCCCTATGCATCAGATCGCAACCATCTCGCCCACAGCTTCTGCAGGTCCCGTGAAGCAGGAAAAGGCCAATTCGTCCTCGAGATCGAAACGAGAGTGTCATCTCGCAAGACCGGTGTGACTCCTGAAGAGCTGATGGGCCCGATCCCAACGGACAGACGGCAGAATTAAGGAAATAAAAGAAGAAGATGAATCATGAGGGTGGAAGAAGGACGCCTCTGGGCAAGCAACAGTGGTGTGGTCTGAGCACCGACTGATGAAAAGTTGTGTCAGAAAGAGAGGCCACCAAGCCGCCGTCGCCGGTCGGAGATGATTTCATTGATGAAACCTTGACTTCGAGGTGAGCGGTCAAAAGTTGGTGCATGTGTGATAATAATCTGGTGGCGGCGCGCGAGGCCGCTGATTGCCGGAAGTGGTACTCAAGTCGAGTGCAAATGAGCCAGGCGCTCTTTCGGCCTAGCGACTGCGAAAAAAAAGGAGCGGCTTTGTTGCTGAGTTCATCCATTTTTGAGCGCGTCTTGACTCGCCTGTGCACGCCTCCCCCCTGCCAGCGGCCAGTAGCCAGCCTTCCAGCGACACTCCCCTTGACTGCACGCAGGCTCTGCAGCGCCCTTCCGCCCATTTTTCGACAACTCCGACTGAGTCCATCCCATCTTTTGAGGCCACAGCTCGGAGTCGCTCCAGCACGCCTGGCCACTCAGCGCACGCATCCTCCTCCGACGGCGAAATCCACGGCTCCTCTCTACCCTGAAGCCGGCTAGCCTTGCAAACGCCTCCACTAAGGGACCCCCTAGCAGCCGCTCATCATCAATCAAGCCCGCATCTCCCTGCTACGCCGTTGCTGGTGCACTTACCCTACAGCGCCTGTGCTGTCTGCTGCGATAGCGTACTGCTCTCGGCTCCGTCTCGCCTCGTCCTCATCACCGCCCGAGCCCATTTCTTCCCTCTTCCTCTTCCCCGACCCCAGCGCCCAAACCACCTCACCACCAGGCCTCGCACTTTGGCCCTCGAAGATCCTTCTCTCCTCTCCTCCTCATTACATCTTCGCTACGCCACAAGTCACGGTCGCGGTGGAGCGAGCCTTGTGTCGGACACTGCCACTTTCCCAGAGCCACAACAAATATCCGACGTCTCTACAGCAAAGCGCCTCGACTCCGACCTCAGCGGCTGTCTCTTCTCGTCTTGACGCGCTTGACCTTTGCCCGACTACGCTATCGGTGCGACAAAACGCCTTGGAACCATCGAGCTACGACAAGTCGCAAAGTAGCCACGGGATTCGACCAGCAACCTCATTGTCGCTGCCCACGGGATTTCTCCTCATTTGACCTTCGAATTCCTAGTCAAATGTGGTTCTGACGCATTCCCGGCTTGCCAAATCATCTGCCCGAACCCGTCAACAAAAGAAATACACGTGGTGTCACTGACAAGCATCAAGCAATTCTCTGCCCTTCTTGCACTTTCAAAGCATTTCTTCGACATCAGATCGAACATCGCGTTCATCCTACATTCCCGAGATTTCACGGTTCCACGAACTCGTTCTAGACATCTCACGGCGAGCTTTTAACTAAGTCTTGCCCGGCACGCTCAACATCTCTACGAGCCCTCATCGACATCGCGCGTCCAACTATTGATCACACACATCGAACCGATCTCTAGCTTCCACAAACCGCGTCTCGAACATCCCACTCCTACCTGATTGAGAGATTCTACAAGCTACACTGCATGTCGACAACACAGTAGACTACCTGTCCTGCTTTGCTCTTCGCAGAGAGTTTGCGCTCGTCGTGAACCTCTCCGGGTCATCCAGAGGAACGAAAGGACCGGTAGCGATACCTCTTTACCCTCTCCCGATTCGACGGGCTGACGAGTACCGCAAGACAGGTAGAATCCATCATTTTCTCTTTCTTCGAGGTCGAATCAACCGAGTTCACTATGCCTTACTTCAACGGCCGCCAGCGAGGTCTCCCGACTCCCCCGGACGCCAATCTGTACTACCCATTTGCCAGTCAAGTGCAAAGAAAGGGTGCTTTCGAGTCTAATGATCATTACGGCCAGTACGCTGCACCAAATGCGCCCTCAATGGCCTACCATGCGCCTCCGATGCACTACAACATGCCGGCACTGGCACCTCCAGGACTTCCTATGCCAGCCCAATCCTTTGGCAACATCGCTGCTCCCATTCTCCCTCCGATCATTGATCGATCAGCAGGCAATGTCCCCCAGGCTCAGGCCAGCCATCGGGATCAACAGGAGCAGCCCGCCAAAGAGGAAAAGGCTGTCGGAGGGGTTGCCGCTGTCTTGGACTACGAGATGGACCAGATGACTGAGTATGTGGCGGAAATGGCTCAATCAATGTATGCACTCCTCTCTTCAAACATCTGCCTTGCAGATATTGACATACCTCGAAGTGTCTTGCCCGCGACCACAGTGTCTCCGTCGTTCCGGAAATTCGTCGCAGGCCTCCTTACCTCGACTCGGCTGCCGAGCACCACAATCCTGCTGGGATTGACATACCTGGCTCGCCGAATGAGTATGCTCAACGCACGTGGACCTCAGAAGATACACGAGAACCAGCTGTGGCGCATGTTGACCGTTGGCCTCCTCCTCGGAAGCAAGTTCTTGGACGACAACACCTTCCAGAACAGATCCTGGGCTGATGTCAGCGGCATCGCTGTGGTTGAGCTTAACACATTGGAACAGGACTGGCTGAGCGCCATGAACTGGGACTTGTACGTTGACCATGACAAGACTGAAGATTTCATGGCATGGCTGGCTTCATGGCCCAGCTGGCGAGACGAGAAGAACAGGAAGCGTAACGAAGTGCTAGAGCGTCTCGCTCCGATCAACACGAACGTTCAGCGACAGCGTCAGACCTACTCTCCCGCTGCCAATTATCCCGGCTACCCACAGTCGGCTTCTCACGATCGTCAGCAATCGGCCTACCTCACTCCTCAGTACGAGCAGTCAACCTGGTTGCCACCTGTCTCCGCTGTCGACCGATCACCACCTTCGTCAGGTCCGAATACGCCCGAGTACTACAATCTCCCGAGTGTGGGAATGCCCGTCAACGACTGGTACTCTTACAACGCGTACTATCGGTCTCGTCAGCAGTCTAACAACCTTCCATACGTGGCGCCTCAGCCTGCACCTTACCAGGCACCTTACCAACCGACCGTCCATCAGAGTTACCCCTCGCAGCACATTTGGGGCCATGGACATGCGTCTAGTTGCTACTGTCCTTCGTGTCAAACGACACGCCAGCCTGCACACTACTTCGCCTCCCAGGGATACGGACAGCAGGCCGTTGCTCATTAGATCCGATACGTCTGGATGGCCACCGCCTTGGTCACTTGTTTCGCGCCTACTGCGCTTTCACCAAAAGTTACTCTTTCACCGGATTTCACGAAGTCTTTTTCGAAGCGCGCATCTTGCACTACGGCGTCATATGGAGTTCATTCAAAAGCAGAAAGGGTTTTATGATAAATTGGAGGCGCATGATGATCTCGAGCTGCGTTGCACCTGTACGGTGGCCGCCTCGATCTTACGACATTTCACGCCTCTTGCGTTTCCATCAAGCGTCTAGACTTTACTTGTTTCTTTCTTCCCATTGTATTCACGGCAGGGGTCTCGGCATACCAGAAGGAGGTTTTTTGAAAGAAATGGGAGTTTGGGTGGTTTCGTCTGTTTTGCCTGCGCTAGAAATCCCCTTTCGATGCTGCCATCGTTCAGCATCCGCCCATGGATTGTTTCGCCATCACCAGTCTGGGCCTCGCACTACACTAGGGCATTGTAATTACACAGCGAGTTCTCGACGCGTTTCTTCCATTGCACCCCGCAAATCATGCGGATCATTCTTGTACCAACTTTGCAGATTCCGGCTTTGATACGTTTGCGTTTGTTTTTTCCGAGAATTTCGCGAGGGACTGGCCATGCACAAAAGGGGGATATTTCATGGGTTGTTGGTTGGAACGCGGCTGCTTTCTTTTGCATCTAATTCCTGCAAATACTGAAGTTTCCGGGGCCGGCGAGCACAAAACAACTCACAAAGGAAAAAGGCTTTGCTTCAAAAGAAAAAATCTGGGTGTTTCTGCTGGGTATTATCGAATGGATTTGCATGAGCGAGCATCTGGGGAAAGGGAGTGGAAAGATTATTATTTGTTGCCGTTCCCGAATCTGGGCCCGAATGCTGGCTGCGCTAAGACGATGACGATGCGAGAAGCCTTTTCGATTTCGAGGTACACCACTACCACTGCCCTTGAAGAAAAAAAAGTACATAGTCGAGGTTTTTACCTAGCTTGTTTCGGTCTGTTCTGCTTGTCTTGGAGATCCGTTCGTCTGTTTTCCTCCATCTGGATAACCGCATTTTGGTGGTGCCAATGGACTGGATAAGGGTGGATCGGGCTTCAGAACAGAGTGGGACAGCGAGTCAGACTAGATTAATAGAGAGCATCGTCCTCGAAGCTTTGTGCATTGCAGAAGTTGATTTTATGATGGTTTACGGGTTCATGGTTCTCTCAAAAGCGGTGAAGCCATCATGATGCTTGATACTTGTATCCAGATGGTCCACGCCTTCCTTAGCTGTCCTACAGACCAACTTCCCAGGTATGCCCTTCCCTTCTTCCACCGTCCCCACAAGTTATTCTCAAGCAGTACCTTTTAGATTTTCATCACCCTGTGTTCAGAAGGAGCAATCTATCGAAACCTTGTCATCTCCCAACAGTCTTTATGTCCCATCCGTTGCTTCTCCGACTCGCTCCAACATCATCTTGAGAACCATATCCCCCCATGAACTCGCAAGCTTCCTCTTTGACCATGCATCCCTTCTACACATGATCATCTTCATACACATGATTACTTCGCATCTTCTCAAAACACACAGAAGACCTCCTCATCCGATCCCCAATGGCGAAGTTCAACGATCTCCCCCGCGAGCTCCGCGACAACATCTGGCACTTCCTCCTCCCTAGCTCAAGCTCAAGACGAATTGTGGAGCTAGGTCTCAATCCCTACATCGCCACCAAGCCTCCTTCCGAGTGGCCAACAACGCCTGTACCTTTAATCGTTGTCAAAACACCGCTGCCCGTAGTCTTTCACATCAACCAGGAATCCCGCTCCGAGGCTCTGAGAGTCACAGCTTTGCAGCGGCTACGGTTTGGCGGCGTGACCAAGGATACTGATGTCTACGAGCGGAAGGCTTTTGACTGTCTCGCAAAGCAGTTCTTGTCGATTGAGGGACTGGAATGCAAGGATGACTGGCCGCCCATCGGAATCCCGTACAGTGTTGAGCAGAAACGAACGAGCAGGACGGGAACTACGTGGACCTATTTCAACTTCGACATGGACACGCTTTATCTCAACGCGAGCTTTTTCTTTCCCTTGGGGATAACGCAAAACGTGGATAAGAGGATGATGGCATCGCATGACCTCCTCATTCCCCTGATCCTGCAGGAGCTTCACCGCTGGCAGATTGGAACAGTTAAGCACGTCATTCTCGATACTGAAGTAGAGGGGCTCTATGGAAGAGCAAAAGTGGCGTTTCATCCGGGCCTTAGCAAGACCTCTGGCATGCTCAAGTGGTATACTGCTGCAGTCGACTCTCGCAATCGCCACGAATTGACCCACTGGAGAAACGAGCCCGGTTGGGTGCCCGATGCAAAAATTGCGTTCCTTTGCTCGCCGCCGCCCGGTTTACCGTCATCCGACCATTTCTGTGGTCCTTCGGAAGTCAATGTAGATTTTGAGCTGGATGGAGACATTGGGTCCGGACCGCTCTTCATCACCCTTGAGTGGCAGCAGCTGCTGACAGTAAGGCATAAAGGTAACCTCCTCCAACGGTAGAACTGTGTCCGTCCAGCAAATCTGACGAATGAAGGGCGCGGGTATTCGACCCTTACCTCTCGGGAGGAATTGCGGTCTCTGGCCATGTACCTGTCACTCGAAATGCCGATGCAGCAGCGAATACGCGAGTGGCTGCGGTCGAGACAGAATGATTTCACCCATGAGTTTTGGTTCCATCCCTGGCAGCATTCTGTTACGGCCCTCAACACACAATAGAGCTGTTAGCGCAGCGTTAGCGCGCCTGGCCCTTGAGACTTCGGCTGCGTCTCAAGATATATTGTTGGACATCACCACCATCCGGCCGCCTGGCTGCTTGAGGCAGCCACACGCAGCTGCGAATAGCATCATACATGTAAGGGACTGGAGCTTCACCGAGCTCCAACCTCAAACATTAGCAATAAGAACCATTCGGACCCCAATGAGCTCTAGCATTCACCCCTGAATGAAACCAAAATTTATACCTCTGTATTATCCACTGATCCAGTCTACCATGAGTTAGTGCAAATTGCCATGCTTTCGGATCTGCCTATTCGACCCAAATTCCCACCTTTGATCCTCGCAACAGCAAAGATACCAGTCAAGAAGACTCATCGAAGACTCAGATCATAATCATCAGATCATCTCGCCAGCTTTACTTGGCAGTTTTACCCATGTTTATTACAGTGGGAGGAAAAAAGTCGGAATACGGCCTACAGTCTCTGAATGATTGCGAAAATTCCAATTAACCAGAAATATTCCCAGTGACTAGAAATATGCCCGGTGCTTTGATTTTGAAATATTCCAAGTAATTTTGAACATTATTTTGAACATTCTAAGTTATTGGGAATATTTCGGTTATTTGGAATATTCACAATTATTCGAAAATGTTAAACTTAAACCATATTCAGACATTTTCCCTCCCACTGTATTTGATTACCCATCACAAATCACAACTACAAACTCTTTACTGTCGGCTCCAGCTATTGGCTTAGTCTACTATTGAACCCCCAAATGAAAACATGTCGTCCATATAAATAGAGAATGGTTTATGAGCCTATATGTTCCATCATTCCTCATTGTCTAAATACAGCAGCAACCCATGTGTCTTGATTTATGAGTGAGGTATCCGGAATACTGAAGCTACCACAACGAATACACAGCGAGAGCGGGTATGATAAGCGCACAAAAGTCCGATAAATTTGAGATCGAAACCCATCTGGTCATCAACGTAGTGTAAGCAGGCGTCTTGGGAGGCTCACAGACAGCGGACCATCAAGTCAATCTTCGCCTACAAGACCCAAGGCGATTTCCTACATCAGTTCCCTTACTCCTCGTCCCGCGCTTTCTTCGCTGATATCTGGATGTCAGAGTTTACATCGAACCGATTATTCTAGCAAGGGGCTATGACATACCTCTTTTTTACGCGATGCTTGCAAGACCGAGCTTTCAGATTTCTGTGCTCAATTGCTCCCAAGCTTCGGTCTTCGGGAGCGTGATTCAGAGGGAAATACAGAATAAGTCAATTGGTCAGAGATGGGTCACAATAAAAGCCTGAGCACCAACTCCGCTGTGGTGGTGACAACTAGATAATTGGGAACACCTAGAAATGAGAGATGCATGGTAGGAAGAGCAAACCCAGCGACCGAGAAACAAAAGCACAATCAACTGCACAACTGGAAAGGCGGGGAGTTGAGAGATATGGTAATGCTGCAGAGTAATAACTGGAAGACATTCAAGACAAATCTGTCCGGTCAATGGGAGAGTCGCCCGGTTGACAGAGAATAGTGGTACGCTTAATCATAAGGTACCCCCAGCCATCTCCAAAGAAAATGGTGCGATGCCTTAAGTTTACAACTACAAGATCTTGGGAGTCATATCTTAGCCATCCAACCTGGAAACCTGAACACTTGTTCCCTCATTACCACCGCTACCTAGACGTTGTTCACTTCATCATTGTATTCATCCTCCTGAATCGCCTCCCCGCAACCAATTCTCTCGCAACCAGCTCCCCGCACCCGTTCCCCTCTCAACTTCCCCTCAATTTTGACCACGCCGCGTCTCTGGAGCCCCAAACTCATCTGTCTCTGGGTCCTATTCAGCGCATCTTCATAATTTGCACAGTGCCCGAGGCACGTACCGAACCACCTCAACCCCGGCTCGGCAGAAGTCCGAAGACGTTCGCAAGGATCGCGAGACATTCGGGCGCAACTGGCGTCAAGTTGGAGTTTGGTTTCATGATTTCGAGACTTTTCCTACCCAGGGTACCGACAGAGGCAACATGTCTTCAGCAATGGCACCCCCAAAACCACAGGCATGCGAGAGGTCCAGAAGAGACAGTATGTCTCCGACAAGGACAATCCCCGTATCTCCAGAATCCGAAGGAGCCACAACCATGCATCACTTCTCCCGTATCCCGCCAACAGTCCGTTTCCAAATCTGGCGGTGTGCGCTGAAAGACCACACGCCCTGGATCGTCGAGCTAGGCACCGATCCTCTTACATGGAAGAAGACCACGAAGCAAAAGAACAACGACGGTCGTGTCAAATTGATCTGCCTAACACGCTTACCCGAAGTATTATTAGTCTGCCGCGAAAGTCGCCAAGAAGCATTGTGGTTGATCGAGCGAAACAATTGGAAAATCAACCTGGGAGAGGGCACTTGGACGTATCTTAATCCATCAAGCAACGGGCTATATCTGAACCCGACTTGCTTCGGACGGAAAACATCTCGGTGGCCTCGTTCGTTCGACTCGGAGCTGAATCCGCAGATCCTTGAGTTGGTGGTGTCGGGGGCCCGTATAGAGGCGATGGTCATCATTGATTCTGCTAGTGTACTTACTCAGCGCAGGTATAGATACACTGTTCCCACGCAAGCAGGCCAACCAGCCATTTCGGACTCGGCCAGCAAGGGGTTCGAACGCCTAGCGAGACAGACGAAGAGTCTCATCATACTACCTCCACCTTTTGGTTTAATTGATGAGATCGACAAATCCGGCCGACCAGGCCGTGACATTGTCTGCTCGATACTCGAGGATGCACTGGATCCGAATGTACACAAATATCGCCAAACTGGAGGCAGTAAGTCATCGAATGCAATAATAAAACCGGATGACTAATATCGATTAGCACTAGATTTCGCCCTTGTGGAGTGGGATGAAGCGAACAAGCGGAAATTGATGAATGCTGCGATCTCTTCCCATAACCTAGATTGGAAGAAGGCAATGGCTTATAAGATCTATCGATCTTGTCGTCCCGGTCTTCGGGGGAATGGTTGGACAGCTCAGGCAATCGCGGCACAGGACAGGCTCATGGGCCGGGTGCTCCTGAAAGGACCGTGAAAGAGTAGGGTCTGTCGGCTTGTGTTGGGCGTCCTGAAGACAGGACATGATGGGATCTGGTGATTGGGTTCCTCAATTCTGGGCTTGGATGACAGTTTAGTTAGCATACTCATCTAGTGCATGCAAAACTCTAAGGCGTACCTTGCTTGCTTGCTCTACCATGTTCTTCCCGGGTAGCTGCTCAGAATGGATTTCGCAAATCATTGACGAGAGTTTGCGGAACAAACAAGCCTGTACTTGTAATGCCTGCCTGCAAGAAAGCTTGACTGAAGAATACCAGGGAACGTAGCATGCAATTCTATTTTTCGCATGATACATACCACCGCTCTCGCTCATAGCTCCATATCATTCATCATCCGCCGCCAATCCCCTCCCCAATGTCTCTCTCGCATCATACAACCCTCCCCGTGTTATAGTGTACACTTAATGGTGCTTCTCATCCTCCTCCGGCTCTTCCTCAAACCAATCCTGCTCCACAGGCGTCGCCTCACCAGCAGGAGCCTGTCCCTCGACCTCAACAGCCTGGTCCTCATAAGCCTTCAATTGGCTGGCAATGTCCGCTTCCTCGGGGCTCTTGGGGGGAGGTGGGGGAGTGAATTTCTGGACGATGCCTTCGCTGTCGTTGGCCTTGATTGGGGGTGGCTTGTAGCTGCGCAGTTCCTTGAGGTAGAGCTCCTGGACAAGGTCCGCTGTGGACATCGTTAGCCAAGTTCGGGTTTGGGAGATTGATGTCGCAGCAAGGGGCGGAGGGAGGGCTGTTTCGCCAAGGGCAGTTGTTACCTCGACGGATGGCAGTTGGTGCCATCATGATTGACCTCTTGGAGACTTGGGCAGTGGCGACGCGAGCCATTGCGGAGCGCTGGACAGATCGGAATACACAATCAGCACATAATCACCCCAGGTTCAATCCGTTCTGCCGCGCCCTTGGGCAGACAGGATTTTGGAGGCACAGAAATGTCTGGCGCAACATACCGAGGCTCGCAAAGAGGAAGTAAGCATCGTCATGGCGATTGAGATGCGATGGGTTGTGCAGAGGGTGGAATGGGAGCTGCGTAGGGTCGTGATCGTGAGCTTCGACGTTCAAGATTCGAGAACGAAGCTCCATCGCTCGGCAACTGCAGTCACGGGATCTCGGATTCGCTTTGCCTTGGCGCTTCGACCACTTTCCAGCGCCGAAAATCATTTTCGGTCTTCTTCGATTATATGCGTGGATATTACAAGAGACAAACTAATTTTTGGTACAGCTTCAATTGAAAGCATTTCTGCATCACGCATGTACGATTACGCTGCGAATGGTGGGAGTAACCGTCAATTCTCGTTCCCATCTTGCGACAAAGCATGCTGATGATACTCCGAGAAGCAATGAGAGAGGTAACTATCAAATGAAGTTTCCCAACACCCCCGAAACCTCCAAGATAACTCCTGGCTGTGAGATTACTGAAGACTAATTGCTGCGAGCTGGGTTGACTGCGAGCTGGGACTACAACTGCGACGACTCCGCCCCGCCAGCCTTCTCCTCCTCCCTCAGGCGGTTCCTCACATTGGTCGTCACCTTTCCCAGGAGGTTCAAACCCCAAGACGCCCTATTCGCCTCCGCAGAATCTTCCTTGAAACCGACTCCCCAGATCCTGTCTGCCGGACTTGCTTCGACGAGCTCCTTGTTATTCGTGCCGAGCAGCTTTTCCTTCAGGTCCTCGCCTTTCAGCAGGGAATACTTGAACTTGAAGTAGACTGCCTCCTCGACAATCCGTTCGCGGTTCGCTTCCCACTTTTCCTGGGTGAAGCCTTTGACTGAACGACCCAGCGTCTGAACTTTGCGCTGCCTTTTCTCCTCCATGATCATGTCGGCGATCTCTTGGTCTTCGAAAAGGAGGGCTTTGTGATGCATCATGTACCTATGCTGCGGTCAGCCACGTCATTTCTCGCTGAATGCTGACTTCAGTTGAGGAAGCTCAAGATAGCATTGTACTTGTCTGCCAAAGACTGGTAGAATCTCTTCGGGTGGAACTGAGGTATGACTTACTGCTCTGCATTCTGGTAGACAGTCTTGCCGTCGCCGGTATGGTACGGGCTCTCGTACCAGTTGGAGAGCCAGCCACGAGTGGGGTGGAACTCTCTCCAGAAGTAGATGGTGCCGGTTCTGCCCATGATGGTCGACGTCCGTGAAGATGTTTGTGGTACTGTTTTCTGATGTTTCAAAAGAGGGGCCTCGCTCTGGAATTCGAAGATTCGGGCGAACGGGAAGATGTGAAGGAAAGAGGCCACCACGTCAAGACTGAGGAGAGGGAAAGACAGAGCGAGATCGAAAGATGGGAAGGGCCTATTTTATAATCTCGAGATATTCTTCTGCCAAATATCGCAGCCAGAAAGGTCAAGTCTGATGCCGCATATTGATAGGACAGCCAGATTTATTCGTAGGTCGAAGGCGGCGCCGTAGACAAGAATTTGTGGTTGCTCGATTGAGTCACCGGCGAGCTCATTGCGGCTTAGCTTAAGGTTTTTCTGACGTTCAGAAGACTAAAACAGCACGCTCGGGAGCATGGCAGCGGCCTTGTAGTCAACGTGTTTAAAGAGTATGTATTTAGAGTACCAAGCGGGTCGAAGTACAAAATAGTCCGAACAGGGGTGGTGAAGATCCGGGGTCTGATGCAGACACGAGCTTATCGGGCCTCGGCTTGTGCGGTTATTCCCCAGTCTCGGCTTCAAGCTTTGAGGAGAGCTTCGGACTGCTTTCTGCGAAGCTAAACCTCAACCTCCGCACTGTCTGCCAGATCTTTTTAACAGTCCTGATCAATCCTAAATCTACTAATCGCGTATCTGCAATCGAATACTCCGAACAACCATCCAAAATGAGCGGTCCAGGAGTTGGTTACGAATACCCTGCTCAGGAGGTCTCTTGGTTGAAGAGAGATGTTCTGCTCTTCGCTGCCAGCATTGGATGCACCGAAGATGAACTCCACTTCCTCTATGTATGCTTCCCGTTGCTGTCACATCAATTCTAAGAGGCTCTTCGACTTACTAGTTCCTAGGAACTCCATCCCAAGTTCGCCGTGTTCCCAACCTACCCCATCATCCTCCGTAAGCAACCCCGCTCTCTGTCAATATCACATCTCGACTTCAAATTGCAGTACCACTATAAGATAAAACATCTTAAACTAACAAATATCTGCGTTTAGCATTCAAGCACACCAGCCAAGAAGTAATCGATTTCTACGCCGCCCAGAAATCCAACCCCATCCCCGGCGTCCCCAAATTCGACTCCACCCGCGTCGTCGACGGCCAGCGCAAGCTGACCTTCCTCAAAGCCCTCCCCCCCACCTCCTCTGGCAAGAAATTCGAGCTCCGCTCCAAAGTCCTCGGCGTCTACGACAAAGGCAAAGCCGGCTCCGTCGTCGAAACCCAACAAGATCTCGTCGAAGCCAGCTCCGGCGAAGTCTACGCTCGCGCTGTGGGAAGTGCTTTCTTCGTCGGACAGGGCAACTGGGGCGGTCCCAAGGGTCCTGCGACCGAGAGCTTCCCGCCCCCGGAGGGGAAGAAGCCGGATGTCGTTACGGAACATCAGTTGACTAAGGAGTCGGCGTTGCTGTATCGGTTGAATGGTGACTACAACCCGCTGCATGCGACGCCTGAGCCGGGTCAGAAGATGGGTTTTGGGGGGGCTATTATGCATGGTTTGAGCACGTGGAACTTTGCCTGTCATGGCTTGCTTAAGGAACTGGGTGGCAGTGACCCTGCGAATCTGAAAGAGTTCCAGGCTCGCTTTGCTAGCCCGGTCAAGCCGGGTGACAAGCTTGTTACTATGATCTGGAGGACTGGGGATATCAAGGATGGCTGGGAGGATGTGAGGTTTGTGACGAAGGTGGATGGAGGGAAGGTGTGCTTGAGCAATGGAAAGGCATTGGTTCAAGTTGTAGGTGGTGCTAAGAGTAAGTTGTAGATGGAGTGATAAATTGTTAGGAGAGGGACATAGACGTAAAAGAGGAGCCTGGAGGACAAATGGCTATATATCAAGTTACCGAATGTTCAATCAATATTATTCCAGCTAGAGCCGAATGACCTGGATATTAGGACCACCTGTCCTTCCCACCCTTTCCCGTGAACATGAAGAAAATACTGTAGTTGCTGATGCCCTTTATCCTGAGAAGGGATAGGATACCTAGGCGGTTTCACAACCTAATGGTAAGGCGCGTCTCTCATCCCTCACATCCCATACATATAAACCGTACAAACTTAACCACCACCCAACGTCCTGTAACAGTTGCTAGCGCAGCGTCACCTACCTATTTCGATCTTGCCCCCGATATAATAAACAATATTAAAACCCGAATACTAATAATCGAAAAATGCTCTCTGGATATCCAAAGCAACTATAAAAAATCCAAGCCAAAAGTCACCCAAATATTGTATGAAGGATCCTTTCTAACTGGAAAGCAAGAATCCAGCTTTAACTGCCGCTTCGCGCTGCCAGCGGCTTGCCCGCTGACGAGCGAAGCTCGTAAGTACTAGCTCGATCACTAGTCCAAAGGTAGCATGAAGCTAACGGGGAAAAATAGAAGAAAAAAAACAGTGCTTTCCGGTGGCAAAGACTGCGGGATTGAGCCCGTTTCGGTCATTTTTCGCTCCCCTGTGGTTGTGTCAACTGTCAAGGGATTGACCCCTGACCGAAGTCCAACATTTGGGGCTTGGAGAAGGGAGAATAGTGAGCGCAGCTTGTGAGCAGCCAGCAGCTTCTGGGCTTTGTGTCTCACATATATCGTTCTCTGAGTGTTGAAATCGAATAAGAGGCTGAGGATTCCCAAATTCAAAATCAATAAAGAAAACAATAACGAAATAACTCCGACCTCTCATCGTTATTAACGACGCTACTCCAGGCAAGGACATAGCGCATCATTCTGTAACATTTGCAGAATTTTGCCAATATGTTGTTACATGTAGGAAAGAGATCCGCACTACCTATTTGAAAAATAGTAAGCGGAGCAAAAAATAGTCGATCGTGACGTGACTCGAACACGCAATCTTTGCCACCGGAAAGCAACGCCTTGCCATTAGGCCACACGACCCATATGTTATTTGATGATAACAATCCGGACATGGATATCGTACAAAACCTGTTTTGGAAAGGGCTACAACGAAAAGCTCGCTTCGCCAAGGTTAAATGTGTTTAATGAGCGTGTCGGCACAGCCCCCACAAGTGCCGCATGTTGTGTTGCAAGATGAAGGAGAAGTACGATGGAAGTCGTCCATTTAGAGCTTGTGTATATGGTTGCAGGGAGTCTGAGTGTGTAGACCAAGATAAGGATCTCAAGGGCAAAGGTCGAGACCCCGCCCTAGGCTGCTGGCGGGGATAAAGGAGGCAAGGGAGAGAAATACCGCGATATCCTGGAGGAGCTTACGGGTGTCCCCTTCACTTTCTAAGGAAGTGGAGCAATTGCCCTGCGATTTTTCATGTATCTTACATGTATGTACTTTTCCTTCGTCTTTCTTGGGGTGTCTAATTGGGGTGTTCATTGGATTGGGAAATTGAAATGTATTTTTCATATTTGGGTAATGCAGCTAGTTTTGCGTACTTACAATAATGTCAAAAGAATTGACTCGATTTACGCCCAATGTCCAAATAAAAATGTGCGCGTACCTGTATCAGATTTGGCTCCCTAGAATAGCTATCAGATACTGAAGTTCGCAAATTCGGACTCGGGCAGGCTAAATATCCCGTACAATAAAGTTGTTGCGACCGAAGTAGGATTGCCTTGATGAGAGAAGAGCTCGAAAACAGTCAACTAAGCAGATACCGTAATAATACCTGGCCACTTGTGCTTAATTTAAATGATCGTCGAAACTATCGAAGCCATTAGCTTTCAGATACGCCTCGAACTCCTCATCCTCCTTCGGTAAATCCAGGCTCCGACCATCCGGCAAGAAATAGTAAATCGCACAACCAACGATACCAATACCCCCAGCAACATAAAAAGTCGAAGCAGGTCCAGCAGCACTGCGAATCGGCGTAAAAACCTGAGTACCAATAGCAGCACCAGCCTTGCCGAAGCCAGCAGCAACTCCATAACCCATCCCTCTCACGGCAGTCGGGAAAGACTCGACCGAAATCAAACCGATGGTGGCACCGGGACCCATATGACCGAAAGCCTGCAACAGACCATATAGGACGACGAAAGCACCAATGGAGTTCTCGGTGAGCTTGTCGTAGCAGCCTCCGGTGATGAAGCCTAGGAGGACGTAGCCGGAAAAGAAGCCGATGATGCCGGTCCATTTGCGGCCGATTTTATTGACGAGATAGGCGCCGAGGAGGACTCCGGGAACGGGCATGAGGGCTAGGTATAGTTGCCAAAGAGCCACGGTCTGGACGTTGCTGTCTGGAACGAGGGAGTTGATGATTGTCGAGGACATGATGGAATTGGGACTGGGATTGTCAGCGTGCATCACTGAGGAATTTGAAGAATTTCAAAGGCACGGGAACTTACAAGTTGACAAAATCATAAAGAAAGAAAGCACTGCTGGTACCAAGCATCCTTAGCCAGTAACGACGAACGATTAGCAGCCAAGGTACCCCCCTCTCCCTGAAGTTACTGCGCTCAAACAGTTTCCCATCTTGCATCTTCCATCTGATCAAAACCACAATTATGGGCAAGAAAATGGAGATGGAATACATGGCATGATAGGCCACCGTCAAGTCATTTGCCGATGCCAACAAGGCCATCAAGTAAACAAAAGTGCAGACCGGCCCCCCACAAGTAGCCATGAGCGTCGAGATCAACACCTGAATCGGCCCTCTCTGACCATCAAAGTGCTCGTTAGAGCCTTCCAAAGCAGCCGCAGCAGAAGTAGGATATTCACCTCCCACTCCTACACCAGCCACTCCACGAGCAATGGTGAGATACCATAGCATGCTGTTGGTGCCATAAGGAAGCACCTGGTAAGCGAGTGTGGCCATCAAACTCCCGATGACTACGAGACCAGATGTGAAGAGCATTCCGCCTTTGCGTGAGAAGCGATCCGACCAGTAGCCCAGCGCGAGGATCCCAATCACCGACCCGACTAGAAGCGAGTTCGAGATTCGTGTCTGTATTGTCGATGTGTACACTGCAGAGCCTAGTTGATGCTTGAAGATCACGTTCGTACTCGATGCCAGGTTCTGTTGATACCCGTCCGAGAAATTGGCAAGAGCCTGATCAACGTTAGAGATAAAACTTGAGGGTTGAAGGTTTTTGATGATACTGAGAGATCGTGCCTTACACTGCCGCAGATAGTCCATATTGAGCCCGCCTTTCTCGAGGCGGACAGCTGCTTCGAGTCCTCCAGATCGACAACGGCCACATTGGGAGAAGTTTCTTTCTTGGCTTCATGAGACTCTGCCGCGCCAGACTCGCGATGGCCTAATGTAGAAGCCATAGTTTTAGATATGTTACATGCATCCGTAAGTAGGAAGTAGGCTACCGTTTCGCCTTTTGAAGACCTTCATGACTCCATGTCTTGTAATAGGCGAAGCCCGAACCTCGATTTTTCCCTGCCGATTGGGGGCGGGGAAGTGGGTCTCTAGATTTATCAGTACCCCAGATTACCTTATCTCAAGACCTCTTTGCGCCCACTATCTCCTCGGATAGCTTAGTGGTAATTCGGTAATTCTATCGTCTCGTGAAATTCGTAACTGAATAATCAATACTTCAATAATGGTATAGATTTACAAGTTGTGGTTGTGAAATCCCATGGACTGAAATGTGGCAAACGACAGAAATCTGAGGAGTGATCTAGGAATCTATTAGCAATCCTTGTAACCCTGGTTCCAAAAGCATCACTTCCGCACCAGCTACTTCGCCTTCGACTAATCACGGGGTATATGTCCCGTCAGGCCTGTTCCTACCTTCCGTGTCTACCCAACGACCTGCCACATCTCTTTCCAAGCTCTCTCCCAACTCAATCGTGAATCGCGAACGCCCCTGTTCCCTTTTGGGTCTGCCGAATGACGGCAGGAGCTTGAAAGGACCACTACCCTCAGAGATCCATATAACCGATATCCCAATGAACGAATTCCCTTGACTCGTCGTTGATGGCTTTGGACTGAAACAGTAGTTTGGTGCGAAAAGGGTTCGAATGAGGGCGAACTAAGGCGTAAGGCTGTCGAGTCAGAGTGCTCTCTTGGTCACGCCCATGAAGGCCGCAAAGAGTGAGATGGATTTGCCAATTGGAGGCCTCCTAAATGAGGTTTTCAGCGGAGATTCGGCTGAACAGTTTTCACAGCGCCGAAAGGGGCTTTTGCGTCGTCCTATTGAACAGTCTTTCGCCATGTTAGCATATCACATTCTCAGTCACCCAGAAGTCTAGGCCGTCTTTCATTTGCCGGCGAGATGACTACGTTGCCACGAAACTGACTGCGACTCAAACACCCACCGTCGATGCTCTCTGTAGGTATGATTCATCAACTTACATCAAAGCCAAGGATCAAAGTAATCAAACGACGCCACATTCGCCATCACCACGATCAACAGTCACTTTGGATGTATGCCGGCCATCGTTGACTTGAACTTGGTTGTTGTGCTTCGGATTGTCCTCAACTCGGAATACCCAACGGTGGCTGGGACAACATTACTAGAGATGGGTTTGCGCGGTGATGAGTGAGATCGGTCCCGTCTCCGTTCGAGCAAGTAGTCTTTGCGACCTCTTAATTGTTGGACAAGAGGGACAAGCATAGGAATACAGGCGCAAATAATGACGACGCTAACTTCGACGCTGCAAATTATTAGAGAAGGAGCTATGGTACGGTGGGCATGACCACTCACCTGACCCAAATTGCAAGCTCTGGTTGGTCATCTGTACTACATCAGCTCAAATCATTCGATCTGCTCGAGGGCTGACTTACAGAGGAAGTTGTTATTATCTGTGACAGTGTCGAGGGTAAGCTTCTGCGTTCGGACTATGGCGCAGCAAAATGCCCTAAATCGTCAGCAATATGTCGAGGAAAACATAACCCGTGATTTTGCTCACACTATTCCGAAACCCAGAAGCACACATATGGCGAACTTCTTCCGTAAAGGTACCTGTAAGTTATAAACCATTTTGATGGGATACAGTGCTAGTGCTAGATCTACAAGCGCTGAAAATGCTGGTTAGTGTTGAATCATTAGCGTTTCTCGTAGATGTATCATAGGGTCTATGTATTGGCTTATTTACCTCCAACAAAGTAAGAGTAATCCGCATAGATATCCGCATTCCAGCAATTATGTGGAATTGTGAAATCCCAATTCGCAGCCGGGGGATCACATTGTACGAACAAGAGGGTGACCAGCACAATTCCAAGTCCAACCAGAAAACACACAAGTGCCCAAAGGACATAGACCTCTTGTCTGCGTTGTGTATGCCCGACGATCCGAGTCAACAAGGCAGCAACAGCAAGCTTGGGTAAGGCGATTGCCATGATACCGAAAGGATAGTTGATAAAGCCCCATTTGACGGCCAGGATCACATTACTTGGACTCACGCAGTCCGTGTGTCGTCCGAATCCGTATTTTGTGGCCATTCCCAGAGCAGCGCAACTAACGATTTGAATCATCTGCTATCGGTTAGTTTGGGAGCATAATTGCTGTGGGTAGTACCTAACCACTTACCAAGGAAAAGAGGAGAACGCCATCATCCCAGCCGAGAATACGCAGTAAGTAGTGTCTACTGTAGAGCCTAGCCACTGTGAAGAGTGCCGCAATCGTAGTTGTGGTAATGATGACCCCTAGAAGAAGTGGTACTCTCGATTCATCACAGTAGGATGATGAGGGATCTGCCATCTCAATGGATTTCGTGATGGCAATCCAGAAACATACACGTAGGTCGAATGAAGATAAGGAACCTGGTGACACGGGGCGAGACGTATGATATGTACTGAGAGCCTCATGGAAGCTGGTTGCCGTGGATCTGGTGAAATGAGGGAACGAATGAATGAGACAGCGGGGCAGGAGAAACGGAAGCCTGGTTAATATAGCGGAAAGGACCGCGCGGCTCTACGCCTGGAGTTCCACAAACGATAGAGACAATGCAGTCAGCATTGCAGTAGGGGCACATGTTGTAGCCCGCATACTTTTGCAAGAAGGATAGCGGTGGTGAAACAGTAGAGAAGCGAAGAAAGCTGAATGGAGCAGAGCACAGCCACCTATTCATCGACCGTCTTTCGGGGGCCGAGTAGGGCTACTCCGATTGAGCAAGCTGAAAACTCGTGCAGTATGGAAACCCGGCACACTACCCTTCCTTGATATAGAGGTGGGTTTGTGGGTGTCTTACAGAAAAGGGAGGAGTTTCCAGCCTGTAGTAGACAAAAAAAATTGACTGTCACCAACGTGATAGCCAAACTCGAGATTTGAGAGGCTGATAAGAAAGACAACAGAAGGCGGACCATGTATCTGGAGCGGCGTTCGCAAAGAGTAGTTCATGTGTGGCCGACGAATCCTAGGTCCTTGAACGTAGATTCCGCGTCAACAGCACAGCTTGAATATGTGTAGCTTTGTTGGACTGTGAATATTGAAAAAGAAGACTGAGAGAACTTATGTATGTGACAGTGAAAGAGAAAATGGAAAGACACTGGTAGACGGTCCTCGTGTTCCCGAGCGGTCAACACTCACTCAGCCTGACCAGAACAGTGGATCGTATCATCGTAACCCGTAAGGCAGTCGTTGCCGTACATGTATTGGAAGATGTAAGAGAGAAAGTGAGCCGATGCCACACTGCTTCTGAAAATATGCGGCAGAATAAGGCTTCCTGCCAGGGAGTCACAGTCGCACACAGATTGCGGAAGGATATTCGAGTCCCTTGGATGGCAGAAACTCTAGTCAGGGTCAGAAATGAAGACCGCCAAGTCGAAGCTACAGTAGTGCGGAAGAAGGTCGGCCCGGTGCGCCGAGGTGCTGGGAGGCAGCCTCGCCGCTCGCGACAACAGCGTCGCGTTTCTTCTTGTTGTGATTATCACAGCCTCGCGATTTTGGCTTGCGGCAAGTACGACGTTGCTGGACCGGGCAATGGCTGAACTTTTGAAAAGAGCTATGCTTTTAAGGTACGTGTGTTGTTTACGGGTCTCTGAAGTTCACGCCATTCTACTGCGCGACCGTGTTGAACTGTACTGTTGTCTTCCGACCTTCTGTTGCTCTGTCGCTTCCCCTCAAAGCTCTCGCCAAACCACATGAATATCCTCGGAATTATTTAATAGCAGTGCTCTCAATTAATGGCTTCCATCTTGCACTATGTAGGCCTGGAATGCGATGCGCCGACCTACTTCCCGACCAAGATGTGACTAACCGTCAGCCATAGATCAAAACCATCCGGTCAATCAACAATTCCTGTAAGCGACCCATACTTGCGCGACACAGCCGTGCGCGACTGACACTATCTCAGCGATGAACCCTTTGGCTGAAGCAGGCGACGACCTCATGTCAAACTACCTCGACCGCGTCGGCGGTGCTTACAATCGAGCCAAGCTAGATGCCAAGTGTCGCCTGGCTCATGCCCGCCAGCATGATGCTCTTCACGGCACAAACTTTGCGCCTTCGTTCAAGGCAAAATACGAAGCACTCTGCGCCGCCGATCCGGAGTCAGGAGACGACCTCACCATCGAGATTCCCGGTGTGAACCGCGCCAGCAGTCGCAGCACCGATGAAATCTCTGTCAACCAGGAGGAGGAGGAGGAGCCTTCGCGGCCTGTCGAAGAGGACAGAAGGAGGGGGGGTACGACTACAGTCACGACCAAAGTTGAGCAATTTACGGCCACCCAATCCGCGACGACCTGGGCTCCTCCGAATACGGCATACGGGAACGGAAAGACAAGCATTGCTGGGACCATGATCCCCCCAAGTCACGATGACCATTACGCCACCGATTCTGCATCCTCGACAGTGGACAGACGATCTAGGATAGCAAGTCGGGGCAGTATGCGTACAGTTTACATACACTCCAGGAGGGATCAATCTATCACCAGCGACTCTATGCCTTCATCCCCATCTGATCACCCGGCAATGAGGGAGAAGAAGCGCCAAATAAAGAACAAGGCTACAAGGAGAGGTGAAGAGCCTCCTGCGTTCCGTCCGAAGCCTCGTCAGAAAAGTGTCGGATTTGTGGATGAGCAAATTGAGGCGGCAGATGATTCTAGTCATGCTGGTGCCGACGACAACTCTGCTGAGACGGATGGCAATCAAGCTGGATCAGTAAAGGAGGACCCTGCCAAAGACCCAAATACTACCACTCGAGAAGTAAAGCACAGTCAAACTGCCACTGGCCCCAGCCCTTCTCAGTCGGAGTATATTGGAGACGACTACACTGGAAATATCAGTCAGAGTGTCCTCGAAGACCCCTTTATTGACGGAAATCAAGGTTCTGAGGACCGTGGCAGCAAACCCGCTGCTGCGGACGACCGCAATGACGGCAAAGACGCTCACAAGCCTGCAAAAAATGAGCCAGCGGCGCCAGTGGCTCCAGCAACTTCTTTACCTGTCGGAGGTGACGCTACGGCACGAGATCGTGTCGGATCTGCTCTTGCAGCTCTTAGCGTTAATGCTGATGCTGCACCTAATGGAGCTGCAGCGGCTACCTCTCCTAAACCTGAAGTTGGTCAGTCAACCGAAGGCTTAGCTCCTGAGAAACATGGCTCCATTAACAGCGAGCGTGCCAGGTCCCCCTCTCCTGCTGCTCCGCTGATTAAGAACGAAACTCCCGCCGAGCGTCGTACTGTTGGCAGCAACCACATTGAAGCATCCCCTAATACGCCTGCTTTGGACAACGAACCTGTTACACCCAAATATACCGGCGACAGCATGATTAGGAAAATCATCCGGAAATTCAGCTCTCCCAAAATCCTTCTGGCCGATGATGCCGACGCATCACCCTATTCTCTTACGGGCGCAGAGCCTTACTCACCATCTGGGAACTTCGACCCTGATTCCGACGATACATTGATGATGCAAGAAAAAGCCTCCAAAAATCTCATGAAGTGCTACAACAACCTCCACGCAGCCGCCACTGGCATAAATGCCCTGACAGGGCGCCATTCCTCCTATACTACCGGCGCCACCCCTGACGATGATGACGATGATGATGACCGATTCTCTGATGCGCCAGAAGAGCCCGACAACTCCACCATTACTGTCCTCCCCGCCACACAGCCTCTCACTCTATCCGAACTCTTCGCCTTCAACAGATCCTTCCTCGCCTCCTATTTCCGATCCATGTTCTTCATTCCAGACCCCAAGTCCTCCCTAGGATACCGCCTAACATGGCTTTCCTGGCTCATTGTAGCCCTCCTCACATACGTTGTATCCGAAACTCTCATGTGCCAAAAATACTGCACGCCTAGGATCGCATCTCCCGGGCCAGGCACGGTATGGTATTACAAAGCGCCGACCAAATGGGGAGATGCAATACCACAGAAGACGCGGGAAGCACGGACTGTACTTCTCAAATGGGGCAGGGGTGCTGTAGAAAGTGGGCTACAATGGAAACGCAGAAGGGCTTTAGAACAAGCATCAATTTAAAGGTATTGTGTTTTGTTTGCACAGCGGTTTTTTGTCCGGAGTCAGGATAGCGGCATGTGATTGCAAGGCGTCGGCAGAGTTGTGCGGTGTCAGGGCGGTTGCATAATGGTTTATTGGATAGCGCTATACCCGTGGTGCTGATGAATATATGATGTTCTTGTCGGTGCTCTTCGTCTCTGGAGTTGCTATGGGAGTCCTCTTTACAAACTGTCGATTGCGGTAGAGAATTTGAAGCTGGAAGGTTCTGGATTACTTCTTTGTATAGTGGACGAAGAAATTCTGTGTCATTTTGCAGAGGACTTCGCTCGAGGATTATACGGGCTTCAAGGTACTTTGCCCCTTTCTCAGCTCATCACTCGAATTGTTCTTTTGCATGTCATTTCTGCGCATTCTTTTCGCATTCTCTGTCTTGAAGTCATTGGGCCAGACAGCGCTACCCGGTTGAAAGTATTTGAAAGCGATTCAGGGCACAGGAATGGGTGTAGCCTACACTACAAGTCACCACACATGAACACAGCCACAGGCCCCCTGCAATCTCACACGTTCATACCCAATCGCAACCACGGTTCCCTCCCCCTCTCGCTACCACAAAGCCAATCCTCCCCCGCGCAAAAATCATTGCAAAAGCATCCGAAGCATCCGGTCTTCGAACCCCCGATTTTAAAAAAACAGACGGACGCTGTGAATCAGAGGTTGACCGGAGCTAAGAATGGTACAATTGACTAACTTAGGAGACTTCGCCAATTGAGCCACCCCGCCTCTGAGACGAAAGGTGGATGCTTGTTTTGGTAGTTATACCTACCTACTGGTAGTGCCAGGAGCAAAAATCTTGTGCACGTTCTCTGCAGCGGAGACTGCGACACAGCACGTGCTTTCGTGAACTGTGTCGCACTCGCACGGGGTTTGGGAGTTGCAAGTCGCATCATATTTTTCGAGTCTTGCTCAGTGCGCGAAGTTAAATGCATGCTTTTCAAATCTCAGAGTTTCATCATTATTGTCTATTTTATCTGTACACTGATAATTTTAGTCCACAACGAAGAATCGCTTCCAAAGTAGGTAGGTTGTTCATCTCTCATAGTCGTCGTATATGTATGTTTTCTCGACACTTCCTATTTGTCTGACCAATGCTGCCAGCGCTGCACTATCGCTAGCGCTAAGACTGGGAATGGCTTTAAGACAGCGCTCCGTTCCGGAGCTCTTTTCTTTTTTTCTAGATTACTACAATCAAGCTATTACGACTCTATCTGACGTCAGACGTAGCCAGTGATTCTCACCTTTAGCCTGTGAAACCAACACTATTGTACATGCAAGAAAAAGCGCAAAAATGAAGAAGAAACCCGAGTTTTTTGGTTGAAAGTCGTTCCTCCTTACCATATAACTCCCGTCGAGATCCAGAAACGCAAAGTCCATCCTGTGAATGCCAAACTCCCTGATAGCCAGCACATCAACCATCATTCATCAAAACCTTCACACAACCTTCACACGACCACCAAAGCCCTCCAGAACAGGTATGACTTTTCGTGGGCAGAGGCGTTGGATGCTAGACGACCATCTCGTCTTTGACCTCGTCGTCTGCGTTGACAAAGTCGACAAAGTCTCGATCGCCTGCTTTAGTCGAGACGAGTGCTTCTCGACGTGGTGTATGGCCATGAGCAGTATCGTCTGATGCAACGACTCGATGGACCGAGGGGTTGGTAAGCGCCGCAGCTGGTGTTTCCTGACTCGGCGTGTCGGCATGAGTAGTAATGCCTGATGCGGTAGCTTGATGGACCGAGTGGCTGGTAGGGACCCCAACCGATATCTGCTGGTCCGCTATGTCGACATGAGCGACGGCACCTCCTGCGGTAGCATGCGGGGCCGGGCCATGATGCAGTGCCACTGGTGTCGATCCTGGGCAAGGATGAGAGGCATCCTCAGGCATGATTGCATCTCCATTTCTCCAAGGGCCATGGTCGTGTCCAACAAGTGTACTGGGTCTAGTTGAAGGCAGAGACAGAGTTCGGAGTTGAGTGTTGCTTCGGTGTAGTCCTGCTTCGAGATCTGAGACTACGTCTGCTTGAAAAGTGTTGGTCGCCATGGAACCTCTTGAGGAAAGACAGTTGTGCCAAAGAGTGATGATACCAAGGATGGCCATCGTGACGCCGAAACAGATGGTCATGATCCACTGGTACTGGGAGATGCCAGCTGCGCTCGAATTGTCCAGCAGAGGCTCGGCCCGGCGGAGGATAGACATTGTCATTGTACTGGCTGGCATTGTACGAGACGCTGGAATTCTGTGCTGGGTTTAATCGTCGAGGGTAGGCGTCGTCCTTATATGTTTGTCGACAGTATAGCCAGAGTCCAAGGGATAGTGGCGGTGGACAGCGTTATTCAAGAAACTACAATATTCCCTACCACGCACCTACATGTCACGAAGCTCCTCGGTACTCAAGTTCGAGGTCAGCGAATGAGTTGGGCTATGCGCCACTGCCACAACTTCAATCTCAGCGAATGAGGTTTGCGCTATGCCACTGCCACAACTTCAATCTCAGCGAATGAGGGTTGCGCTACATATGCCACTGCCATTCTTTTGCCCCAAATATGTACCCGCGTTGTCTTCGGGCCCTACATACCCGCGTGCGTTGTCTTCGGGCCCCACATAGCCGCGTATGTTGTCGTCGGGTGAATGTGCGGCAGGGTATGCACACAAGGTTCTCAATCCTGGCGGATTGTTTGCCTAAGAGGAGGGGGGTTGATGAGAAATCGGTGCGCGTTCCATTGGCTCGCAATGATGGCGGAATAGTTGCCTGGCAGGAGGGAGGTAGGTGCTGGGAAAGAGGACATCGGCCTCCGCGGCGTTCCAACCTGTTGTAATGTAGTATCTTGCCCGCCGTTAATTGACTGAGCTGAAGCCTGCCAAGGTCGGTTTGGGCTCCGAAAAATCCAGCAGGGATGAAGCACCTCCTCGTGTCTGACAGTCTGGATCTCACATGTCACTTACACCACTCGGAAGAGTATCGAACGAGGACGGATGTTTCTAGACACACGTGACTCGTGTGGGGGCGGAACATCTGATACATATGTTTATCGACTGCATCTAAACACAAGTTCAGGCCGGAATCCCAGAAAACTAGCATTGTATCGCAGATTTTGCTCTGATGCTAGTCTAGAAGTACTGTTACAATGCAAGTGTTGCCGTCGCTCCTGCCCACGTCCCTTTCCACCCATCCAGCAATAGCCACCCAGCTTAAGCGTAGAAGTTCACAGTATCCTTCTTCTTGGCCTGCACCTCCGCAATGGCGTCAACATAGTGCTCGTGGGAGATCTTGTTCTTGCCCATCCGCAGAGCAATCATACCAGCCTCCACACACACAGCCTTCAACTGTGCACCACCAAACTCGTCCGTACTCCTTGCCAACTCGGGCCAATTCACGGCATCATCTACCGTCATCTTTCTGCTGTGAATCTTGAGAATCTGTGCTCTGGCCTCCTCGTTTGGCAAGGGGAACTCGATCTTGCGGTCCAAACGTCCGGAACGTAGAAGGGCGGGATCCAGGACGTCGACACGGTTCGTTGCAGCAAGAACCTTGATGCGGTCATCGGATGCGAAGCCATCGAGTTGGTTGAGAAGCTCCAACATGGTACGTTGGACTTCACGATCTCCGGATTTCTCACTGTCGAATCGCTTGGTACCCACGGCATCCAATTCATCAATGAAGATGATTGCTGGTGCCTTCTCCTTGGCGAGTGCAAAGCAGTCACGGACGAGTTTGGCTCCGTCACCGATGAACATCTGTACGAGCTGAGGACCGGCGAGTTTGAGGAAGGTAGCTTCGGTTTGGGCTGCGCAGGCTCGGGCGAGGAGGGTTTTACCAGTACCGGGAGGCCCGTACATAAGTGCTCCTGATGAGATGTTAGAAACACGTATGAGAACCTATGCGAAGATTTATACCTTTAGGTGCCTTAATACCAATCTTCTTGAATCGCTCTGCCTCCTTCATTGGCCACACGATAGCTTCAACGAGCTCCTCAATTTGCTTATCGAGACCACCAACATCCGTGTATTTCTCCGTCGGCTTCTCGTCCACCTCCATAGCCTTGACTCTGCTATCATACTCGGCGGGCAGGGTATCCAGAACCAAATATGAGTCCTTGTTGACACCGATGAGGTCACCAGGCTTGAGCTTTTCAGGATCGACGAGACCGATCAGGGGAAGGAATATTGTTTGCCGGGTGGAGGTCTTGATTACAGCTGATTTGCCAACGCGGGTGGCGTCAAGGTCGATATTGGCGCCTTCTTCGGCAGACTCAGCGGTTGGGTCGAGGTCGAGAAGCTCAACAACATTGCCTACTAGGTATGGCAGTTGTCTGGCCGCAAAGTCAGCCAAAAGTTCCCAAGTTCACAGTCTGCAAGTTCAGCTCACCGGTTGTTCTCAATCTTGTGCAGGTTATCCTTGATCTTCTCGCCCATGGTAGCCTTCTCATGCGACAAACGCTGATACTCGCTCTTCATGATACGCGAATCATTCTCGAGTAAGCGTTTCCGCGTGTTGATGTCCTGTGTGCTCAGATTGTAGATCTCCTCGTCTATGGGGTCCTCCTCCTTGTCGGCATCCTTCATCTCGGCATCGCCATTTTGGTCGGCCTTCTTGTTCTTATCCTCGTCCTTCCTGTCGTCCTTGCCCTGCTGCTCAAGGTCCTCCAGATCTTCTAAGGTCGACATGTTGGATGAGGTGTGAGGTTACGGCGGCTGATTTAGTGGAAGGGAAAAAGAGTGAGATGGCGGCGCGTCGTTGGCGGAGGCGATGGCGAGGCGATGGGTGTTGATGAGACCGGGGAGGCTGAATCAAGCTCCAGCAGTTCAGAGCTCCAGCGGCCCGAGCTTGGCTAAGCGGGAAGGCAGCTAATGGCGTCGCGGCGCGATCACGTGCTCCATAAATAATTTGAGAGCGGCTTAGTCATCCTGCGGGCCTGACGTCTCATTTGAAAGAGCCGCACGCTTTGTCCCGCGCTTCTCTCCTTCTTCACCACCGTCGACTCCCTGTCGCTCTCCGGTCGTAACAATCCCAGCCTCACAGTCGCTCTTTAAAGTCTGTTAGTCTGACGGAAGCGATCCAGCCGCTTCAGCAGCATCTCCACACTCCGGCGCCCGCCAGCGGATAAGTCTTCCGCCCGCCGCCTTCTCCTCGCTGCAGTATCTGCGCTTGATCTCGCCTCTCACATAAAATCGACGTCGTCTGTGACATGCTGACCTGCTCCATCTCATCTATCTTCTGAGAGCCTGAGAAGAGGCTATCTGCGACTGCGCCCATATCGAGTCCTCGTCTACGATCCAGATCTTCTTTACTGCCACTCCACTCGCCTCGACTACTTCCACCCAGACCCAAGCCTTCATACGTCTGCTCTCAAGATGGCGACTCCCGCTGCTCCAGGCACTGGTACTTTGAACGCTGCCGGCGAATATGTCGAGAACCTCAACATGACGATGGTCTGCAAAGACTGCAAGGAGTTTCCGCCCAACCTCGTCGAGGAGTTCTCGAGCGGCGACATGGTCTGTGCCTCCTGTGGACTCGTCCTCGGCGACCGCATCATCGATACCCGATCCGAATGGCGTACTTTCTCTAACGATGATCAAGGCAACGATGACCCTTCTCGTATCGGAGCCGGCGAGAACCCTCTGCTGAACGGTGCGCAACTCTCGACTGAGATCGCCTTTGGAGATGGCGCAGGCCGAAGCCGCGATCTGTACCGTGCTCAGAACAAGGCCACGCATGACAAGGGTACCAAGGGCCTGCTGGCTGCTTACAAGGAGATCGGTGCCCTGTGTGATGCCATCACTATCCCCAAGAATGTCTCCGATACGGCGAAGCATCTCTTCAAGCTGGTCGATGACAACAAAGCCTTCAAGGGCAAGGCTCAAGACTCGATCATTGCAGGCTGCATCTTCATTGCTTGTCGCCAATGCAAAGTGCCTCGTACCTTTCGTGAAATCTTTGCTTTGACGAAAGTCAGCAAGAAGGAGATTGGAAGGACCTTCAAGGCTCTTGAGAAGTTCTTCGCCGGATTGGATGACAAGGGATCATTGATGCCTACATCTACAGGAGGTAAAGTATACCCGTGTATTCTAATCATCTGCAGTATTAACATTGGTGTCATGATCAGCTGAGTACCACACTACTACCTCGAACAAGCCCAGCGAGTTTTGCGCTCGATACTGCTCCCAGCTCAATCTCAAGGGTCAGATCTACGTCAAGATTGCTGGTGGCCTGGCCGACAAAGCTTTTTTGGTTGGTGCTGGTAGTGCCGGTCGTTCGCCTCTGTCAATTGCCGGTGCTTGCATCTACATGGCAACCCACTTTCTTGGCAAAGGAATTCCCGCCAAGCAGATCGCTCAAGTCACTGGTGTGAGTGAAGGTACAGTTCGGACCGTCTACAAGAATTTGTACCAGGACAGGGAGAAGTTGATCGATCCCAAGTGGATTTCCGAGGGCAAGGGTAAGCTGGAGAATCTTCCACTCTCTTGAGTTTCGGCGTCCTCTCCCGAACACACCGAAGTCGAGACGCTTTCCTCCACCGGATTTGATCGTTCATCCAGAGATTTTCCATCGGGTAGTGGAGTTCAGACACTCCACAGCTCGGCCCACTAAAACAGAAAACATTCTCTGTGTACCTCTGTGGCGCGAACGACACCCTCCAGCAGTGCAATCGAACTCCTCAAGTCATTTCCGGTCACCAACTGGTGTAAAGACTATTTCCTCGTTCCTGCAAGCATTCGGATTTCGACGATGGTAATAATTCGGATACTCGGGTAGCGGTTTGTTCAGTTTGGTCGTCCGCGAGATGCCATTCACTCTGAACCACCATCTTCGTCCTACCTCTTCCATACGGCAGCCATGAAGTCATCATTACGACACACTTTGCAGATGGGTGGTCTGGATACGGCAGGCGTTGAAAAATCGTCTTCCATTGCAGGGAAAGTGCTCAGGGCAGGTCTTCAATAGTTAGATGACAGCTCGAGTGCTCAAGGCCAATATCAATGGGTCCCCTAGCATGTTGCTCAATGGATCATTGGATTCACTCTACTAACTAGATGGGCTTGATAGCATCTAATCAAGATGTTTCATCACAGATGATACTCGAGCGTGAATACGATGTTTGTGCTAACATGATGGTGTAGTAATAAATGCCAGTACCACTCGGAATCGTTAACAACTAAATATAATACTTATCCACTGCATCCAAGCCTGTCCATCTGTGACTCTTGCCATTCTTTCCTCGTGAGGTGCAATTTGAAGACAGACATATGGCCAATGAAGTCCAGTGCCATATCGATATACAGGACCAAACAAATAGCATCCCCATTCCTTCAACTTTCCGTCCGGATCCCATTAATGCAGCAACAAATGTCAAAATCACTCGTACCTAGGTTACATGACCTCGTTCTGTTGCACTTCGCCTTCAGGAAGCTTCGCCGAGGAGCTTCAGTCTCTCGAGTGTCCCTGGAGAGACCCTGTGGACAAGCTTTTGCGGCCAGAATGGCGCCCTGAATCTCCCCGCATGACGCTGTTAGGCCGCTACAGCAAGACTGACTCCACTGCGCCACGTTGCTTTATCTATTTGATGGTTTGTCATGGGGCAAAGGGGTATTTCGTTATGTCTACCTTGGAGACTGATCATCTAGCATAGGCACCGTTCTCGGCGAGCCAAAACGTTTGAGATTGCTGCTGAGTGGTGATCTTAGGACATAGTGATCCGAAAGAGAGAGTGAAGGGGCAATGTTTGAACATCCACTCATAGCAATCCACAAGTCACTCCACCACGAACCACCCGTCTTGAGTGCAAACTACTGACAATCCACATGTATAACTAACCTACTACTATACAGTTCCCATTACCATCGCCTGACCTCCTTTCCTTTTTCTATACAATTGAAACCGTACCGTGATCCGTCATTGCTCGTAACAGCCGTAATAATGCCTGACAAATATCCCATGCAGCTTGCTTTTCGTAACTCATGAACATGGCCCGCTTCCCCCAGATCCGTCTCATGAAGTGATGAATCATTAGTAAGGAAACAAACCCAAACACACACACCCAAACACACACACCCAAACGCCTGTCTCCTACCGCCCGGGGAACTCCTATGATATCGTGATTGTAAAACAGCTCCGCAACCACTACTGCTTTTGGCTGCAACACATAGACAGCAACCAGCTTAAAAAACATCGTCATCCCAGTTAAAGCTCGACTTGCTCTTCCTCAACTGCAAGCTCCTTCTGTACGAACCCCTATAGGGGAGTAGACCTCAAACCCTTGTTCTCATCCATAACATTCTTGAACGCAAGACCGCGGGGGGTCGGTGTAGGGCTCTTGTTGTTCTCAGGTCGGACATTCTCAGGCAGACGGAGCTGCTTGCTGTCTGGTCTGGGAGAGGGCTTGCCGTGTTTGCCGCTGTTGTTGCCAGCCACATCCACCAAGGGCGACGATCTCAGGGGCGACGACTTCAGGGGCGAATATTTCTCGACCGTCTTTCTGAATTCAGACTTCCTGGGTCGGATGATGCATCGCTTCTTGGGGCTCGGGCTGTTGGGAGTGCCGATGGCGTCGTTGGTCTCGGAGTCCTCGGGCGCTTCGGCGTGGAAGCCGGTGTCGCTCTGACCGAGACGAGTGTTCTTGCGCTTGGTGGAGGAGCGGCGTTCGGTGTCAGGACTTCCGGTCTTTGCTGGTGTGGTTTCAGACTCTTCGTCGATTGCGGTGGGCTTGGGCTTGTCGTTGAGATCCATAGCGCCGGCAGCAACTGCAGCTTGTAGTTCCTCATCCGAACTAAGCGCTTTTCCGATCTGGCTGACGCGATGTCCAGCTGGTCCTCCAAAGCCTCCCATTTCCTGTGGTCTGGGTGCCATGTATGTATTAAGCAATCGCTCACTTGGCAATGTGGCAAGTGCTCCAGGGGTAAAGGCATAGCGTCCATTGACTGCAAACTTTGCGCCTGGAGCAATCACGGGCATAGGCTCGTTCAACGCATCGGATAGCTGTCTCCTAGCAATGTCCAGTTTGCCCTCAAGGTCAGACACCTTTTTGGCGAGTTTCTGTTGGCGCTGAAGGTCTTTGCGGGAGGGTACTCTGCGTACTTCCTGTGGAATGTTTTGGATAGGATCCATCGGAATAGGCGACGGAGCTGGAATAGGCGATGGAACAATGCCATGTAGCGAGACCTGGGACGTGGTCGAGATTTTGCTCAGCCTCTTCAAGTTCAAGTGGCTGCTGCGCTTCTTCAGTCCACTGGTCTCTCCATCAGTTCCGGGGCTCAGAGCCTGCAAATGATGTCCGTGTTGGGATTGTGGTGCCAAGGGACTTAGTTCGAATGACTGGCCGTTACTCTTTCTGGGAGTTGCGACGCTACCTATATCCACCGACATCCGGTTGACGAAGGCTCCCGAATCATGCTTCACCTCGTTTGGACCCCTCTTTGGAGGACCTAAGTGCGTGGTGTGCTTCTCAAAGTAGCCACCCGCCTTCATCTCCTGATAGATCCTCTCAATCTCAGCAGCCTTTGCTTCTCGCTCCTTTTCGACCTTTCTCTGATGATCGGGGCTACTGGAATCTTCGGGATATTTCGTGGAGGTCTTCCAGTTCGAAGGGTTGAATGCGGAGGCTAGAGATTTACCGAAACGGAAGATCGAGGATGAGCGCGCATGCTTCGCCTTGTCAGTCTTCGCGCTGGCGGCTGAAGTAGTGCTACCGCTCTGTGATTTCTTGTTATCGGTGGGGACTTCGATTTTGCCAATGTCAGCACCATCAACATCCATGCTGTCGAAGATGCCGAGGTATTCATGGATTGGTTTGAGACTGATGCGGTCGTTCATGCTGCCTTCAATGAACTTGGAAGGCGATCTGGGGATGCCGGGTCTGCCACCTCTGACACCTCTGGGTAGAGAACTTGTTCGAGCACCCCACATGCGTGATTCTCCTACAGAAGCGCAGCTGGTCGGGATGGACGGCCACTCGCCCGAACGGTGACGTTTGTCATCGTGAGAAGCCTCGCTCTGCGCATCGTCTGTGTAGCCATCATCATCACTGCTCTCGTCGCTCACGTCCGAGATCTGGGCAGAGTCGCGGTTGCTGAACAGCCTCTTGGGAGGTCTTTCGGGTCTGTATGACACAGCTGAGCCATCCTTGGGTGGAGGAATAGGACGGCGGGCTTCATCATCACTGTCTTTGCGGCGGCGCACACTGACAGGCTTGCGACGGATCTTGTTCATTGACAGGTGGCCGTCAGGCGCAGCCATGGGCTCCTGTGCACGGGGAAGTTAGCGGGAGGACTAGCTTGGTAGAGGAGGGCAAAAGTCGGAGCCTCGGAGTTGGAGAAGCTGGGTGGATGATGACCTCCAACAATACACAGATCTGCGACGAGCCGAGATGCGGGCGAGACTGGGCAGGTGAAACAGTCGACCGCGGGCGCAAACACTGATGAAGACTTACCATATTGCCTCAGCCAAATGTCTTGGACCGGGACAAGCTAGTGGTGACGGCTTGTCGGTAAACCCAACACTGACCAAGGAAGGAGCAAGACGGGACAGCTGTGGAGAGCAAAGCGGTTCTTGAAAAGCGTGCAGCTGCGCAACAATTCGTATGTACAGAGGCAGGAGCTGCGACAGCAAACGAAGATGGGAGCAAACGAATTCTGTAACAGTGCGATTCGAGAATGTTGGTTTTGGATTTGTGTGGTGTTGTGGAAGCAATTGGCGGGCGCAGTTGTGAGTGGAAGGTGTCGCACCGGTTGCCAGGTAAACAAATGCGCCGTCCGCACGGGGCAAGTCGAGTCGAGTCCGAGCTCGGGCCCCACTTCGGTGAGTTTGTGTCACAGCGGCACATGCTTAAACCTCGCACCTTCTCCCAGCCCGCCGTGCGCCAGCCTCCTCGGGAGTAACAGTTGCTTTGGGAGGCACTCCGCTGTCCAAGTCACATCCCATTGAAATCTCGAAACACCGCCCATGCCATTAACAGGATCCAGCTAATCGACTCCAGATGCAGGTGAAAAATCCCCAGGAGAAAACTGCAAGTCATCCAGGAACAGTGCAGGTTTTGATCATCAATCCATGTCATTAAAACTCACCCTATATACATAAACCTCCCAGGTTCAGGAACAAGAACCGCCCGGGTTTTTGGAACACCCCCATGGTCCACCATCTCGTGTACTTTCTTCTCACCGTCACCATCAATCTTCAAACTCGAACCACTTTTCTCCCATCAGTGTGTCTGGTGATAGACTGTTCATTCCACAAAAGGCGTTACATATTACTATGTGTCCCACAATCACCATTTCGCAATCTATCGATACATCACAGCCCACAGAAATCCTGAAACAACAGTCGCGTAACCTGGTACACTGCGAAGAGACTTATCTTTAGAAGCGGTTACGTGACGTCCAAGAAACATGGCGACTGGCAGAACCACGCTTCTGCGCCTACCCGCATCATCCCCTCTCTCTGCCAGCCCAGTACATGTATGATGTCAAAGCACCGAGGCACCCTCACCTGCTGGCCATCTCGTCTCCCGTGCCACCGTAACTGTGGTTTTGGGGTAACCCGCCTACACCTATCATCCAATGACCAAGTTTCGGCCGAGTGTGGGTTCTGGGCCTGGAGTGGGGTCGGGCGCACGAGGACCCCAAACACCTTCTTCGTTGGACTTTGGTAACGGGCTAGCCAAGTCTGCATTCCCAAAGCTGTGGTCGAGCCATCCATAGACTTGGAATCAATAGGTCACCAAATATTGCAGAATCGCAAACTAGTTTGACCAGATATCTGGGTATCGTGTTGGATTTGCTAAATGATAAGGGAAGCTGGCTGAGCGCGTACAGAACGCCCTGCTGGTTTGAGGCTAAAACCCAGATCATACATCTTCTAAACGCTTGCATGCCTTTCCACCACGAACAATACTAGCCAGAGACCGACCTCGTCTTATTATCTGAAACATAAGAAACTGCTGGGCGAGCAAGTATGCGTAGCTTCAACGCGAATCCCCAAAAAAGAACCCTTGCCGGACCAATTGGTTTTGTTTCCTCGGGTGCGAAATGAAAATAAAGGAGAAGACGGGAGACTGGATTTGTGCCAGGCGCGAGTGACGAGGCAGGGTCAGAAAACAAAATGCCGGTCGGGAGAAGAAACAGTCCGGGCAGATTCCGCCTAATGCCAACGCCTGTATAGATAGATAGGTATATTTCAGCAAATCAGCGATCCCAACCGCACAATCCAAAGGGTATGCCCTTTAGTCTGCCAGAAAAGGCGTGGTCGAGGCGATGTTCGGCAGGTACCCAACCACAAAGGGATGGGGTTTTAAACCTTAGCTGCCTCTAAAAGATGATATTGTCCAGTTTTCGTGAACACCCGCTTCTCTTTCTGCCCGTTGGCTCGCGGATATTCCAACACACCATCATCTTCCATTTCCGCATGCTCCTCGTCAGCATCGGTAGAAGGAACCTTCCTTCCCTCGCGTACTGGTTGTTGATATGATGATGCTCCAAAGGCTTCGGAGTTTGTGCGTTTTCGGGATTCATCGAGGCCGGCCAGAGATGGGAAATAAGGAGCCTGATTAAGGACCCTTGGGCTAGGGAAAGGAGGAGGAGCATACTGTCGTTGAACACTCAGGTTTGCCAGAGGACCGTCAAAGTCTGACTTCGACAATTGAAGGGGTGCCAATTCTCTTCGTGGTGATTCGTTGGGAGGGTTAGCCGGCGGTTGCATGTGATACTGAGGTGCGGTAGAAGATGGGGGACGGCTGAAAGCCTGGTCAACAGCTGGTAAGGGAGAAGAAATTGGACGATAGCTGACGGCGGAGGTGCGTCTCGAGTCAACCTCGTAGCTTTCCCGCCGAGGAGTAGTTGCAGCTGTACTGTACGAACCATGCATCGTGGGAGGCGGAGGTGGGGCCTGGCGGTCGTAGCTGTAGCTTGTTGATGGAACGCCAGACCTTGTTGAAGGAGCGGCAGAGTATGCCTGGCTTGGGGCATAGTATGGAGATTGATTGGCAGACGCAAACTGATGTTGACCCTGGGGAGCTGGTGCGGGCTGAGCAAGCTGTGTAGGATACTGTGGAGGTGGACCGCTGCGGAACTGTAAATACGATGGCTGTGTAGCCGCCTGCGAAGCCACTGGAGATGGGCCGTACGATGGACCGTTCGGGAATACTCGAGATGGAGCCGAGTTCTGTTGCTGATAGTCAATGATTGATCCGCGTCGGTGTTGGTCCATTGGGTATGGCTGGCGGTCAGCACTGGCATTGCTGAGGGATCGATGACGGTACGCTTCACGAGCGTCAGGTGTGGCCCTATGGGACCTGTTATAGGCAGTGTTTGCGTCCTCCTCTTCGTAGTCGTTACCGAAGCCCCCCTTGTCCTCGCGTCTTCTCATCCTCACGTCACGACGAATACGGACACGGCATCCCTGCTCCGCAACAGTACGGCTCAAAGCGGTACTTTCTGCCAGCCCCGGAAACTTCTTCGCACTGTAGACGGTGAAAGGTTCGGACTCGACCTTCAGACGCCAGTTGAAAGCGGAGGTGAATCCCTTTGGGGAATCCGCGTCGGATTGCTGAGCGGATTGCTGGTCCTCAGGGGACTCGGGATCGGCATCCTTGGTCTCCTTCGTCTCTTCGTACAAGTTAAAGCTCAAACGGTATTTGCCCTCGTGGCGAACAGACAGATCCGGGAAAATGAAGTAACCCGCTTCAGATGGACGGTCCAAGTAGGCCATTCCAGACACAGGCATACCAGTAAGTACCGGAATCTGAGGTGTCGGAGCCTGTCCACGCGGCTGAGCGATAGGCCGAGCCGACTCCAAGGTCGCAAAGAGAAAGAAGTTTGCGTTGTAGCCGAAGGTGATGTCGTTCTTGTTGCCCTCGCCCTCGAAGATACGAAGCTCTACGACGGGGGGAGGATCGACAGGTCGGCGATCAGCGGAGGCTACACAGGGTCAGCGACTTCATGATTTCAAAGATGTGAAGTACGCAAAGGAGCAAACACAGAAAAGGCATTAATGGAATCAAAGGCATACACTTCGCTCCGGATCCACAGGCACGAGCACGCTCCGGCTGCTGGATGACCCTCAGGGCGTAGGTCAACTTGCGGCCCTCCTTGGTGGTGCGCGTCTTGGTCTCGGGCACCGCCTGGCTATGGATCGAGGCCATGGTGAAGCAATTAATAGAGATTTTAAACGAGTGTAAGTGTTGTAGGCGTTGGACGGGGGGTGTCGAGGACTGGCGGGTTTGAGAAGAGAGGCTTGCTTTCAGCTGAGGTCGTCCTCCCGCACGGATCGAACGGTACCGCTCCCTTGGGAAAAGTCAAAGCAGACTGGGGACTTGAAGCGAGATGCGGGCTCTCGAGCGACAGAGGGAGGCGACAGCGACAGAGGACGGGAGGGCAGACCGGCGAGCGGAGGAGAGGCTCGGGGCTGGGAGGCGGGCGGAGGGCAGAAGAAGAGAGAGAGCGTCGTGGATGGGCTCAGCGTTCGTGACTTGTCTGATGGGCTGCTGGGCACTCAGCACTGGGGCCTTTCCGACCCACGCTCCAACACTTGGACCTTCAGCACCGCGCCAGAAAGAATTCGGCGTGCGTAGCGCAGACTAAGACAAAGGGAGCATTCTGGCGGGCAGGCCAATCAAAGTCGGCTGATCTGATAATATGGGGGCAGCGGGTGGCCTGTTCCCGGCGGACACCCCCCCCTGCGGTGATTTTAGCCAACCCACTCGCTCCCGGCTCCCAGGCTCCCAGAATTCCAAAAGGATGGCGTCAAACAAACGGACCCGCCGCGAGGGCCACGGCTCCGGCTGTCTGCGGAGGGCCCTCTAGCGCTGGAGGTGCTCCGACTGAGCCTGAACCAGCGACCGAGTCCCTGGGCTTCGCAGTACTACCAAGTACTTTCCCAGCATTGAGCCAGTCCGCCCTTCAACTCTATGTGCTGCCCTTTCTTGCCCTCTTCGGGCCAAGCGACCGATAGAGTTCACCCTGTCCAGGTCGAGTCGCGCGTCTGCTGCTCGGCTGCGATCGAGTTGGGCGACGCCCTCCTGCTTAATCAGACATGATTGATAAAACATGAGTGGGGCCAAGACTGCTCCCTCGCGGCCTTTCCCAGCACCCATTTGAAGTCAGGGCGTGTCGCGGCGAGGAATGCGAGCACAGTTCCCCGAGATCCATTCCGCCCTGCTCATCTCCCAGTGCTGTCGAAATTTTGGCTTTGGCGCTGGCGTGCAGGCGAACCCAAACAACCTTTCGCAGCCAAAGGCTCGAACGCACCCGACAGCAGAATCCCAGCTCGCCGGGCCACGCATCCCCAACATCCTCTGCCCATTGAAGCTGCCAAGTTACATTAGCCACGGAGCGGCTGCTGCAAACCGACCACCCGGCGCGTCTTAAGACGTGCTGAGCTCCGCCAAACTGGCCACTGGGATGAGCTGCCAGCCTGCCAGCCTGATGAATGCCACCCACACCAAATCAGAGCTGACTGTCATTCCAGCGCCATGCAGGCGGATGACTCTGCAGACGCCCCCGACGCGCGACAAAGGACGCCACTCTGAACCATCCCAAGTCAATTAAACTATCTGATTAACTTGGTTCTTTTAAATGTGAATTTACTAATCCATTGAATATGCAGAAACCAAAAGCGGATCGAATTATATCTATGTATTAACACTATTATCACACCAGGCAATCGTCGTCCGAGAACTCAGGAGGTGTCTGCCTTGCTTATTATCCAGCTCCACCAACCCTCCTCCACCAGCGTCCCCCTCACAACAGAAACATTTCAAATCGCCCCCGGTCGCCCATAACTAATAACGCTCGGTTACTATACCCATATCTCCCGACCACATATATACATCAAATTGCCCTATCAGGCCTATCATCACCAACATCTCCCCAGTCGGAAGAATCGGAGAATATCCCGTCAATCACTCATCAACCAACGTGGGGATCTGGAATGCTTGGAGAACGGGAATGGATGAACCGAACAAGAAATCAGATTATTGACAGATATTACCACAAATCACAGCTCTCTGACATCTGTAGCAGGGACACCCCCACACTCACCTCCCAAAAGTCCACGTGTGAGACATCCTCGCTGGAAAGCTGCATACATATCGCTGCCTGCCATCGCATCTCTCCCAGCCCCATCTCCCATACCGTGCAATACCAGACAGCCCAGTACGACACATGTGCACACAGCATCGCCTCCAGCACCCGGCAGTGCAGCTCTGCCTCACTCCAGCCCTTTACAGCTCATGTCTCTGCCTGCGCCCTTTCAGAGACGTCTGAGCACCTTTCAGTCATGTATCTTTCCTTTTTCCCGCTGTTGTGTTACCGAAATCTCTGGGAGCTGGGATTCGGGAGCTGGGAGAGGAGCCGCTGCCGAATCCGCGGTGCTGCGAAATGTCCCTGGACTTCTTCTGCAGGCTGCAATTTGCATTCCTGTAACTGGTTGGAGAAGAAGGGGAAGCTCGGTTAGGCAATGCGTGAGCAATGTATATGTACATGTACAGTACAGCTGCCCGCACGGCCAAGCGTAATCGATGTGCAGTGAGATGCTGGATCATGAGTAGTCAGTTGTAGCTAATTGGGGGGGGGGTCTATGAACCGCCTCCTCGGTGGGTAGCTTCGTACCGAGATGACGCTCCATCAGACCATACCAGTATTTCGTGTCGTGTCTTGCTTGCTTGCTTCCCCCTTTGTGTTCACTCTTCACACAGACACATGCACATGATACATCACCTTGTCTGAACTTGCTCGGTTGGATGCGCTGCAGACATGGAGCTGCATAGCCTAAAAGTCATCAGTCTCAGTTCACCCTTCCACACGAAACAAACGCACCCAAGCAAAGGAGTGTTGAGTGAGGTCTCCATTTATTAAAGTAAGTCTATTGCAGCAAAAGCCTCTCCAGCAACAGCCATTCTGGTCGATGCCAGACTGACCAGTAAAACGCTACGCAGCCTTTCTCCCAGATCATAGTATGAAAGCATCCCGCTTACCCCCAAAAGAACCCTGCCCTTACAATCAATCCCGTCTTTCGCTGAGCCTTGCCTCTAAAATAGCTACCCGGTATCCCGTCCGCGCAACCGATGCTTCGCTTCGACCAGGATCCATAAATTCTGCATTGGACGCCAGCCCTCTTCTATCGTAGCAATCCGGCAGCACTCCCGAGTCTGCTGTCTCCCAAAAATCCCTCTCTACGAGTGTCGCTATGCTGCTCCCGGGAAATTCGAGCCAAAAAGTAAATAACGCCGGTCCGTCATCATGGGCGTTCACAATCTGTATTGTTCCGTACCCCTTTTCGCAATGTGGCAATATTCTAGTTGCCCTTCTCCGTCTCCTTCTGCGGCTTGTAGTCCTTCAGCTCGTCGAACCATTCCTTCTCTTCGTTGTATTTGTAAGCCTTGAAGTCAACACCGTAAGGCTTGGGTTCCAGGACAAAGAGGAATCCGAGCGGGACATCGAGGTCGGCAATGTCGTCCCGCGTGAGGTCCATGAAGTAGGCCATTAAGACTCGCGCGATTGAACGGTGAACAATCAGGAGAACGTGATCTGGAATCCTCTCAAGCTCGCGGACCATGTCTCGAAGACGACTGATGACTTGTAGGTAGCCTTCACCACCTACTCCCGGGTATGTGTAATGGAGCTTGTCGTGTTGGCGCTTTGCATACTCCTGTGGGTACTTGACAGCAATGTCCCTGTACGTCAACCCCTCAAATGAGCCAGCATTAAGCTCGTTGAGCATTTCCCAGTTCTTTACATCGTAGTCATCGTCTGCCTCAAAGTCATCCGCCGTTTGAATGCTTCGCTTCAGCATCGAAGTCCAGACACAGAAGTTCTTCTCTTCGAGGTCGCCCAGGATTTCTGGGTATGGAGGCGTATTGTCGCCCGGTGCTGGAGGGAAGCTCGCCTGGAGTGCTTTGGTCTTCTGCTCCACCACCCACTGCTTTCTCTTCGTGGTGATGAAGTTGTACAACACATCTCCGTATTTTCGTCCCTCGACCGTCAAGTCTGAGTTGCCTCCCAACTTTCCAAGCGCGTTATCAACGGATTTTCCGTGTCGAGTGATCCAGATCTGTCGAGGCGATAGGTTGAATGTGGTCAGGTAAGATGCGATGCTTGCCGACAGGAAACCCTTGAGCTGATGATGGACGACTTTCCGGCCAACATCGATCATCTTGATGTACTGCATGTGGTTCTGTTCCTCGTAGTCACCAAGGGGCACATAGGCTCGTTCGTATGCCTGCACTCGCTTTTTGAAGTCTTGCAGAGAATCGACAGGATCCTTGTCCTTGTAGTCCGGTCCCGAAAGCTTAAGCCGCATGTTCGCCTCAAGGAGGTTCTGATCTTCGCACACGCTCTCTATGAAGAGAATTCCCAGCTTAGGCTCTCGCTCCTTAATGCGCCTGAAGAGCAGTTTGCGGCGTTCCAAGGTGCTATTTGTCGCATCGAGGATACCAACCGCTCCTCCTTGGTTGAGAAGATAATCCAATAACTCGTCCAGTGTCGCCATTGCAACCTGTTCCCGTATTTGAGCGGCTTTGGTATTGGTCGGGTCGAAGAACTTGGCGCTTTGGTCCATAGCCTCGATATTAGGAAGCTCGCCAGGCGACGAAACTTTCTCCAGAGGCATCATTGCCGGCTCTTCTTCTGGGATTGGCTCATTCCCATTCAGGAGAATGTGTGCGGCTTGCCTAGGTGCATCTATGATGCCGGCGATAGATCCCGTGCGGATGGGCATAGTTGATGGTACGCTCGTTGGCCCGGCCGGGGGCGATTGCGGTCTTGGGGAGGCTGGGTTGTTTGGCCCGGTGCCAGCTGCAACACGACGACGGTTTCCCACATTGAAGATTCGAGTATTATGCTGCTGCCAGGACAGGTAGCGCTGGAGCTTTTTCGTAATGTATGACTTTCCCCGTGCTGGCAGTCCGACCATGACAATCACCAGCTTCGCGGCAACATCGCGTTCAGCGATTCGTCCATCAGGTGAAACTCTCGATCTTGTCATACCAGGGATATTGAGAGTGGTGGCTGGCGGCCGAGTGCGCGGAGTCGTAGTTCCAGAATTCTGTCTGAGAGGAGGTCTAGTAAATCTCGTCAGTAACCAGTGTATAAAGCGACTTGGAGGGGTTTGTGAATATGCGCATTTCTGTAGTATCTGCATCCCAAGACATACCCAGTGCCAGCTCCATCTTTGCTGTAAAGATGGTGGCAAAATGGGCGAGGAACAGGCACAATGCACTGAAGAAAGAGATTGTCATACATTCTGGGACTCGCGGGAGCCGTCGAGATTGGCGTATCGTCGAGAGTGTAGCCTGAGCCATTGTGCAAATCACCAGGGCCGTTCATTGCGGCAATTTGCAGGGCACGACCGAGAGAGGTTGTTGGGGGATGGACAAGAGACTCAGGTTGGGATTTTTGACGTGACCTCGACTTCTCTGCAGTACCCTGTGGATGCTTATCGAGGGCGGTCGCCAGGCCTAGGGCAGCCGCTCGCCGCGCCGCATGAGCTATGGCGGAAAAGGCACGTTAGCGCAAGGTTCTTCTTCGGCGACTCAAGCACATTGAATCCAAATAAAGAGGAGCTCGGAGGCTTCGGTCAGGCCACTCAGCCAGTCGTGGGGAAGGGAGACGCTACCTATGAGATCATGCTGGGGGGGAGTTGTGGGGAGCTCCTGATGGGGCATATCGCGATATCGGATTTGAGACCCCTGGAGTGCGGACAAGGCTGCGAGGGTGATGTATGATGGGCGCGGCGATGCACGTCGGTGATGATCAGGGTTGACTTCTCGGCTGGAAGCCCGGGCGGCGAAGGTTCAACGGTGCGAAGGACGTGAGCTTTAAAGTGAATGAGAAGTAGTCCGGGTTGAGGCTCGAGCTGGGCGAGGTGAGAGGTCGCCTCGTCGCGTTTCAATACGTGCGCTGGCAGTTCCACGGAGGCCGACGGCTGGAAGAGCGGTTGCGAGGCAGTGCTGCCGGATCCGTGGTTGGCAGAGAGTTCAAGACAGAAAAAGAGTCATGTCGGCATCAGACTTTTGTTGGGTCTGGCTTGGCCCAACTGTTTATTATTACGCTGTGCCCGGGGCTGGAACGACGGGAGCCTAAGCTGGCTGCTCAAGCGATAGGTACCTTAGTGTAAGCTGAGAGACTTGGTTGTATGAGGTGAGGCGGGCGAGGTGATGCAGATCTGGTCAAGAGGTGGTAGGTGGATTGTAGGAAGATAGATAGAAGCCACGTTTGTGTCAAGCTGGGTGAGATTGGAGCTTCTTTACTAGTCGCGGAGTCCGAAGCTTTGATGGCGGCTTGGGCTGGGAGCCGCATTGCTATTTGCCTCGAGGGCGACTGGAGGAGGGTTGGACACAAGCTCAAGCCCGCCGACACACGAAAGGCTGCGTTGGCTCTGGTCCAATCTCGCCGACACATGCACCGGCAAACGCCAGCCCCGAGCCTGCTGCTGCCTCCCGCTTTCAGAGAGCACGGAGAGCTCTTGGCTTGAAAACGAACTCTTGTAAAGAAATCTGTCCCTCTTGGCAGGTGGCATCGAGTTTAAAAATTTGCACCCATAACATGACCTTTTCGTAGCCGTGCGCACACATACTTTTGAGCGGAGGATGGTTGCAGCCTCCCTATGACGCTTCTGGACAAGTTTCGCGGTACATGTAGCAGGGTGGGGGTCCAGCGCTGATCAGTGCAGTGCGTGGAGAAGTCCAATCGAGGGGTAACTTTTGGCGCCCGTCCCCGGCATCCCGTAAGGCTGCACGCCAAAAACCTTGTCCAGGGAGATTTTTTCAACTTCAAGACATCCAAACCTGCGAATGACGCAAAACAGCGGCTATTACGTCGCTCCCTCCGATGACACCGAACTGGTCGTCTCTGACCGCTGCTTGAGCCCCTCGACGAAATATGACAGTCCCAAAGGGACTCTGGATTTCCTGAAAACCACCCTCGAAGTCCGCAAGGCTGACGATCTCATCGATGTCTACATCACCAGAGTGCCCGTCAAGGCCGCACATGCCGTTCTGAGGTATGGACTCACCATTAATCAACTCTAAACAACGCTGATTGCTTCGCAAAGCGCTCTCCGCTCAGCCGGCCTGGACGGCGATGGCTTGAACATCCAGCACCTGCGCCGATTTGCAAAAGACGAACACCTCCCCCCGCATCTCAGAAAGCCCGAGGACCACAATGGCTCGTCCGATCTATGCCTTTTGGTAGGACCGGTTTCCGTTATACCACTGCCAAGGTTACAGGAGTTCTTGGCCAAGCACATTCCCGATGGCAGCACCATCGACACAACAGGCGTCCCTCCTCAAGCCCCGACCTCGGAAGAGGAAGCAACGCGATGGTCGAAGGCATACTGGCCGGTTGTCTACAAGAAAAGCAATCCATTTGGGCCGCATCCAAGCATTATAACAAGGGCTGAGCTGGAGTTTTCGGATGTTGATAGCTGGATGGAGCTTGCTTATACCACTGCCCGCAAGACCAAAGCTGCAGGCTGCGGCGAGGCCATTGGGGCTGTTGTTGTCCACAGACAAGATGGAAAAGCGAGTCTTGTCGCTGCTGCTGGAGATGGCCGTTGGTGGAAAGCTCCTTCGACTCAGGGGCCCGGCAATATCATGGGCCACGCCGCGATGCGTGCCATTGGTATGGTCGCCAGAACCATGAAGACGCGCGAAGATGTTCAGAAAGGCATAGCCGTCCAGGACCCACCCCCTCCTTGCGACGACATGTTTTTCGACATGCCGCTCGTCGAAGGCGAGGAAAACAACGATGTCGAGGAGTTCTTTGGCAAGCCAGAAGGCTACCTCTGCCAGAATCTGGAACTGTACATGACCCATGAGCCGTGCATTATGTGCTCGATGGCCATTGTGCATTCGAGATTTGGAAGAGTGGTTTTCGGCCAGTCCATGCCGAAGACTGGAGGCTTGACCAGCGATGGCGATGGTGTTGATCCGGGACTCGGCCATGGTTTGTTCTGGCGTAAAGAGCTCAACTGGTGCCTTCTGGCATGGCGCTGGAAGCGTGAAGACAGCGCTGAGCAGCATCATGTCGTTGTAGGCAATACAATTCACGTTTGATTCTATCGATTGTGCTATGAAAAATCCTGGCCGTGATTCTATCAACAACCTACTGTTTCAATCTACCTAGGTAGGTTCCTAATAATCGCTTCGTCTGTGTATATTTTCTGCCAATGTGAGCATGATCATGGCCAAGAATGCGCGGCAGCTTCGCGTAAGAAAACGTCGCAGACGTGCGGAGCGCTGTATTTTGGCGTCTACGCGCAGTCGGAACGGTGAAAAACGAGCGTGCAACAAACAAATTTGCCTCGCAGTTGATAAAAACACGCACATCAAGCCCGCGCTCGCGACACACTCGTTTGTGCATTGGAAGGATTATTATACGGCAGCCTTTAAAACTGTGAGATGATGATTTGCCAATATAGCGGCTATCAATAATAATGATAAAATTGTGTTAATTTGTCTAGGTAATTTGTTGCCTCGATTACTTCAGTCCAGGGCTCAGATGTAAAACAAAGTGTTCTGGGGCGATATGTGGCTGTTCAGGCTATTTTTAGCAATTTTTGAGTCATTATGTTTTTGAAGTTAATTTTTGGGGTTTTAACTCAATTGTCCGCTAGGTAACTTTTAAAATTCGCTCTAAAATAAGCGAAAAGTTTCACCCTGTCGACGTGCAACAAATATATTTTTTTGATTCGTCATTTGCAAAATTTCGAGGCTAATTAGCCTATAGTAATGTAGTAGAAAAGGGGGGGCGATGGAGCAACGCTCAATTTAGCTAAAATCCTCGACGTGGACTCGGAAGGTCCTTAGTTCGGACTTTTATTGACCGGGCGAATTTTGATTTATTAGGCAGACTGAATTTTGAGTCACGCCGGCCCCTGGTTGCTTTAGGACGGGATCGTAGGGGCTTGCCAGCAGGTTGTATAGGTAACGATGACTTCTACCAGATCTTGGAAGGTCGGGGAAAAACATCTTGGCATTCAACGTGCTCTAGATCCTATATAGAGTAATGATAGGGGATAGTGCTACTACCCCTTACTGTCGAAGAACAGGACGTAGAAGAGTGTCTTGTACCTAGGTACTCAACACTCCTTCTAGCAGAGGGATGAGCCATTTGTACCTGGTAGCTATGATTAGCCTTGGACATGGCTCATTACCAGCTAGGCTACTCCACAGGGATCCGTATGACTCTCACCTGATATTCGACACTAGGTAGATTCTTACTAGAGCGCTGCAGAAGCTTGAAATTTGGTGACTTGGGAATGGAGGCATGCAAGTGGTTTGCAGTAGGTGTTTGGAAATCACTTGTGTGAAGAGAGAGGGACTTTTGCGGTATTGTGGTATCGGTAGGTTGAAAACCTCGGGGGAATGATATGTGACAGGGATAGATAAAGTGGTTGTTGGTATCACCTTGGGTAGATTGTGGTCACTGAAAGAACATGGTAGCAAGTAACGTGTATAACGCGTTGAGAAGGGGGTGGTTCAGTGGTGTTGGGTTGGTAACTACCTAAAAAAGAAAAGAGCTCTCCTACCTGGAAGAGCTTCCCTTCTAATAGCTCAAGCTGCAAAGGGCTGAGCTACCACAAAAAAGCCTAACCTACGAAGGGCAGCATTCTATGTGATTCCATGATCAAACAGTGAGATAGACTATGGAGAAAATGCTTACCGAAATTCATAGAGAAGTGTGTTTCCTCCCGGTCTTCCTTCCCATCAAGCCAAAATCTTTAAAACTGGTCACGGTGGAAATTGGAATCATATGAAAAGTCCAAAGGTCGTTTTCTCTAGAAGAAGGGTGGTTAAAAACAAGGAAAACTTGACCGAACGTGGTGCAACGTGGCCATTAACTGTAGAGTACCTAGGTACCTGGTAGGGACGAAAAGGCATAGATTGGAAAGTCTAGCTAAGGAGGAGCTTATATGCTCCGGGAGAGACTGGCTTGCCAAAGGCCTTTGTCACACTCTAACATAAAGAGCTGAAAGGGGCTTAGCCCTGCATAAGCATAGCTCAACATTGGTAACTAAGCTACGAATACAAGCTTGAAATCCTGAGTGAGGAGGTAGAAGTTCTTCACACAGGCGGGAGTAGGAGGCCATTGAACTAGCCGTTGTGGAACTATGATGGAAATGCCAATCAATGTTCAGAGGCAGCTGCTGGCCCACGTTCCGAACTTTGACAAATTTATTTGTTGGCAGGTGTAAGTTCACCTGGACTTCAATCTTCATCGAAGACGACATGAACCTCATTTCTTTCCAAACTCATCTGCCGTCCCAAGGCATTATTCATTTCTCCGTACCCATTGCAGACAGCTCAATACCCAAGTACGATCCAAACATTCAGTCTTTACCCTCTGGTAGCAGCAGATTTAGAGCCTTCTGAGCCGCCACCCACCATCCCTCAACCTGGAACTTCCATCCTACCCTCCTGCACACAATGTGGACTGACCAATGTGTCAACCGGAACAGTGCGCAGAACTGGAGCATGAGGAGAGCTCTAGGAGGATTTGGGATTGTGACTGCCAACGAGAGTCAGAGTCTCCTCGTCGTCGGCAGTCAGAATCTCCTCGTGGTCGGGGGTCGCCTCAGAGTCGAGAGTCTCGCTTCTCTTCGCTCCTATTTTACCGCAGCCTTCCCAACACTGAATACTCCTCCCACCGGGCGACTGGAAGCAATTTTCTTCCCAGTGGTTGTGAGTCTCAATGATAAGTTCCTTGCAGTGGTAGTCGGAGTAGACCCTGCAATTAGTGCTGTCACTCGTGCCACCTTTGGTCGTGAGCGAGATCCAGTTCCCGGTTTTGTTTCCTACCCCTCCCTGCACCACCTGTTTACCCGTTGTTAGATGATATTGCAGTATATTCATGGGGTTACGTACGTCTAACCACGGGAATGAGTAGCAAAAAGCCTCCATGTCTGGGCAGTTGGGCGTAAAGGTGATCGAGGGCAAGTGGCCAGATCTGGGATGACAATCAATGTCATCCCATAGCTTGACACATGAGTTCATGAACTTGCACCCCCAGGCGGGATTGGGTCCGACGCCCCAGGGAGGGTCGGGAACGGGCGAAGCGTCTGCAATGGGGGAGCCTCTCACTCCCTTGAAGGTGAAGGGAGCCAAGACAAGCAGGAGTCGTAGGGAAAGCATTGTTGAGCTGGTCCGGAAGGTTATGGAAACTGAGGTAGGTTGTAGCTTCCTTCCAAAGACGGCGGAAGCGACTATTTGTGAACGGAAGAGGGTGATTTCTGGCGGTCCTGCTGGGTTTCTCTTCTGACCTGAATGGGGGACACCTAAGAGTAAGAGATATATATACCTAAGTGCACATGAGGGATTTCATGCACTTGAGCGGCTAGAAGATGGCTGGTGAGAGAATGTGTGCAGCTTGTTGTTGTAAGGTGGCTGGCTCATGTGATGCGCGGCGCGCTCGTCAACTATGGTTCTACATCATCCTTCCTGCTCGGCAGCCCGCCACCTCTCTTTCGCTGCTGTGGTGCTTCAGCAGGCTATTTGGGCGACATAGGGTCAGCTCACAAAGCCAAGTTCTCGTGAATAAGCTGAACTCTAAGAAACAACACTGATCACGGAAAACAAACTACTTGTTGATGTTGTGCGGAGGGTGTCATCCGACCATGTTGAATGCTCAGATAAATAACTCAGTCATCAACCGATTCTTTTATTGAGGGCTCTCGGACGTATAGAAATTTTTCTCTATCTCCGGGTGCTATTTTCATTATCCGAACCTTATTGCTTTGTGGTTTTCTCGCAGCGTTCCAAAGTTTGCAAATAAATGGTTACAAATACACCTTACTTAGCAATGGCGAGACAACCAAATTTGCCAATTTATTATGAAATTTTTATCCATGGTTTTGCATAGCGCATGCATCTAATTCTGAGTTTTATTCCATGGTAGGAAATGGTTTTTTCGTTCTTCCATTAATAAAAAACTAGGGGACTTTTCTGGTTGGGTTTTTCACCTGTCCGACAGCCATTACTTAGAAAGTTGACACTGGGACCAATTTTAGAGCCTTGACGGTGGACGTAGTACCTATAAGTATCTGAGAGTCTCCTCTATCAGATTCTTCGATCTTCAAGACAAATAAATTATTATTTCACCAACTTGTTGAGCATCAAAGTCGAGGTCACATTGGACCTTACTCATGCCAACTGTCATCTTCATAACTCAACAGGTTGATCCTAGATCAGTCTTTGATTGAATTGGATTTCTTTCTCCGCTTGGCAGATGGCGAAGAAGTGGCTGCTAGGAATAATCCAACCTAAACTTCCAGTGAATATAATCTGCCCCTAATCTCTCCTCTTCCTCATTATCGCAAGTATAAGGAAACAGCCTCCACCCTTTCCCATGCTCTTCTAAAAACTCCTGATCCCGGTACTCCGACCCCTGGTAGTCCATGAAAACGTATTGCGAACAACCGTCAAATTCCGGATTCAGGAAGTCTTCGGTGATATCATCGGCTGAACCAAGTGTGGCAACAACCTCTTTCGGCCTTCCGAGAATAGTTCCAATGACAAGAGTTGCTTTCGTAAACTTTACGAGCGGTGTCTTGCGAAGACTGACGTAGCGTTTTGAGTTGGAAGTACCGTATACCAGCTGCTTCCATTCGTCGTCGGGCCAAAAGGTCGTCAGAAGATCTGTGGTCTTGTCGAGACTTTAGATCGCGGTGTTGGGAATCTCTACCCGCAAAACGGAAGCATTGATGCGACCCATTCCTCGCTTCCTGGCCCAGAAAGCGTATTTACGTGCAACCGCCAGATCGGGGTACAGGTAGACAGCCCCCAATCTCATATTGAATTCCCCATTATCAGTAGACCGGCCACGGAAAGTACCGAAGTGGGCTGTGAAGTTACCGTCATCCCTTCCCCAACGATCCAGAAAACGATTGGTAGTAAAGCCACCACAAAAGAGAACTGTGGATCCGAGGGCACTTCCTGAAAGAGCCGGGGAAGAGACGGTGTCGACCTGCGAGGTGGACTGGCCTTGGGAGCGGTTTAAAACAGGGCTGGATTGTGAGATAGCGGACGCAGAACCGCCAGGAGTTGTGGCTTCCTCAGTGGCCGTCTTGCGCTTTTCAGAGGTAATTTGCACGTCCCAGAGGTGCGCGAATGCTGCAACCATAGTGTCATTGAGCCAGTGAAAACATGGTGCCGTCAATCTGATTCCTCTGCAGCTTGGAGTCATGATCGCGTCCTGTAGATCCTGATTGATCCCGACAGAATCCATCGACTTGCGCCATTCATTGTCGTCCTCCGAAACCGTATCACCATCATCCTTGAACTCGAATCGTGTAATGCAAATCTCCTCGAATGTCACCATGCCCCCATCGATATCGCGCCATCCCTCCATATACTCTTCGTCGTCACAGTCGTTCACTTTATTCCAATGTTCCCAGAGATCGGTAGCTCTCTCTTGGGAGAATCCGACGTATAGTAACGTTTCGAAGGAATAGATATGATCAGGAATTTCCTCAAAATGATCCACATCCACACTTGATGTTGTGTTTGCTGGCGGTGGAGGAAATGGGATGTCCTGGTATTCTTCCGCGCTCGCGCGGTTGAGGCGGCGTTTGTGAACCTTCACGAGACCTGGGGCAGAGCCATCGATCAGGGTCCCTTCTTGTCGAAGAAAAGCGGCATCCTCGGGGTCGAAGAGGGGGTGGTGTGGCAATGTCGAGAACACAAGCTGAGGTTTTGGTTTACGTCTTGCCTTGATCTCTTCGTCTGTAGGACCGGGAATGAATCGAATTATCTTCATGGCTCGGGTATTGAGGTGGGATGAGGACTTCGAGTATCCTGGTGTTTTAGCGTCTTCAAAGGAAAGTAAGAAGGGAAATAGGAGAAGAGCATGGGCCTTATGTATGACCAGCCGGCTTCATCCCCAGGCACTTGTCTGGAACGTAGCGGGGTGTAATTAACGGTCGCTCTATTTTTTCTTAGTTGTGTGCTTTGTGACTCATTATGAGAGATTCTAGTCTGCTTGGTTCGGTTGTGGTTTAAGCGTCGGCTAGCAGCCTCGCGAACCACTCCCGACACTTTGTGAACTCGGTGATCGGAAGAAATCTGGATAGTTGGGTGCCCGGAGATAATCAAAGTGACCGGGAGGAATACAGATGCATGGTTCAGGCGCCGGTTGAGGAGGAGACACCTTATTTTTTGAACCATGAAACTCGTCCCCTTGAGTGGTACTTCTGGCTGCCAATGAGATCGCTAACCAAACACAAATCAACCTCAAACCACAGGCAATTGGAACGAAGAAAATCAGAGGCCGTCGGAAACACACTTAAGAAGCTACACCTGCTTTTCCCACAGACCCTCAACCCCAACAAAATTCGAAAAAGCCACCACGGTCACCCAAAATAAGTCCACCAAGTGGCCCACCCTCAAGCGTCCCTCTCATAACTTTATCCTTCGAAACCCCCTCGCCCCCTCGCAAATACCTATGACCACACTTATTCGGATTTTCCAAGGTTGACTCTATGGCCCTGATGAATTCCTTCCCGGCCAAATGGCCCGCTTGCTCATGCACCATTAGAATCAGGGAAATGAGTAACAGCGAAGACACGACCAAGTTCTTCGCAAAAGTCAGCCAGCTGAAAGCCACTTTACCCCGAAGAACGGTACATTTTATGACTACCTCGAGAATGCCATAATCGAGACAATCTTCGGCAGCAATTTCATCGAGCAGGCCGGCCCGAACCTAAGGTTTACCGCGGATATTTGCCGCAGCGTATTTTGGGGGCAGGATGTGAAAGCTAAAAATGTGGATAAAAGAGACACAGCTACCTATTTCCGGACATTGAATGCACCGAGTAGTGTGATGTTCCGAGGATTTGAGGGATACTAAGGCCTTCTAAGAAACCAGCGAATATTACCCTATCTGCACAATCCGCCGAATATCGGAAACATGGATATTGGAACACACTGGAATCACGTGGCTGCTGCCTGCCCTTTGTGGACTAGGCTCCTTTATAGTAGCCTAGCCCTTTGTAGCTAGAGCTATTAGAAGGAGAGCTCTCCCCAGGAGAGCTCCTTCCTTCTCCACATTATATTACGTTACTACCTAGCCCATAGCTGCAACTACATCTTCATACGTGACTCTCGCTACCCCCTGGTTTGCACCAACACCGATCTGTGTTAGCGAAATTTAGATCCTGATAATAGTGTGGTAGTTGCAACGTCACAATCCTAGACCTTATATAGTAGACTTAGCTCGTAGATTCTCGTAGATACCTTGAATACTAGTTGTGCTTTTGGCAGAAGGGTAGCATACCTAGGTAGTGCGTTATGCTGCGGCACTCTAGCAAACCAAGCCAGCTAGAAAGGTGGCGGGTTCAATTCCCGGCCTGGCATTGACAACAGAGGGAAGGAAAGGAGCTCTCCTGGGGAGAGCTCTCCTTCTAATAGCTCTAGCTACAAAGGGCTAGGCTACTATAAAGGAGCCTAGTCCACAAATGGCAGGCAGCAGCCACGTGATTCCAGTGTGTTCCAATATCTACTTACCCAAGGTAACTAGACACATGATCAGTGATTAACACTATCCTCAGGAACTCACCTAATACATGTAACCAGCTCCCAGATCTCATAAAATCAGCGGACTTTGCTCTCAAAACTTGTTGAATGGGCGACATACGTCCGTTCCGGCCGATGATACCTAAGAAAGAGCATCCAGGATAGTGAGATACGCTCTTTCGAGAATATTTTTCCTGACAATGGATGTCTTTGCGATTCCATGTATAGAATTTGGCAAAGCCAATCAGACTTTTCACCAGCAAGATTCCTTCAACAAGCTAGTAAGTTTGTGAGCTTCCTTGTCTTCCCCTCAAAACTACTTACTGACTCTACGACACGAATTTATTCTTCTTGTGATTCCTATTCTCACTGCGTGTTGTATCTGTTGGCCGGCTGGACGTTCTCAGAGCCAGATCGACATCTCAGTCCAAATTGCTTCTTCCATTGACGGTGATACAAATGAGGTTCAATGACAGGCTTCCGTGAATTCTGGTCGATTTTGTCTGTGCACACAATGGTGAGTTAAGGCCAGGTAAACTTAGATCCGCTCTGGCTGTCTAGCTTTAACAGAGTTTTTTTTTTTCCAAGGGGAATGAATAGTCTAGTTACTGTTGCCAAATGCTAGTATCCGCTAGGATAGCATTTGGCAAAGGACACGGTCGACGCCATGGGCAACAAGATCGTCGGTTTCCACTCTCCCTGACACTTGTGGGATGTTTGCTGACCCTCTCCTGGCTCCGAAGAAGAGGGGAGATCATTGTTATTGGTCTCGGAAAACCGCTGTTTCCCAGTCATCCGGATTAATCCCAATCACTTGGAATATTCCTGACGACTTGAGTATTCCTAATTATTCGAAATGATTATAAACATCTGGAATATTCACAGTCACTTTGAATATTCGCAATTACTTCAAATGTTCACAGTAGTTTGAAGTATTCTCAATTACTTGGAGCATTCACAGTCATATAGAATATTCCCAACCACTTTGAATATTCCCGACCACTTTGGATATCTCTGATCGTTTGGGAAGGCTCAATTGAGGTGTCTATGTGCTCCTTAGGTCTTCAGGGGTTACGGGTTTGTACTCAGGCTTGTGCATTTCAAGACCTAATCACCTGTGATACAAACCCGTAACCCTGAAGACCTAAGGAGTCTCTTAACAATACAAATCAAACAAATCAGTTTGTGAGGTGAATAGATGTAGCGAACTTCGGAATATTCTTTTGGTTTGAAGTCTAAGTCTGCTTCTATCTCTGGATTCTATGATCTCTGATTTCCGCTAAACTGCCAGAAACGCCATACACCCACCCACAAAGCCAGAAAGACAACCATCTAGTCATCCTCATCAGAGAACACTTCCTCACCACGCTTACGGCGAGCCATGCGGTCCTTCTTCTTCTTACGGGCCTCAGCGCTGGAAAGCTTCTTCTTGGCCTTGGGAGCGTCCTACGAGGGGTCAGCAAACATCCTATAAGTGTCAGGGAGAGTGGAAACCCACAATCTTGTTGCCCATGGCGTCGAAATGCCTAAGCCAAAACGGGTTAGCATATGTCCAGATGATGACTGAGGGTGATGGGGGAGGGGGGGGGGGGGGGGGGGGGGGGGGACAAAAAAAAAAAAAAAAAACCGAAGGGGGAGGAGGGGTGTGATTGACGGGAGGCGGGGCACAGGGAACAGCGCCCGGAGGAG
>JAKZHN010000009.1:943515-963879 GCA_037179335.1 Cyclaneusma minus
CCCCCCCCCCCCCCCCCCCCCCCCCCCCCCCCCCCCCCCCCCCCCCCCCCCCCCCCCCCCCCCCCCCCCCCCCCCCCCCCCCCCCCCCCCCCCCCCCCCCCCCCCCCCCCCCCCCCCCCCCGCGGCTCGGAAAAAAAAAAAAAACTCACTCGGCGTCAGGGTCGGTCTTGTCCTCCAATCTGGGGCCGGAACCCTGTCCCTGAACCCAGTTGTGTCCAGAAGGAGTCATCTTGCCGTCCAGGACAGCCCAGACTTCCTCAGTCAAGTCCTTGGTGAACTCAGACGAGTGAGTGATGATGATAACACCACCCTCGAAAGACTTGATGGCCTTGGACAGAGCACCCAGAGAGTCACGGTCCAAGTAGTTGGTAGGCTCATCAAGAACGATCAAGTGGGGTCGCTGCCACGAGCAAGCGGCGAGAACAACCTTGACACGCTGACCTCCAGAAAGACCCAGCATGCGGCTGTGGGAAACGAGCTCAGCATCAAGACCGAAGTTGGCACAGTGCTGCTCGATTTCTGGTCACGTTTCAATTAGCTATATGTCACGGGGATGTCACAGGGATATCGCGGGGATGTCACGAGTCAAACTCACCTTTACGAACTAAGGGGCGGAATTGACCTGGTCGTCGTCAGTTTTTTCTCTTTTTCTTTTGAGGGTGAGAGCATCAACATACCTGAAGCTAGTGCCTCCTTCTGGTCAACATCAGCCACCATCTTCTGGTGGGACTGGATGATCTCAGTACGAGGAATCCAGGCGTTGTCGGCAGTCATCATGGGGGTCCAGCGCTCGTTCTTCATGCCAACGTTCTCTCCGAGGGCGAACGAACACTCGTACTCGTAGGAGTTCTTGAACTTGCGGCGGGAGTGGATACCGATGACACGGCGTTGAGTACCCTCGATCTTGTAGATCTTGTCCATGGCCTTCTCGTCCTCGTCGGTGACGATCTTGTTGGCACGGTCCATGGTCTCACGATCCTCACCCGTCTGGAAACGCCATTGGATGTACTCGGAAGGAGTCTTCTCCAAGTGGTGGTCGATGTGGGCGAAAGCGTGTTGCTTGATGTAGGCGATACGGATGTTCTCGTGGGCCCAGACCTCACCGGAAGTGGGGATGAGCTCACCAGTCAAGACGTTGATGAGGGTAGACTTTCCGGCACCGTTGGGACCGATGACAGCAATACGCGAGCCAAGGGAGCACTGGAAGGAGATGTCGGAGATCTGGGGCTTGGGAGTACCAGGGTACTGGAAGCTCATCTTGCTGGCACGCAGAATGGCCTTGGCCTTGGTCTTGACACCCTCAAGGAAACCGGGCTCAGGGAACTTGAACTCAATCTCAGAGGCACCGAGCTCGAAGTAAGACTTGGCCGAGGGGCACTTCTTGACGAACTCGACCAGGTTACCACGGTAGCGCTTGAGCTTGAAGCGCTCGTAGTTGATGATGTTCTGGCAGACGTTGTTCAAGAAACCAGTGTCGTGGGAGACGATGATGGAAGTGCAAGGGGAGGCCTTGAGGTACTCCTCGAGCCACTTAACGTTCTTGACATCCAAGTGGTTGGTAGGCTCGTCGAGCAACAGAATGTCAGGGTCCTCGAACACGGCACGGGCAAGAGCCAACTTCATCTTCCAACCTCCGGAGAGGGAGGTGATCAGACCCTCAGTCATGGCAGGGGTGAAGCCGAACTCAGAGAGTTGCTTCTCGACGTCAGGACGGGAAGTCTCGACACCAGCCTCCTCCAACTTCTTCATGGTCCAGTCAATGGTGGTGTACTCAGTGTCAGCAGCGTCGAGATCGTGCTCAACGAAGACAGTGCGGACCTCGCTCTTCTTGGGGAAACCCTCGACTTGCTCGTTGTTGATGGCGCGCATGAGAGTAGACTTTCCGGAACCGTTGGGACCGCAAAGACCGTAACGCTGACCACGCTTGAGACGCAAGTGAGTCTGGTTGAGAAGAATCTTGGCACCGTAGGCCAAGTTGAAGGTGCAGTTGCAGAGATCCTCACCCTCCTCGTCATCGGCCTCCTCTTGGTCCTCAGCGGCGGCACCGGGAGAGGCACGGCGGCGGAGCTCGTCAACGATCTGTTGAGCGTCATCGCCGACGATGGCGGCGAGGTAGGACTTGATGTTCTGGGTCCAGCTGGTGGAGTCGGCATCCTTTTCGTCGATGAGCTGACCAGCGATGGCAGACACGTATTCGAGCATGGCATCGTACTGGAGGGCATCCTTGTGCTTGGCAGACAGGATGTCCTTGAGGTGAGCCTTGACGGTGGAAACGGAACCAGCGGTGGAAACCTCTGGGAGAATGTCCTCGTTGCCCTTGACCTCGATGCCACCAACACGGCGGATGGTGTCAAGACCTTGTCTGGTCTTCTCACGAGCCTCAGGGTCAGCCAAGTTCTCGTAGTTCTTCTTCAAAGCTGGCACAAGCTTGGGCAAGAAAGCGGCGACAATCTGGGGGTCCTCGACAAGTTTGCACATGTTGTCGACGATGACAGCAGACTTTCGCTTGATGGCAGTGTCACGCTCAGCGAGACCACGGTCGAGAAGAGGGACCATGATGGCCAAGGTAGGCTCGTGGACGTCAGTAACGAAGGTGGTGGCACCGAGCAAGTGAACAGTCTCGGGGACGTTCTCGGGCTTGGAGATACACTTGATCAACTCCGGAATGAAACGCTCGATATCCTTGTTGACAATCAGACCGCAGATCTTCTCCATGGTGCCGTAGGCCATCTTCTTGACCTCGGGCTTGGTGTCCCACATGGACTCGGAGACCACAGGGACAAGATCTGGCACACGGAGGGCGAGTTGTGCGGGGGAGGACACAACGAGCGCCTCGATGCACTGAAGGCCGGTGATCTTCTCAGCCCACTTCTGGGCAGTGAGAATCGAGTTGATGATCGGAGGAAGGAGGACCTTGACGGCGTTGGCGTTGACAGCCTTCACGATGGCCATGGTGGCGTTCTGTGCGGCGGTCTTGACGGCAGAGATCTTGTCACCAACGGCAGAGAGACATGGGCCCAAGAGGGTGACCAGGTATGGCTCGATGGCGGCCGAGACCTGCGAGTGCTCAGCAATGGCCTGGATGGCGTTGAGAGCGCGCTCGCGGGCAGCGGCATCCTTCTTGTTGCCAAGTTGCTTCTGGAGAGCTTCAACGGTCCTGTAGAGAAAAATTGTCAGCCTTTGTTCTTGCGGAAGTGAAGACGCCACGATCTCAGCGGCTGCGCAGTTGACGTTTCAGATCTGCTTCATCTGAAAGGCAAACCGAGTAAATCGATGAAAAAGCGATTTCTCGTATTCACAGGCGCAGATTTGCGCAAGGTGCAGTGTATTCGTAGCAGGCAGGGAAACATACTTGGTGGGAGCAGTCTGGGACTCGATGTCGCCGTTGATGAAGGTGGCGAGGCTCTGGGTGGCAGCGTTGGTCTCGTCCTGGGATTTGGAGAGGTTCAGCTTGGCCATCAGGTCGTCGAGGACCTTGATGCTCTGAGCATTCTCCTTGGCGACCTTGCCGCTGGCGGGCTTTGAGGAATCCATGGTTTCTGCGGAGGGCATGTTGAAGGAGAAAGAGAGGAGAGGTCGGGTGGCGGGGTGGTTGTTTTGGAAGAAATTTCTCAAATATGGTGCGCCCGTGCGCTAAGCCGCCTGTGCTGGCTGGTCTATTGGCGATTTGGCCTATGCCCTCTAAGTGAAGAAAAGCGGGTCGGCCTCTGTAATCAGCGTCTATCGAGTCGAATGCCCCGCGGACTGATAAAGCGACTGGTGTTCGCTGAGCAGTCCGGTCTATATCGGCGCAGGAGTCTATGCGGAAGACGACGGTGCAAAAGGGAAGAAAGTGAGAGAGCGGAGAGAGGCTTGTGGGAAAAGGGGGAGTCAGAGATCGAAGAGGGGGGCGCTCTTTTTTATGGGAGCAGCGACGGGCGGCAAAAAAGCTTGCGACTGATTTTTTTTCAACACACAGGCAGGGGTTCGAACTACTAGCGCCACACACAAGGAGGCCCGACGGGGGACTGTGAAGTGTGCGGCCAATATTAACACGGCGCATATTATAGCACCAGAATCCACGGCGACACGGTAAAATGCAAAATAATTTATTTTGGTCTCCTTGGTTTCCCACCTGCTGCAACTGCGCCTGTCTCCGTCCACCCGCACCAAGCCGTCGATGCATCTCTGTGCCCGAGCTGATGAAGATGCAGATGTCTCGAGACGGAGAGCCAGCTCCAGCCGTCCTCGGAGTGCTTGTCCGCCGTATCGATGGACTCTTGCCAAAGCAATCATCGCGACTCCATGAAAGCCCTTTCTACCCAGAAGCTCCGAGCCATGTTTGTTTGCCACTTTTGCCCGCCATCTACTTGACATACCAAGAAAAAAGCCCAAACTCTGGCATCGACGCACCCGTTGGTTCCCGCCAATCCAGCTCTCCGCCAGGTGGCCCAGGCTTGCTTAGCATCTTCAGCCGTCAGCAAGGTCTGGGGAAAGCTCGCGCCGCCCGCGCGCACGACTACTACTCCTATCCCGGCTGTTGATGGACGGATATCTTGGTCTCATTCGAGAGTCTCCATGCTCTTGCTATGTCTTTCTCACCAGAGATCACTCTTTTCCGTCTGCGACAGACCGACTCGGGCAGCAGCCTTGTTCCTTCATACGACACTTCCTTCAACATACTCCAGGCCTCACACTTTTTTTCTCTTTTCCGAGTCAGGTCGCGGCAGTAGTCAGCGTGGCTGCGGATAGGGCTCATGCAACACCAATGTGCTTCGCCACCCTGTCATCTCTGGCAAATCGCGGGTGTCGAAACCATAAAGGGCGAAGGGGGCATGCAAGTGCTCGTCTCGACCAATCGACAGTCGATCCTCATTCAGCTGGCCTCACCACACACCAGCCCATGTTTCCCCAGATTTTTGATCCTCATGTCTTACCGGCTAAAGTATCTTGCTATACCATTCTTGATATGGGGGTACCTCGCGCCGACCGCGAGATTAGTTCAAGGAACACGGCTGCTCCGTGGCCTACCGAGACGGTCCCAAGGCTTCTTTTTCGACGCTAGAACATTCTCCCGGATCTGAGATCCCAGCGAGCATCTCAACCCACACACGCTTTGCAGCATGGAAGCATTTTTTCGCTTGCCGAGTCTGGAGCGGAGACCATCTCAAGCAAAAAGAACTCAGACGCAAGAGCACGACCAGCAGTGATACCAAGCAACAGAATGCGTGGTGAGTATGAGATGCAAGATATCCAGCTGGAATTTTTCAGCGTCCCTACTGAGCACATGGCATGTTCTTGTATTCGCCCTCTGTCGTGTCTTGCTTCGACCTGAGATCCAATATTACTCAGCGCTACATGTAAGCGTGTGCTTCATACTTTGAGCACAAGCACTTTCGGGATATTTTTACTTTTCACTTTTCGCTTGAAGGTTGGGGGCGAACATCACCATCAGAGTTGGAGTTGATTCGAGATCGAGTGCAACTCACCGGATGATAAAATTTCGGCCGCTTTCATCCAGGAGATCACGATCACCATCTGTGCCCATGCCTCTGAAACGAGCGAAAGGTGACCCCGAAAACCCGGACAACAGCATTCCACAAGCTGAAGATTGTTGCGACGGATAGGCCCCTTTTCTCCATGCGGGCAGCACGCATGCATCGAGAAAAACGCTCCAGCGACGCACGCATTCCGGATGATTGCCAGAGATCCCGCCGGACCAACCGAGATCAGCTGTGTGTGCCAAAAATATCTGCAGTCCGGAGCCACAATGATCCATCCCGAGGACAAAGTATGAGTGCTGCTCGCGATGCGTGGAACTGTCAAGTTTCAGAACCCTTCGACGTTGAAGTTGCTGGAGAAAGCCAGTGCTTTACCCCGGATTTCCCCACACAACGCTTGGACGTACGATAAGGCACTCCGCATTCCACTTGTCTCTTTAGAGAAGAAAGTGGGTCGTGGCAGGGCCCGGCGCGCTCCCCGATTACTCCCGCGCTACTCAGCCTACTGCTGACCCGTGGGTATGGCCAGTAGTGTGATTCGACGCCGCAAGGGCTTTGTGACCTGGATCTCCTGCATGAGATTTGGAGCTGACCAGGTTCTCTTATCCGGATAGATAGTGATATGGTTCTCCCGTCTCGATGTTCCAGCAGGGAATGTCAGGGATAGTTCAAAGCACCATTCATGCGAGGACTTGTTCTAGTTCTCTTCGCCTGGTTACTCTTCAAGCCTTCAGCATCGCAGGTCCTGTGAGGACGACAAAGTATTGAGTGAACCCCCTTACCCCAAACTTCAGATGGCAGGGCGAGCCCTCGATCAGTGGGTCTCAAATGCTAAATACAGTATTTCTCTGCTTTGACTTACTTCCAGCTCTGAGGGTAATGGCATGAAAGAACTTTCGGCCGCTGTCTTCTTTCCCCTGGCTGATGCTAGGAACTGACGAGGAACTGACTTCTCTCCTCAGTTCTTCGAAGATGATACATGTACCATATGAAAGCATTGGACAGTCTGCTCTCTTTTGTGTGTAGGTGGAACGAGACGAGACACGGTACATGAAGAGAATACATTCTCTTCTCTCGAATATCACCCCCTGGATAGCCCAGAAACTTATGAGAAACTGAGAACTGACTACTACGAGTGCGACCAGGCCCAAAACCCTCAAAGTTCCCGTGATATCCGGGGCACAAAGATCCTGATTGTTTTGGGCCAACATGGTCGTTCGTATGACAAGTGGAATTAGACCACAAACTTCGACGCTGGGTGAGTCAAACGGCTAGATCAAAGAACCCATAGTGAATATGTTATGCTAATATTGCTAACGAACGACATATGCTGATTTTTGTCTGCTGGTTGACTGACTGCTGAACACCAAATTGACAATAGTGAAGACTCCAAGTAACTTGCTATGGCCAAGACACTGATCGGGTTCAAAAAGAAGAAAGGTTCTATGGACTAAGAAGACATTTCGCTGATAACACCAAGACAAATTTGGCTGGCCGAGTTGCACTCTGCAAAGCATATACGTACCTTAGCTACAATTGGACTTACACTTGGATTGTGAAGCAAGTCGCGATGCCAGAATACCATTTCGGCGGCAACAAGGCTCCGCCAGCCCCGATGCATAAGTTCCCATCTTATTCCTCTTGGCCTTCTTCCATTGCGGCTCTCTACAGCCAGCCTTGTTCGTTGCTCGGTTCGGCGATTGTCTGACAGCTGCCTGGTGCCACTGCCATCGCACATGCAGCTGGCCGCAGAATTGAAACGGTTGAGGGCACATGCAATGACGGCCGGACCAGATGAACGAGGCAATGCGGGTCGCCGATCTTCTAGAACAGTTTGCCTGATAGGTCGTTTATTGGCAGAAACACCGGCCAGACCTGATAGCTGGAACCAGAGGCAACAAAGCTCGCTGGCCGTGTTAGTAGTATATGTACGGCAATGAGTCACCGTCGCAGCATCGGCGAGCGCCTTTCAGCAGCATTCGGCGTCTCCATCGGAGAGACCCATTATTGGCCACCAACAGAGCCTCGCTTGGCGTGTTCTTGCTTCGAAGATGGTCGCCGCTGCCTGCTGTAGCCTCGCCGGGGCGGCAGCTCAGCGCTTTCTATTGGCCGGCCCCGCTGAATAAGCAGCAATAGTTGGAGAGGTTTGGGCCATCGCAATTCGTAGGCCGGTGATGGAGCTGCAGAGACAAGGATTATGAGCTGTCTTTTGTCAATGGAAGCGCTCGAAAGTCTCTCACCGTTCGTTTTGCATCCTGCGAAGCTGGTCGGCCGTTCAGATATCTGCTTAGCCGCAATCCACATCTGCCCGCTCGAGCACAAGGCAGCCGGGAGTAACTCTGCGTCACAATAGATAGCACCGCGGACCTTATTTGCTTAAAAGCCTGTCTGCCGCCTCGTTGCTTCTTCTTCTGTCCTTTGAGCTTGACTTTCCGTCTGACTTCTCTTCTGACGAAACTCTCTGACTTCTTCTCTGCTTCGTCTTGGTCATTGCCTTTCATCATCCATAGTTGTCAGCCCCGCTCTCCAAGCATCCCCGTTATCTCAGGTGAGGTTACTTGCAAGAGCCCATCAGTTTCACCTTTCCGTTCGCTTCTCTACTACCGTCCGTGTTTGCCGTGCTTGACTACATGTTGCTTGTCCCCCACCTTCTCCAAGAGCTCGCCAACTGGCATTCACAACCCACTGACAATTCGAACAGAAGGCCTTGGAGAATCCTCCATCCCTCAAGAGGCCTGCTTTCCCACGAGCCGTCATCGGAAGGTACCTGAATCAAGCTCTGATAACTTCCGACTTGTTCATCACGAGCCCAGCATCGATTGGACGACCACGTGAGATTGCCGACGTTGCATGTCGTGGCACTGCCAAGCATCTGCAGTCACACAACACCAGGACCCTATCTCGGAGGTCAATCTGGATAATCTAGAAGGGAAATCCTGGCTCGATCAGCAGGTCACTTTTGCAGAACCCAGCCAATCTGTCGAGATGGAGTCAAATCAGGCCGACGGCCAGCAGCCGCAAGCAGAGCGTACTGAAGGCACCCCCGCAGCAACTACCACTGAGACAGCTTCTACTACCGCTCAAACCGAATCAAAGCCCCGCCAGGCGACTGAGAACAAGCAGAAGTCTCCCAAGTCTGCGAAAGCAAAGGTCCAGGCGAAGCATGCCAAGAAGCACGGCAAGGCCAGCAAGAAGAAGGCCAAAGAAGTCTCCTCTAGCGATGAGTCGGAATCGGACAGCGACTCTAGCGAAGAGGATACGGACGCCACATCAGACTCAAGTAGTGACTCTTCTTCTGAGGATGAATCCGAAACCGAGCATGAGAAGAAGAGGAAGCTTAAGCAGAAGAAGAAGGCCAAGCAACGTGCGAAGGACAAGAAGAAGGCAAAGTCGAAGCGCAAGAGCAAGAGCAAGAAAGATGTATGTGCCCCAAATGGTTTAGTCAGGGATTACGTTTACTAATCGAGTCGAACAGGTGTCTTCGGACTCCGAATCCGAGTCGGAAGAGGAGGAAGATGCTGACGAGACCGAAGCCGACAAGGATGAAGATGAAGTTGCGGATCAAGACGCTGAGTTGGCTTACTTACTTCGCCTTCGGCAATTACAATCAAACCAAGGATGGGCAACTGGTCCTGCAAGCCGTGCTGGACTTGGTCTCAACGACCTTGCCAATGCCAGCACTAGTGTTGCGGCAAGACTTGCAAAGGCCAAGAAACTCAAGCAGTTGAGTCGTGAATCTGCGGCCTCCAAGAAGGCAAAGAAGGGGAAGAAACCGAAGAAGAAGCGAGCAAGTAAACTCGAGTTTAAGCGGGTCGACCAGCTGTGGGACAGCACTATCCATAACTACAAGCTTACGGATACCGCTGAAGATGAGGAGTCTTCGGAGTACGACCAGTATCTTTTCAATGTCCGCCGCACCTTTGATTGGGAGGGCAAATACAAGGTATGTTGATGGTCAAGAATTGTTATTCAATACTCGCTGATCAGATCGCTAACCCTTCTAATTAGACAACTGTCGTCGATATCAAGAGTAAGTTGCTCAAGGAGGCTTTGACGGATGTCATGGACGGCGTGAAGGGAGTCAGTCTGGTCGAAGACACTCCTACCATTGATCCAAATATCCTTTTCCTCTACCTGGAAGACCTGCGCAAGAGCATGAATAACCTCAAGGTCAAGATGAAGGGCGGTGAGAAAGTGAAGAGGAAGGTCAAGAAGAGGAACGAGACCAAGATCAAGCACATTAAAGTGCTCCTGAAGTACCTCGACAAAGACTACGATGAGACCAAGAAGACTCTCTACCCCATGCTCGAATCAGGTTTGATCACCTTCGACTTGCTGTGGGCGCTCTACAAGCCGAATACCCTAGCTTACACCACAACCTACGGAACCGTTGATGAGCCTCGAGCATTCAAGATCGAATATGCGGAGAAGGAATACAGCTTCATGAAGGGAGAATGGTACAGCATTGAAGGACGATACCTTGAGTATGATGGCAAGACCTGGGGTATGGGCAGCATGGACTGTGAAGTCGAGGCATTCAAGGGTGCTCGCAAGATTACATCCTTGTCATGCTATCCCCTGAAGTACCACAAGGATGAGGCAAGCTTACGACGCCAACTTATTGAGAGGGGCAAGAAGTTTGTCTCTCTCCAAGGTGTGCACTACAAGAGTCATGAGGGTCTCGCATACTACAAGAAGAAGCGCCAAGTCATCAAGGTCAACATCAATGGTCGTATTATGGTTGATCCAGCCATTCATCGACGGATCCTCCCTAACTACCAGGTCAGCACAGTCAAGCCCAAAGATCCAGATGAGATCGAGCGAGAGGAGGACTCCGACTCGGACTGTTGCTGTAGTTGCAGCGAACAGGGATCAGAGGACAACCAAGCTGGTCCTAACTTCGAGAACATGGAGGAAGAGCGAACCAAGTTGAAAGTTGTGCTGGACGACAAGAAGAAGCCTCATCTTGTCGAGGTTCCTGTCGACGCTGATGGCCAGGAGTTCAAGAAGGAGAATCTCCAGGAGTTGCCTACTAAGGAAGGTGAAGCTTCTACTGCCAAGGAGGGTGAGGAGAACAAGAAGGAGATTCCGGTCTTTACCGACGAGGAGTACCTGATTGCCTCTCCCGTTGTACTTGGTTTTGCCTTCGGCGAGAAGATGTGGCTTGAGTTCACCGTTTCAGGGGTCAAGGACATTACCTGGAACGAGGGCGCCTACGAGTCCTTGGTCTTGGAAGACAACACCAAGGATATTGTCAAAGCTCTTGTCGAGGCTCACAAGTACAACCCGACGAAGAGTATCGACGATGTCATCCAGGGCAAAGGAAAGGGTCTCGTAGCCGTCTTGCACGGCCCACCTGGAACTGGTAAGACCTTGACCGCCGAGGGTATCAGTGAGATGCTCAAATGCCCACTCTACTGTGTCAGCGCGGGTGAACTTGGTACCGATCCTCGTACTCTCGAAGCTGAGCTACAGAAGATCCTTGATATTGCGCACGCATGGGGAGCTATTCTTCTGCTTGATGAAGCAGATGTGTTCTTAGAAAAGCGAACGATTCAGGACATCCACCGCAATGCTCTTGTCAGCATCTTCCTGCGACTACTTGAGTACTTCCAAGGCATTCTCTTCCTCACCACCAACCGCGTCGAGGTATGTTCCCCCCCCCCCCACCTTCATATGTTCGTTTACTAACATGAATCCCAGACCTTCGACGATGCCTTCCAATCCCGTATCCACATCGCTCTCCGCTACGGCGAGCTCTCCCACAAAGCCAAGCAGCGCGTCTTCCGCATGTTCGTCGAGCGCGTTCGCGTTCTCGAAGGCACCGAAATCTCTCCTTTCAAGGACGAAGACTTCAACACCCTCGCCCGCCACAACCTCAACGGTCGCCAGATCAAGAACACCGTCCGCACTGCACAAGCGTTGGCTGTCAACAAGGGCGAGCCACTCAGCATGGAGCACATCAAGAGGGTCTTGGACGTGCTGCTCAGCTTTGACCGAGACTTGAAGGGCGGACCTGGCTTTGAGGATGCTATGCGAGGATACTTCTAAGAAGTTTGGGAAGTTCGACTGCCACGGGAACGGGCATTTGTGCATACTGTCGCTATCAAGTGCGATCCCACTCCACCACTCCACTCCATTTCTTTCTGGCCGGGACTGTTTGCCACAACGGTCTCATGCATGCGTGCACATATCTTCTTCCTGCTTCCTTCTTCTCTGGGAAATCAGTAATAACGGTGAAACTGTTCATGCCACTGGGGAAAGTGTTTGAGGGGATTCACGAAGCATGGAAAATGACCTTCACGGCCTTGCCAGATTGTCTTTTAGAAAGAACTTCTTTCTGATCCATGTGTTTGCATTTCTTTCAAGCCAATTTCGTTTCATTTGGCAAATTCATCCTATTTCGTCACTCCCGTGGCGGCTGGGAGAGCGAATGGATGGGCACAGCGAGGTTGCAAATAGCGTGACATCAATCAATCAATGCGGTGATTTTATGAATCTGTTTGTGTGTTCCATTTTCCAATCGACGTGTCGCGTGAAATGCGAGAAATATGTGATATGTTGGAGCTCGACCTTGAGCCAATGCATCTACGCGGGACACATCGTGCACGCGATGTGAGTGCGGCTTGTCGCGTGAAAGTTTTCATTGTTCTGCTAAACTTATCCGCCGCTGGGCACCTACTTTGTCGGGCGTGGCATCTCGTTACACCTTTGTTCACGCCGCCGACACCAGTTCGCACGCTTCGTTCATAAACGCCCTCTCAGCGCGTGCACTGGAATGCAGAACTTCCCGACCATATAATTAATTTGCCTGCGGTCTTATATGGCGCGATTAGACCACTCGAATTCATTTCATTTTTTGGGGGTCACGAACACGCCAAATATGATTGAGAATCGTCCATTGAATTGACAATATTCACGAATTCCAAGTAAGGTAACTGAGACCGATGATCAAGCTCTGTCGACCAATTAATGAATGAATGGTTCATTCAAGAAAACCTGGAAGGAAAAGGCGGGAATGAAAGCATGAGAAGCAAGAACCGTGTGTTGTGTGTCAAAATCTCCCAACAAATCAAAGCTGCGATCGAAATAAAATCTCGGGCGCTCGACTTTTGCGTGCGGGAGCTCGCGAATCTGAGAAATAATTCCCGTAGAGTTTGATTTGGTCTCTATGCGCGTGGTGCCTGTGAGAAGAGTGTCGAAATATGCGTAAAGGAAGAAAAGATGTAGCGTGGTGATTCCTGACTTGTAATCGCACCTACGCAGGCATCTGGACGGGTCGTACTTTCTGACAGTGGCCTTATCAAGTACACCGGGAGGCTCTCGTTGTACGCTTCGATCATCGTGCATGCACTCGACGTAGGCTGCAACGGAGGAGGCTCGATGAAAAATCTGGATCTTTGGGGAAGGCTGGGGGGGTTTTCTTATAGAGGATTGATAAGAAAAGAAGAAGAAGAAGCTAAGGATTTGATCGGAGAGCCCAAGACTTTCTCCGGAAAGTCAGGTCGTTCCCGCGAAGCCGGTTCGGTCTCATCCTAGCACTTAATTGTGTGTTATATGGGATCGGCTCGCTCGGGTGCCTTGATCTCAGGACTCACATGCGAGTTGACCGGAACGTTGTCTCCCATTGCACTGACGGTGCAAGCAGAAGGGGAATGGTATATGTACTGAATAGGTAGGAATGATCAATTCCGTCCTTCGGGACCCGGCTGCTTTTGAACCTGCGCTGCACCCATATCCGGCTTATCAGTCAAGTTTACAACACTACATGCAAATAGAAGAGCTATATTTCACACATTCGCTATCCAAGCCCTTGCGCTACTAGCCAGGCCTCATCAAGATTAACCTCGTATTAATTATTGTAAGCTTGAGGTTGCCGGCAGGGCAGGCAGAGACATATGCTCTATTGCCCTCAAGAAGGGAGAGTGTCTTTAAGGGAAATGGCGTCTGCGAGGACGGGGAAGGCGGTTTCGCATTACTCCCAGTGGTAGCTCGATTGGGCTTAGCTTAGCTACGATTTTAACATAGTATTGCTGGATCGCCCTTCCTTGGAAAGAATGGCCCTAAAGTCGGCGAAACGTTCACTCAGTCGACGTGCAACAAATCTATTTTCGGATTTAAGGTTTCTTTGTTTTCGAGTCCGAGTCCGAGGAACTGCTCGTTTTTTCTTTTATTCCTTGTTTAATGTGCAATCTCGGGAGGTTATCGCTTTGCTAAATCGCTCTCTTAGGTATCCAAACGATCCAGTGTAGAAAGACAGGGGAGCTTGTAATTTGGTATACTTAGGAAGGTCAGTTAGCTACCTAGAGGGTTGCTGTTATGATAGTAAGCACATGGACTATGACATATGACTGCCTAAGGGGGTAGCTACACTCAGCGCCTCTCTCTCATGACTAGCACCGAAGCTAGCAATTATCCAATTTAAATCCTTTTACTTTATGCCGTCACCCGTGATCTGATAATCTGATTTTCCATCCCCTCAAGCACGGCCCTCTCACCCCTAACCTTAAGTCCTACCTAGGGTTTGGGTTCTTGAAAGAACCTTATCTTGTACAGGTAGTTATATAGGGTAAGCAAGACCCTTGTTTTTGCTGCTGTTTAGCTTCCAACTTCGACGGCCATGAACCCCATGTCAGTGCCAGTCCTGTTGTTTCCCTCGTTGAAATCGGCTTCTCCTTGCTGTCAATTTGCAGCCTTGCGTCTTTTGCGCTCAGTCTTTTTGAGCCCTTTTGAGCCCTTCTGAGTCTTGGTTTGCGCTCCAGTCTTGCTCTCTCCAAATCACACAAGTCAGTTCCATTCCAATATAAAACTGGAACGAACTATATTAGTGTTAGTTGCAGCAGGATTGCCACTGACATAGGAACTACGGAAGCATACCTAGCCCGGATAAAGTCGACCGAAATAGGGCGCAAAGCGCGAGGGCATATAATTTGTTGAGGGATATAGGAGCTTGAGCTTCCATGAATTGGAAAAATCTAGCTAAGGTGTTACGGCTGTAGCCTAGGCTGCTTGCTGCCTTAGGCGGCCGTTGTTATTTGTTGTTAGTGCCTTTGTTAGCGCGTTAGTGTATTCACGTAAAAGAGAGCTCTCCTCCAAACTTCTTTTCTCTCCCTAGCTTTAGAATCCCAGTTTTTACCTCGGCTTATTCGGGTTCTTGACCCACTCCCAGTAGGTCTCTAAGGGTTGGCTTAGCGAGAAGCGCCTCCAGGTTGGTTGGGCACGTGGCCTGGTTATGGTTTATAGCAGTGAGCACAGAGACTATTACTATATACGCCTGCCTAATAAAACAAGCTCACGTGATAGGGAAGTTAGGCTTGACAGGTATTTAGTATCCTATATTACCTTAACTTAACACCAGACTTAGTCTGTTTAGCCCCAGGCGCAGTCTTTTGAACCCCAGACTTCAACTGTTTAGCCTGATTTTTCGAAGCCTTGACTTGAATTTCTTCGAAATAGTCATCGCCGTAGCTCATTAGCAACTCGTCCATGGGCTCGATGTCCTTGGTGGCTGTGACAATGATTCGATTCCGCCCAGCATATATCTGCTGTTGAGCCGCCACATTCTCCCTTTTCCGCGCATCCCGTCTTGCGACGACAAGCCCCTGTCCGTGGAGATAATCATGCAAATCGATCGGGTCATTCATGAATCTGGTCCAGTTGCCGCTTCTACCTGCTATTATTATCGCCATGTCCAGGTTGTTATTGCTGAGTGAGCGCATATGGAATGGATAGACTGAATCGGGACCAAACTCATCCGACTCTTGCGTGTCCGCTGGGACCGCCACGCCAACATACTCACCCAAAATCGTGCCCTTCTTAATGTATTGCAGTGACCTGGTTCCGCGGGGGAACTGACCGTTGGGCCCCGCATTGCCTGTGGCGAAGACTTGTACCAAGGGGTAGCCGCGTGTTGGCAGCAAATCGCTGAAATTGCAGCTGCAGCGTTGAACCACCCGCGGGACTCTCGAACGCAGCCCTGGACGTAGGGATCTGGGTGCTGATGGCTGAGGTCCGACAGGGGCCACAGGGACAATAATTGGATCGCAGGCAAGTCCGCAGTTGTCGCGATTAAGAGGTGTTCCATCCTCCCTGCGTGGCAGCCAGGGCTCCAATGAGGTATTCCAACTTTTAGGCCAATTGGCTGCCGTTCGGTTTGCGGCCGTACCGAGCCATTGTTGAAACCTGTTATGCAATTCGACGTCTTTGATATTTTGCATCAGAGGTGGCTGAGGTTCGTTGGCTGATAGGGGGCCGTAGTATATGCATCTTTCAATTCCGCCCTCAAGATTCATAAAAACAGTATGTTCGTGAAAGCCGCTCAAAAGGAGTCGAACTTGCTCGAGGTCCCATGTGTTCATTGCCGTATTGTTAACGCTATTCCGTGGGCCTGCACGGTAGTTCCTCTGGGCGGGAACTGCGTTAAGGAGAGCAAAGAGGTTGACGCACCTGCGCACTTCTTCTTGAATGAGAAGGTCATGCAGATGCTGCCATGCAATGTTGTCGTCCTGATTGCACAGGGTATTGCTGAACGTGTCGCTCATGGTGAGGATGGCATAATATTCTATACCATCCTCTTGTAGCTGTTGCACACGGGCTTGCACCCATCCCTGGCTGTACCTGTTTAAGTCTGCGAGTGGGAATTCGTTTAGTTGAGAAGACGCATACGTTTTGTAGGCCTGTTCTAGTTCCCTGAAGATGGTTCCGAGCGTTCGCTTCGCATGAACATCCAAAGAAGGTGGATTCCGAGGTGCCATGATATCTGATGTTAGTCAACAGGCTTAAAAGTGACAGAAGTGACAAAAGAGAACTAGGAATAGTATAACCAAGAAATCTGAAGACTAGGTGGGTACGAGAATATCGGTGGATTTCCGGAAACCCGTGAGATATTGCACTGGAAGCTGACCTATTTGACGAAGGCTTTGGAAATATCGATTGTTGCCCGGCAACGTGTGAAATGCTGAAGTGTATAAAAAATGAATGACTTAATGAAGGTTACGAAACTATAGATCGTTGTCCGGCAACGTATTAAAAGTTGAACTGGAAGATGGGGAAGTTGGCTTGGATAAGGAGAGCATGCTGTTGGGTAGAGCAGATCTGCCTTCTTATAGCTGCGACTTCAGTATTGGTGTCCTTGTGATGCTTTAAATAGCTCAAGTATCGACTTTCATTGTCTCCTTGTTGGGTAAGGATTGAAGTTCTTTGAGTATTAGAGACAAAGTGATTGTGTACTCTTTTAGCCCGGATTTCCTTTGTCTTTGCCGTTGCCGAATCTAGGCACCGCAAATGACAAAATGCTCCCAAAGAGGAGGACTTACTTTCCAGATATTCTGAGAGACTGGCACGACAATGCAACGGGATCAAGAGCAGACCATGTTTTAGGAGACAGTATTGTTTTCCGTAGGCATTGCTTCTTTTCTTATGAAAATTATGACAATAGTATTCGAAAAGTGTACAGGTCCCGTCTACAGCAAATTGAAGGAGATGAAATTAATATACAAAGACTGACAACCGCATATAATTTCTGCCCACATTGCTTTCCGTTTCCCACAGAGCCAAAATACTTTGCGCTTAACGGTTTGCGGGACATACAAAAGCTACGGGCCGTAAGTTAGATGTACCGGAGGCAGCGAGTGATGTTCTCTGCCTCAATGTCACCAAGCAGCTTCTCAGTTGTTGTCGCCGGATACTAGACGGCAACATAGACATCACATTGCTGCTGCTAGCATAATGCCGAGTACCTGAGGGACTAGATTCTACAACAAAGACGAAAGAAAACATCGTCAAAACATCATGGCTGGGTTATTTGCGGCTTGCTCTTAGTGAAAAAAAATGTGTTCAAGACCAGAATGAAATGAGATACAATGTCGAGGCTATAGTCCGGAATGCAGTCCGCTCAGTCTCGACTGGGAGATTTCGGACAGCGCCAGTCCCGTCCGGGTGATGCAGGGATGTTTTCGGGCATTACTCAGACAAAGATAGCGGACGGCCCGTCTGAGTCTTGGACCGGTTGTTTTACGAAACCCATGGAACTTTACATAAGGTAGTGGTGGTACTGCAGAGGAATATCATCCTGGTGGCTTCAGTTTTGCCTCTAACTTAATAAGAGAAGCAGGCGTTTGTAATCCTAGGAAGTCCAAATCGAACGCTGGAAGATGGTATGGTTTTCCCCTACTTATCTCATGTTCGAGTATCACGAAGATTACAGATACCACGACCCATGACTCCAGTCAAGTCAATGTCGAAACCACTCAGAGACGGGAAGAAAGACCAATTCATACACTGCCGGACTGTCAGCCATATTTACCGCAGCCGTGTCTCTCTCTCTTGTGTTTCAAGAACCTCCTCTCACCAACACCAGAGCTGGACCCTAACTCTCAACCGTATTTCCTTCTGTGTTTTTCCCTCCATTAAAAACTTCGAATATCACCAATATAATTGAAGCGTTAGCCGGCATACAGTCTAGCACACCCAACGATTCCGGTGGAAAATCCCGTGGAGAACGCGATTTCTCACAACCGTCGTACAGCATCCATGTATGCGGTTCCTTTTGATCATCGATGTAGGTAGTAGCCTTGATAACGTGGCGGTTTAGGCTAGGCAGGAAGAACATGACGATAATGGGTCTGTACCAGATTTCTTCAATGCTGTGAGTATGACACGAGAAATACTCGAAGTGAAGAACCTGTAGCAGCTTCTGCCTCTGTGCCGCGCGCTTCCCCGGGTGTTCGTGAGCAGCCACAATAAGGCGTGGTGGAAGTCTATCAACAACTCCGCGCCCCATGTAAGCTGTCCGCTTGCAATTCTCACCTTTGGTACAGCTTTTTGGGGCCGGCTCCTCGACTTCTTGCAGCCCAAAACGATCTTCCAGAGCGGTATCGAGCGTAGGAGCCTGCACTGCACTCATGGTATAGGAATATTTCGACTCCATACTGTAGTGGCCACCAGGGGCTCCGTACACGGGGATCATGTCGCAGCACATGTAGACTTTGTCCGTCTCCATCCAAGAAAGCTGTGGAAGACGTCCGAATAGGAGGTCAAACACCAGAATGGCGTCTTTTGTTTCTCCCAGTTTCAACTGCTCATCGCCGTGGCTGAAAGTCGTCTCGTCGATAGCGTCTCGAGTGCTACTGAGCAACTGTCGACTTAGGTTTCTTAGGGGAGCGTTGCTTATGGCTAACATCAGGCGTGTAGCCTTCGACAGTTTCATCGTTGTCTCGTGTGACATCTGATCGACTTTGAGTCGGCCAGCATTCATCAAAATGCCAGAAATAACCGCCATATCGGTTGCGGAGCTATGAGACTTCCACTTTGGAGCGAGAATCGTGATTGACCGATCGACCTGATAGGGGTCGAGGCAAGACGTCGGATCCAACTTCTTCCAATCAGGTTCCCACTGTGGGAAGATCGCGATACCGAAGGCAGTTGAATGGAGCATCGCGACGTTGGTGGCTGGGGCGATTTTGGTGGTGCCGAGGATATCTTCAGCTCGTTCGAGATCATGTTCAGTACACTCATTCCTTTTCATAAACACCTGTAGTGCATTTTGGAGGTCACCCTCGTTTGTGAAATCCTCCAAATCGGATCTAGGGCAAAGAATAAGTTAGCAAGTGTAGCAACCATCATCTTCGAGTACTCACGAGAGCATTTTGTGGCTGGCCATAACTCTGGCGATTATTTCCTCGCGGCTTCTTCGTACGCTCTCCCTTCCTCTCATCCAAGCTACCATATGATAAGCATTGTACATCGTATGTATGAATACTCGGTGCAATACCCTCTTCGATCATCTCTCTGGCTTGCGCCATATCCAGATACGAGACGCCGTGAAGGTCGGCAGCCGTATCCTCTATGCTTTCAGTCATCTGGGAATTCAATTTATCAGCGTTGTCAATCATCTTTCCCACAGAACCACATACCCTACGGACTTTGACCATCCAGGCTAGAGCAGCCGGGTTTAGCGGCGTTGGTGGAGCCATGATCTTGTTTGGTTCGTTATGGCTGATATCAAAGAGATTGGAAGAGTGATGAGGTGGGAACTGGAATACGTGATATGGGCTGTTTGGTTAGATTCTACTGCGAAAATATTGTCGCTCGCCTCGGCGTCTTCGCTCATTAATCTAGCCTTGCCAAGGATTCCTTAGCGGATTTGATATTTACGCTCAGTATCTTAGAAACTGCCATTTTGTAACATGAACAACATCCACCGTTGTTCGGAGCAGCACGATGACGAACGACATGCAACCCCCACAAACGCCTCCTAGTGGCAAGAAACGGTATGTAGAATCCCGGTTACAAATTTCATGAGCCTAACAATACGACACCAAGCACAAAGACAAAGAACGCAAGAACAAGGCACACAAAAAGAATGCCACCTCGACCCCATCTTCTGCGATGGCAGCAGCCAGCTTCAACTCGCCGTCAGGCTCGGCCGGCAAACAAAGCCGAACAGCCAAAGCCGACTCCTCTTCTGACAAGCCCGCGAAGAACAAGTCTGCCAACACCGAGCCCGCGCCTCGGATGCCTCCCCATAAGCCTACCCATCGTCTTGCAAACGAGGGTATGATCGATAATTCGGGTGACCCCGCATTCGGCGGCTCCGCTGGGATGTCTTTGGATGCGGTTTTCAATGTATTCAAGAGGGAGCGTAAAGATTTCTGGCCTCGCAAGAAATAGGGGACAAGCAACCGCTAAAAGGCAATGCGAAACTGTATTATCATGGAAGCTACGCTCCAATCATTCCTGCCGATGAGCCCTGGTTCTCTAGATCACCTTTATAGGCTATTGAGTGACCTTGAGGGGGGGGGGGGGGGGGGGGGGGGGGGGGGGGGGGGGGGGGGGGGGGGGGGGGGGGGGGGGGGGGGGGGGGGGGGGGGGGGGGGGGGGGGGG